>BMAU01021168.1:0-213434 GCA_019973935.1 Trichonephila clavipes
CTAGCGATTTATTCGAAGAATTTTCCAAAGCTTTTCAAAATAGTATATTTTTAGAACCACAACTCCAAGTCTTCCTCTTACAATGTCATTTCTTTTAAATGCAATAGCTTCGAAATATGTATTTGTTGTTTTATCCTCTCTTTATTTTTATTTCTAAAGCTCATTTTTAAACCCGGCGTATAATGTCCCGCCAGTTCCTCAATCTTATTTTTGGTGTTAAGTGCGTGTTATGTATGACCAATTTGATGGTATACCGATTATATAAATTTAAGTATATACAAAAACATCTATGTCAGTGTTTCTCAAACTGGGGCACGAGCATATTGAAAATAAAAGGTTTAAAAAATAATTTTTGGAATGAAGTAACAAGATGCTTTCTGACATAATAAAAATAATACATTTACACTGATATAATTTATTTTTATCATCTGGTGATCATCAAAAAATAAAAGATTCACTTCAAACGCTAGCCATCTTTGATACTATAACCAAATTAAAAAAAAAATATTTTGTTTGCTTTGCGGTCAATATGAGAACGATGAGATTTTTTTATGTTTCTTTAACGATATCAAAATGATGAGAGATTTTTTATTAGGTTTCTTTTAACCTAAAAAAATATTACTTTTAGCTGACCTTCAAACTACTTGTATGGTTATCTCCGTCTTTTTTAGGGAAGTTGTAAATATATAATATATTTCTGTTTTCATCTTTTTTCCATGTGAAATAGTTTTATGATATATGGATAAGCATGAGTATTCTGAAACATATAATGCATAATGAAAAACGTTTTACACAATTATTTTTTAGAACATGCTACACTTTCCCATGAGCAATTTTGTAGTTTTGATTGCTGTGTTGTACGACTTATTATGGTTTATAAAATATAAATAAGCAGAATATTAAAAAATGGGCATCTGTGGATCCCTATTAAAGAAAGTTGAAACTGATCAAGCAATTGAAGAACCTACTGAAATAATGCATATTAATCAAGATATATATATATATATATATATATATATATATATATATATATATATATATATATGTATATATATATATATATATATATATATATAGCGAAAGTAAATATCAGAAAGCGCAGACATGAAACGTTTGAGTTGATTTGAGTTTAGCTGAAAAATAACGTTCCTGTGTTGTCAGCGAAAAGTGTCTGTGGATTTATGTCCTCTATTAAGGGCACACGCACATTTGGAACATTTTCTTTAGTTTTATTGATTTTTCTCAAATTTTCTAAGAAAAATTGAAATTCTTGAAAGTAGGTAAGTATATTTTCTCTTAATAAAAATTATTCACTGGAATTGGGATTATTATATAGTGTATAGTAAAAATAACTATAAAAATAAATTATAGTTTTAAAGCAAACTAAAAACACGCTTTTATAATGAATCGAACTAAAAAGCAACAAAAAATAAATATATTGCTTAAAAATTAAGATATATACGAAATTTAATACTTATCTTGTTACTTGTACGGTTTATAACATTATGATCGTAATGTAGCCTTAACGTCAAAGTGCATTATTATTGCATTCAGTACATTATTAATGTATAAGGGGGCGCGATAAAAAATTGTGATTAAAAAGGGGGCGCCAGTAGTGAAAGTTTGAGAACCACTGATCTATGCAGTTACTTATATATTCATATTCAATGATATAAAATAAAACACGTTTAGAATTTCAAATAGTTCAGATACTGTACATTTAACATGTTACTTGATCTTGTAGGCCGTGGGTAGCTTTAGGTTAGAGTATCTGACTCAGACCGGAAGGCCTGGGGTTCGGATGCCCGCTGCCACCAAACACCTCCGAGTACACACGGAGTACGTGCTCGTTAAATCAGTGGGTCCGTAGTCTTGTGGGCTTAATCACGAGCGCAGGGGACTGAGAAATTTCCTCCCTTCAGCCTTGCATGCAGAAATGTGAGGTGGAGATAGAGGTCGTGTCGCCATCTATCGTCCCTTCGGGAATTTCGCCGAGCTAAATCGTACCGTCACCTGTATGGTGCTCAAGGCCAACGACAGGCGTACTTTGCCCATGCCACGATGAATTTCGTGGGCTGGATCTGACTACGTCATGCCAGGTGGCATTAGAAAACAAACAACAACAACTTGATCTTGTAGAAGCATTTCACAAATGGTATTTTTGTGTGCAAAAATTGAATAAGCAAGTAAAATCTTTTCTCAGTTTTAATTTACATTTAAATACATAGAGAAAATAAATATTTAAATTTTTACTTTAATCCTAATGTTACACGTTTTTATTTTATTTTAAAAGTAAAGTTCTAAATTAATTTTCATTCGAGATTCAAAGCTAAAAATATCTTTTATGTTTGGTATAGAGACCCTTGTCAGTTTATTTTTGTTTTTTAAAGTAGAAGTAAATTTATTTTACGACAGTCTGTGAGAGATGCCGTACTAAGTATAATTTATAGTGAGCATTCCTTTATGAGTAAGACCGATTTATTTTATTGATTAAAAATTATTTAAAAATAAATCATCAAATTTCAAGATGCTTCTTATAAATATTTGTCATACAATAAAAGCGTTTCCCCAGAAAATATAAAAGTGAAAAATTATATATAAATTTAAAACACTAAATATACTATCTTTATACATTTTTTTACTCTAAAACGGATCTATTTTTTTAGTTATAGAACACCTTAAGAAAGTTATTCTTAGCGAACGTATTTCTGTCTTATCTTTTATCTCTAACATAAGAAGAACATTACGCGTTCCATGCATATGAAATAAAATTGTTTTCTTAAAAAATGCATTTTCTGAACATTTAAAACTTAGTCGGTTACATTTATTTGCACGCTTCCCTGAAAAGAAGTAATCACTTAAAATCTTTCATAGTTTGCTAAAAGTAATAATAACTCAATGTTAAGCTATCTCAACGTAACTTCACATTTTCCAAGCAATGATGCTAAAGCGGAGAGGCAATTACCCTCGCTTCAAGGTGGTAATTGGTTGCAAAGAAATAAAAATTCTTTTCAACGCTTTAAATTATTTGTAATATTATTTTTGAATGTTGGCCTGCAAAATATGGTTTGCATTTGTTTTAACTACCTCATTCATTGTTTGTAAATGGTGTGTATCTGCACAGAAAACATTTAGAGAAAGGTTCTAAGATTTATTTTCGATCGGAATGTTATTCAAAATATATAAATAAGTGTTTAAAATCAGCACATGCACCGTAAAATACGGCATGTTAAGCGCTCATATACAGCGGTGGCCAAAATTTTGTAGTCACTTTTTTAAATTATGTTTTTTTAAGTTTGTGTGGTTATAGAAAATTTTATTTTGCACAAAATGCTAAGTGCTTTATATTAGTTAAAATAAAATGTTACACTAATTTCAATATAAAACAGAAAATTCACCTTTTTGCAAGGCAGGAAGAGTTATGCTGCGATAACTGCCGATATACATTGGATACTGATGATAGCAGCGAGTTATTAGAGTTTAGTGAGGTTGCGTTTATCCTTTATTACAGCTTCACATCGATGTTTTATTGAGAAGAAAATAGTTTGAAGTTCTTCTTTCTTTATTGCATGATGCCAGGAAACAATTATATCCTCAATTAGTTCCTTTTTATTTCATGGGTACCTCATTCAGACGAGAGTTTTCAAACGGTACTGCAAGTTTTCGGAAGGATTCAGGTCAGGGCGGTTTCTGGCCAGGATACCAATGGTAATTAGTCAAAAAGCAATGACATCAAATAAAGGAGTAGGTTTGACACATGTGTGGCAAGACAGTGGTATTTCCTTTGTTAAAATTACATAACAGGTGGGTAGTTCAGTGACTATATTTGAAGACTGAATGTTTTGTTTAAGATGTAAGGAGACAAATTTAATAAAAAAAAGCAGTAAAAGGCCTAAAAAGGTGCACCACATCTGTTGCCGACAGAATAATAAAAATACTTTGTTTCAGAGATAAAAGAATTTCATGGACATCCGTCAGAAGTGATCTGAGTGATGCTGGTGTTTCTGTCAGTTCAAAAACAACCAGGAGTAGATTACCACATGCAAGAGTCAAAAAGTAGAATTCCACGAAAAAAGCTCTATCTCAATTTATAAAAGCACTAAAAGGGACTACAATGGGCAATGGAACACATTAATTGGACAAATAATTATTTTTCAGAAGTTATATGGAGGGAGGAAACTAAAATATTGTTTTTCAGTAGTGATAGCATTAAATGTGTAAGACGTAGAAACCAGAAACTTACATCCTGACTGCATCCAGGCAACTGTACAGTGCCCAGGTAGTTTTATTATTTAGTCATGCATATTAGCAGCTGGTTTTGGTCGCCTTCATATCATCGTTGGAACACCGAATGTCGAAAAATACATTGACACCATTCTAGAACCCAAACTTCTGCCTTCCAACAGGGATCTATTTACCAACAATACTTAATTTATTTTTCAGGAAGATTCTGCTCCTTGCCACACAGTAAAGTAATTGAAAGACTGGTACCGTTCTAAGATCTTTGCGTTGTTTTGCTGGCTAGGAAACAGTCCTGACCTCGATCCTATCGAAAAGTTCTGGCACTGTTTGAAAATTCTTGTCTAAAGGAGGTACACACGAAATAAAAAGGAGCTAATTGAGGATGTAATTGTTTCCTGGCATCATATAATAACAAAGAGCTTAAAACTATTTTCAGCTCAATTAAGCATCGAATTGAAGCTGTAATAAAGAATGAACGCTGTCTCTCTAAGCTCTGATAATTCAATGCTACCATTATTATCCAATGTATATCGACAGTTATCGCAGTATTACTTTTTGGGGGTCGCAAATATTTGAACTTTCTTTTTTGTATTGAGTTTGGTATAAAATTATCTTTAAAATGATGTAAAATATTTATCATTTTGTGCAGTTTAAAATGTTCTATAAGCGTACAAACTTAAAAGAACATCTCAATTTAAAAAAATTGTCCACGATTTAGGCCACCATTGTATTTTCAAGCTGCTTTTATTATATAATGTTTCGGTATATTTGTTGTATAACACACGCCCTTTTTTTTTACTTGAACTTGATATTTACTTGTATAATCCTCTCGTATTGAAGTCATTAATTCGAAGTTTTACCCCCAAGCCTTTGAAGAAATTGTATATTTTTAGGACTACAAGCCTTTGAGTTCATAAGGAATACCATTTTTTTTAAGTAAACAGTATTCCGATTTGTATAGAATTGTAATTATTTTTAATGTTCATCTTTTCTTTTTTATGCTTAAAGATATCCTTTTTATACCCGGCGTATAACATGCACACCCGTAAATTTCGATCTCAATTTTTTGTGTTAAAAGGGAACGTTGTACGCTGCATTTTATGGTGTATACTATTGAAAAATAAAAATAAATAAATAAAAAGGAATAAAATGAGAAGAGCGTTTTGTTCACATATTTAGCTGTACAAGAATTTTGTTTTCTTCTAATGTTCAATGAATCTTATTTTATTTCTAAAGATATTTTGCAGCATTTTTATAGTCTGTGTTTTTGTTCCCCTATATATATCTACAATCTACTTTTATTTATTGTGAGAATTTTAATTTAAACTTATTAAAAACGTTTAAGTTTCAAATTAATTGTAATTGTCAAAAATCATTTATTTTTTTTAATTGTTTTAAAAACCTACTTTAATTGCTATCGCGAATGTTAATTAAATAAATATTGTTATTGTATGGACATTTCATTAGAGACGTTAAAAATTTTTTGATATAAAGTATGTTATTTAATCAATTAAGCTTGTAAAACAATTTAAACCTACATTGTTGTTTACGCAAATTAATTGCTCGTTAAAAGTGATATTTCCTTATAAGAAAATAAACCAAACATTCATCAGTATTAAAATATGAAAAACAACAGTTCGTAAAATGTACATATATTTATTTTATTGTGAAACAAATGAAAATAATTAAATATAATACTTGCTTCCTGATAATTTATGTAGTTTCCTCTAGCCCACATCCTAAACCTGTTTTAAGAAATGTAAAAAAAAAATTATTATTTCAAAATACATTGAAAATTCATTATACAGCAAGTTCTTACAAAACTTTAATAATCACAAAAATATGTTTTTCTTAAAAACTTTTAATCGGAATTTTACATATTTGTAATAAAAAACAAGAAAATACTAAAGTAGGCACCAGTTTTTGGAAATGTCAGACTTGATTACTTTTTTTAAAAACTAATGAAATTAAGTTTACGAAGAAAGACAAAATGAAAAATTGAGCAAAAATGTCATTTGAAACTACTGTTTGATTTCAGTTCAGAAACGTGTGTATTAAAAATTTTAATAAAAAATAAAAGAAGGACTCTAGCGACAGGGCAAATAACTTTAACTAGCTAATTAATTGATTAACTAGTAAAATAACTAGAAAAACAGCAAATTGGATAGTAAAAATGAGAAGAAGAAATCGATCAATTTTATCTGAGAAAATAGAGTTTAGATACTAAAATAGTTCTTGACTAATAAATCTTATATTTTCTTATAACTTATTCAGTAGATATAATTGGATAATTATAATAGTATACGTGTTTGGAAATATATAAATCGTTTTTTATGGTTCTTAATTAATCTTTAAGCAATTTGTAAAATAAATGAATAAACCCATTTGTTTGGATTTTGTTTCTCAATTCACATGTACTAACTTACATTAGTAATTGTAGTGTATTTGTGTTATAGTTAGCACCAGGCGGATAATACACATTTATTACGTTCCAAAACAGCAGAGGAATTCCCTTGACACGAATAGCCTGGAACTCACTGCTCGAAATCGAACAAGTGAGGTTGACAGATACAATACAAAATAAAAACAGGACGAGCACCCAAAATATGGACTCGAGGTAAAATCCTAGGAGAGCCCACACCCTTGACGACAAAACGAAAAAAGCGCCAAGTCAGAACGAGATGGAGCCAAGCGAAACCGACATTTGCGGCAAGTGAATATAGAGAGATAAGGTAGATGCGTAATAAAAATATATGTAAACAATACAGAAATCAAACATTTAAGATAAAAAATATAAAAACAGCACTTACTTTCTTACTGCTGATCTTTTCCGAGTGGAGAGTACAGCATAACAACAGATTTTTAAAAAGTCTTGTAGGTCTCATTGCTAAGTGAATGATCGTGTGAGCGCCGCCATTTTTATTCTGCGAGGTAATGGTCGTGAACATACCTTCTGCGTGGCTGGTGCAAATTCAAAGAAAGCGTTTTATTGTCGACCATGTTACATCATGCCGATCGTTACATTTAGGACATTCATAACTTTAAGCAATCAATCCTTCCTTCATACACTATTCAATCAATTCTTTCTAGCCTTTCGCATTCAACAAAGTAAAAAATTCTAAGATATATTCTTTCACACGCGCAACCATTCCGGACCGGATCCCCAAAACGAAATGAAATTCGAAACGCCCGCCGACAAAATACGAAAATTTCAGAAATAGTTAGGTTTACCATATCTAGTGTATCAAAGTAGGGTTATCAAGATGGCAAAAGCTTTTGAAATACCTACTTTAAATTGCTTTATGTGACGTATCAACATTTCAGACATTCATATCAGAATGCTTCATTAATACAACAATCAGTGGCCTCTTTGTTACCTATTTGAAACAAGAGTAGGAAAGAAAAATTCTCTTGTCGCTTCACTTTCAGCCATTTTGAAGAAGCCAGTGTTTTCGAAAGACAAACTTCCGTGATATACCCTCCGTGTATATGTCGCAGGGAAACGATGAAATTAGAGCTTTTGCCAAATCCTTAAAGCAGATGGCCAATTCACGCACGATGTTAAAATGAACGAGTCAACATTTTTAGAACTATGTTTTCGCTTTCTACCCGACCTTTACCTTCTCTCTTTCTCCTCAACACATTTTTCCCTGCGACATTTACAAACAAAAATGAATGCTTATTTGTGCGTCTCTTATGTCTTCTTAAACCGCTCCTCCGATTACGATGAAACTTTGGGGAGTGATCCGCGAAGGTTTCTGAGTTAGTAAAACTGTTCCGAAAGATGACCAGTGGCGTTGAGGGGGATTATAAAGGGTGTTACAGATAATTATTTCCATTTTTAAACTATTAGACGTACAGTCTTGAAATTTGACAAGCAGATTTCATGCATGGAGTAGAGATTTATGAAGAAATGGGTTTCACGAAAATCGGCCCCCAAGGGGTGTTGTGGGGGATTAGGTGCTGTTATAGGTAAATATTCCCATTCTTGAACTATTTCACTTACAGACTTAAAATTTGGCAGCCATGTTTCTTTCATAGAGAGAGATCTTCTACAAAAGAGGTTTTTATGAAAAATGACCCCCAAGGGGTTTAAGGGGATTAAAGGGGTGTTACAGCCAATCAATCCCGTTTTCGAACTATTAGACGTACAGTTTTAGTAAGCAGATTCCTTTTACAGAGTAGATACCCGCTACAAAATGTTTGTTGTGAAATTCGCCCCCCAAGTAGCGTTGTGGGGGATTAAATGGCATTATAATTAGTTATTTCCATTTTTAAACTATTAGACGTACAGTCTTGAAATTTGGCATACAGGTTCTTTTCTTGAAATAAAGATTCGGTACAAAAAAGTTTCGCAAACATTGAACTCTAAGGGGGTTTGCGAGGATTAAGAGTTGGAGATAAATATATTCCTATTTTGGAACTATTAGACGTACATATTTGAAAATAGGCAGGCGTATCTCTTTCATAAAATAGACATCCGCTAAGAACAGATTTTGCCAAATCCGACACCAAAGGAGGGTTGCGAGGGGATAAGGAGCGCTATAAAAGAAAATCCCTGTTTTTGATCAGTTAGACTACAGACTTGAAATTTTGTTTGAATGTGTCTTTTGTTGAATATAGATCCGCTGAGAACGAAATGGACTCCTTTAAGCGAGCGCTGGTGTTAACTAGTAGACCAAGGATGGCTGACCTTCTTGAGACGTGTGTCAAATTTTGCTCATATTTTTTTTAGTACTAACTCGTGGGTCACTAATGCCTATTTGCAACAGCGTTAAATTAAAAAATTTTAAACTGAGTGTTTTTAAAACTAAACATCTTTAAAATTCAATTAGACTAACGAGTAAAAATGGGAGTGGTGTTTGATGATTTAAAATATTTTAGTGGGATTAAAAATTCGTAAGCGTTTGGGGCAAATAGCAATAAGTATTTTAATGAACAAAGAGTAACGATTACATACAATATATATTATAAAATATTATTTATTAGTACAGTTGAACCTGTTTTTGTGCGGTTGATAAAAACCGTATAAAAATAACCGCACAAAAATGTTCGAAAATTTAATGAATTCTTACATATGACAAGCCAATTCGTCGAAATACTGCAAAAGTTTTTTTTATGCGGTCACACAAAAAAAATCGCTCTAAAAAGGACCGCACAAAAACAGATTCTACTGTATATATGTCCAAAAATATATGTATAACAAAATTGATTATAAAGTATTTAATGAGAAATCTATTGCCGTTTATTTCAGGTAGTTTTTTAATATTAGGTTCACACACATATTTCGTATTCATTAGTTAAACGTATTTCGCAGTTAATTCACTGTCAAGTCTACTTCTAATAATTTACCAACTTCGTTGAAGAAAACAATTCCTCACATGAATATGTGGACCCAAACATCGGTAAAATATCATTTTTAACCAGTTCTTTCATTAATATAAAATTATATGGTAAAGAATACCATACGTTTAATATAATATTTGTAATTTTTACTGTTGGATCAATATTTAGCTGCACTAGTTTCGCACAGTTTTTTTTTCTACTTCGGAAATAAAGTCTTCAAATTTTATTTTCCACTCAACACTGCTTCAAAATTCAACTAATTCCATTTCTAAATTATTGATACTCAGCCACATAAATTCAGTTAACTTCATTGTTTCAAATTCTATTCTGTACGGATATAAAATAAAGTGAAATATTTTTTTCCAAATTTTTACATTGATTGAATCTCTCCTCAAAAGCTTGTTTTATTTCCTGCCTAGTTATTAAATATTTTTAACTGCATTTTCTTGAAGGTCAACAGAGTTTTTAAAATTTATTGTGTTTTGAAAATATTTTGTAATTGAGGAAAATATTTCATGAGATTTTCATTTCCGAATTCTTAGTAAAAATGTTAAGTTTCGTCATAAATATTTTAATATTTTCAAAAATCGTTATGAGTCCATGCCCTTGAAGATTTTTATTCAGTTCTTTAAAATGCTGCGTGATGTCGCATAAAATCATTTAATCATTTAACCAATGTACATTGGGTAAGTCATAGAAACTATTGTCTTTAATTAAAAAGAGCTTAATTTCTTCTAATAACGTTATAAAACAATTAAGGACTCAACGAAACTAAAGCATCTCACGTTGTTGTATGCCAAAATCCCTGAATATTGCAATTCAATTTCCTCTAAGAATTGTGCACATTGCCGTTTATAAAGAATTCTTGCGTTTATAAAATTGATTATTTTTATTATAACTGACATTACACTGGAAAATATTTTTAAACCACATGCTTCGCTCATAAAACTTGCTGGTGTATTATACAATGAAATTCAATCAGAGAATATGAAATATTTTGCTTAAGATACTGTATAAATGCAAAATTCTTCCCTTCCATACTAGAAGCACCGTCTGTGCTTACAGAAACTATTTCTTGAAGAACAATGTCCATTACTATAAATGCAATATCAAATATTTTAAACATATCAAGACCCCGGTACACTTCCTTTCAACGTTATTAGTTTTATTAAATCTTCTTTCATTATATATTTCCAAATTTATACCAAGCATAAACTGCTAAATGTACATAACCAAAAAAAAATTATTTTTCTTATTCTATTACTCGATCATTAATTATATTGGGACTTATAGGTAACTCATTTAAAAGCTTTATAATCAAGATTTTTTTAAAAAAATCAGCAAACAATGTAGGACTACATTCTAATAGCGCTTTTTTAAAAAAGAGCTATTAAGCGCTTTTTTTGAAACACTGCTTTGAGAAAAATTCTCTTTTTTCTTCTGTAAAAAAATTCGTTTTTTTCTTCATCTGTTAACATGCCGAGATTAGAATGCAACTTCTCACACACACGAAATGTCTTTTCACATTATATGTACGTGACGTCACTTTTTCATTAAAAATTACACTGGTGGCCAAAATTGTGGACACTTTTTTAAATTGTTAGATTTTTTAAGTTTGTATACTTATAGAAAATTTTACGTTGCACAAAATGCTAAGTATTTTATTTCATTTTGAAGGGAATTTAATATTGAATTCAATACAAAAAATAAAATTCAAATATTTGCAACGCATAAAAAGTTATGCTGTAATAACTGTCGACATACACTAGATACTGATGATAGCAGTGAATTATCAGAACTTAGTGAGGTTGCCTTTATCTTTATTACAGCTTCACATCGATGTTTCATTAAACTAAAAGTAATTTTAAGCTCTTCCTTAGTAGTTACATGATGCCAGGAAACAATTACATCCATAGGTAGTTCTTTTTTATTTCATGGTTACCACACTCCGACAATAGATTTTGGAAGGTTTCGCAAGTTTTCGGTAGGATTGAGGTTAGGACTGTGCGTGTTTTCTGGCCAGGATAACAATGATATATAGTCGAAAAGCAATGACATCAAATAAAAGAGTAGATTGGACACATGTGTGACGAGAAAGTAGCATTTCATTTTGTTAAAATTACATAACAAGTGGGTAGTTTAGTGACTACATCTGGCGAGTGAGAGTTTTGTTTAAGATGTCAGGAGACAAATTTAATTAAAAAAAGCAAAAAAGTGGCCATAAAAGATGCACCATATCGGTTAATGACAGAAGAACAAAAATACTATATTTTAGAGATAAAAGAATTTCAAAAGTGATCTGAGTGATACTAATGTTTCTGTCAGTTCAAAAACAATCAGGAGTAGATAAGCAGATGTAAGATTAAAAGGTAGAATTCCTCGAAAAAGCCGTTTCTCAAATTAAAACAGCACTAAAAGGGACTAGAGTGGACAATAGAACATATTAATTGGACAAATGATTACTGGTCACAAGTTATATAGAGGGCCGAAACTAAAATATCGTTATTTGCTAGTAATAGCCTAAAATATGAAAGACGTGAAATGCTATATCCTGACTGCAGAGGCAACTATTTACCCACATAGTTTATCACTTAGTCATGAATATCGGCAGATGGTATCGGTCACCTTCATATCATCGATGGGACACTGAATGTCATAAAAAACTGCTGGAGAATTGCTAAGGACGGATAACACTACCATCCATAGCAACCACAAAATGAAAGGGCAAAATGTGGAAAATAGAATAAGTGCAGAAGAATGAGTATGCAAATTTTTTCCACGTCTGTTCATCACGTGATAGCGTTCATAAGAGCTTTAAAGGTTTTGACGCGTGTGGACAGTTGTTGTTTCAAGTCAAAGTTTTACAAAAAAGGTTTAATAGACGAACTTAAAATTTTTGGCATGTGACATCACATAGATGATTTTATGCGTGGCCGAATTATTGAAAGATCGAAGAAGGGCGAAAAAAAAACAGATGTTGCCAGGGAGTTTGACATCGCTCACAGCGTTGTTTCATGGCCGTGGAAGTCATTTAAAACTACTGGAATGTGTAGTAGATGGCACGGGGGAGGTCGTGTTAGAAGTACGACGCCTGCAGAAGACAGATATATCGTCCTATCAGCAAAAAAACAGGCGCACCACAGCTCAGCAGGTGGCAAATCACTCCTCAGGAAAACAGATCTCGAAAAACTGTTGCCAGACGTTTTCTCAAATTGACCAGACAGCACGTAGCGCCCGTTTGCATGGTGTCGTGAGCAAATTGGACTGAACAGGACTGGGCATGCGTACTATTCTCAGATGAGAGTAGGTTCAGTCTGTCATCGGATTGTAGACAACTGATCTGGCGCGTTACTGCTTATCGTCCAGAAAATATCCAGGAAAAGGACCGATATCCGACATGCAGTATCATGGTAGGGCCGGCATCATGAAACATGTGGTTAATGGGACTATGACGGGCCAACAATACATTGATGAAGTTCTACTTCCTCATCTTCGTCTTTTCCGTGGTGCTGTCGGTGATAAATTTGTTTTTATGGACGACAACACAACATGTCATCGAACACTCGCTGTTACAAGGGTATTCAACGTCTCGTATGGCCAGCGCGTTCTCCAGATCTAAACCCCATTTAAAATGGGATGCTTTGGGGGAGGCAGGTTGCTGGTCGAAACTATCCTCCGACAAATAAGAACACCCTCATCCGTGTGTTCACAGAGAAACTATAAATTGTCAACAACTGCTGGATAATGTTGTGCAAAGTATGGTACGACGTGTTGAATGTTGCATCACACTCCACGGTGGACATATCCCGTACTGATACCTTTCTTTAAGGTGCCTGCTGACTTTTAGATGCATTGTATTTCTCCGTACGCAGATCAAATGAACATTTTTTTCTTTCAGATACTTCACAACTTTTGTACTTTACAGAACAATAAATATTCTTTATTCTAATGTCTGAACAGTGTAGAGGCCTCATGTCTCGCTTAATGTTATGCTACATAGCAATTTGTGATCCGTCCTTAGCAATTGTCCAGCAGTGTATATTGACACCATTCTATAACCCAAACTTATTGCTTCCATCAGGGATCTATTCACCAACAATGATTCATTTATTTTTCAGTAAGATTCTGCTCATTGTTTTACAGTAAAGTATAATTGAAAGACTAGTACCATTCTAAGATCATCGAAAAGTTGTCTTGTCCAGGAAACAATCCTGACCTCAATCCTATCGAAAACTTGTGGCATCATCTGATTACTCTTGTCGGAATGAGGTAAACATGAAATAAAAAAGAACTAATTAAGGATATAATTGTTTCCTGTTATCATGTAATAACTAAGGAAGAGCTTAAAACTATTTTCAGATCAATAAAACATCGATGTAAAGCTGTAATAAAGAAAAAAAGCAACCTCACTAAGTTCTGATAACTACCTGCTATCATCAGTATCTAATGTATGTTGACAATTATTACAGCATAACTTTTTATGCTTTGCAAATATTTGAATTTTATTTTTTGTATCGAATTAAGTATTAAATTCCCTTTAAAATGATATAAAATATTTAGCATTCTGTGCAACGTAAAACTTTCTATAAGCATACAAACTTAAAAAACCTAACAATTTAAAAAAGTGTCCCCAATTTCGGCCACCACTGTACACATGTAACCATTTTACTCCTTTCAATTACACTATATTTATCAAACCATTCAACTTGATATGTATGTTTTTAATTTTTAACCACCAACATAGTACAGAGCTACAATTAAAAATATTTGTAATTAGAATACAATAATTTTTGAGAAGACATTTTGTGTTAACATACCCCTAATATACATACACATCAATACATATTACTTTTAAATGCTTTCGAAATGGATGACACTAAGTTCGACGTTGGTACATGCGCGCCTTAAATTGCGAGCCAAAAATTGCTAGTATCGAGAATAACAGACAGGTGCATGGCGCCTCACAGGGTGAAACAGTGAGGGAACGATACAAATGGTACCGAAGTCTCTTTCTATAGACGTAAATGAACATAACCTTACAAAAGTCCATTTTGTCCGAAAAAAGTGCTTTAAATATGTTTATTTGTTCTGGTTTGTTGATTTTTTTACCAAACAAAATGAGAGTAAAATTATACATTTTATTTGATATTCTCTAAACACTTTTGCTTTATTTCACATACTACGAAAGTGAGTCGGAAAATAAGTTTCCCCTGTCGACTGTGGTCAAAGTTGTGTATGAAAGTGGAAAAAAAATAGAATCAGACATTAAAGATAAGACATAACTTTATTTTTCAATGTAAGTACCAAGAATATTAAGGCATTTTTCATACTGCTTGATAAGCTTCAAAAGTCCCTCCAGGAAAAAATTCAGGGCTTTGCATACGGAAGAAGCGTTTAACGGCTTGTTTCACTTCAGCATTGCTTCCAAAGTGACTTCAGGCTAGATTTTTCGCCAAAGCCGGAAACAGATGAAAGTCACTTGGTGCGAGATCAGGACTGTGATACAGGCACTCCAAACCAACAGTTGCAATATGGTTTTGCGTTGCCGTCGACGAGTGTGGACTCGCATTATCATCCAACAACAAAACGACAGATTTGAATAGCTAGGTCGCTTTTTCCAAATCGCCCCCTTCAATTTCGACAGGGTGTCACAGTACCTACAGCGTAGCATTGACGGTTCCAAACTCCAAAAAGTCCACGCAAAAGTAAACGCTTCTTCCGTATGCAAAGCCCTGAATTGTTCTGGGAAGGCTTTTTAAAGCTTATACACAGCGGTATGACAAATGTCTCAATGTACTTGGTATTTACGTAGAAAAATAAAGTTATGTCTTATCTTTAATGTCTCATTTTATTTTTTGACTTTCATACACAACTGTGACCACAGTCGACAGGGGAAACTTATTTTCCGACTCACCCTCGTACATACTTTCATATACATTTGTTATCATTTGCGTAACTTTGGAACTGTAATGATAAAACTGAAGGCTATAGACAGCATTTAAGTTGCTTTTTGTGCCAATGCAGTGCTTGGAAAAATACAAATAGAATATAAATAATCCACACAAATTAGAAAATCTAAATTAATCCGCGTAAGCAAACAAGGGATTGCCTAACATTCATGGGTCAGTGCCTGACCCACGGGTCATAGGTTCGCCATCTCTGTACTAGAACTAAAGTAATGAAATTTGGTATGCATGTTTCTTTTATTGAATTGAAATCCGCTAAGAACGGGTCTTACGGAAATTGAGTCTATGATGGTTAATGGGTTAATTGCTAAAAAAATTCCGTTTTTAAACTTCTTGATTTAGACTTCAAATTTTGCAAGCTCGTTTATTTTTTTGAGTAGAGATCCAGTAAAAATGGGGTTTGTGGAAATCTACTTTAAGATTAAGTTATGAGAGCTTAAAAGATAATACTACTTCAATTTTAGAAATTATTTAGAAGTTCTCTCATTTTTAAATCAAGAACCGAGAGTTATACGAATATTTTTCAATACACTTGAATTCTTAATGCTAGGACTTAGATATCAATAATCAGTTAAAGTATCATTATTAAGCCTACAAAAATAGATAGGAAAATTTAAATCAAGTTTTGTAACAACGTTATTGTTACAAAAAATGACTTAAGTTGGCCTGTAAAACTGATTTTCAACAAAACTGACAAACCGGGTCTGCATTTTTACAACAATGTAGACGAATTGTGCTTTTCATTGTTTTTAAATTATATCTTTTTAAATAATTGTAATTTTGAAATTTAAGTAGCCAAAATTGGATTCCGTGGATCATACATACACTGGTGTGCAAAAATTAAGGACGAGACGGTTTTTTCAATATAACTTTGTACAAAAGCTTTCCAAATCAACACATTTAATACCTTAAGATCCCCAATACGTAAGGACATATGTAATGTAAGCAACACTTACTAAAAGAAAAATCAGAGGGATAAAAAGAAGCTTGATTGAAAAAGTAGCATGGAGCGCAATGCGACTGAAGCCCGAAACATCCCTGTGATGGGTGTCCAGCAAGAAACATCCGGTCTTTAGTAGGGGATATGATCTCCCCTGACTGCTAGGCAGGTTTCACAGCGTCTGCCCATCCTGAGAATGAAGGTGTCAATGAGTTGTTGAGGCATTGCTGCCCATTCGTCTTGCAGCGCCAATCGAAGCTCCCGAATCGTTACTGGTGGTAAGGTACGAGCTGCCAAGCGTCTGCCTAGAAAATCCCATACATGCTCGATGGGATTGAGATCCGGAGATCGTGCCAGCCAATCCATACGTTCAATATCCTCACTCTCTAAGAGCTTTTCGGCAGCTACTGTGCGATGACATGGTGCATTGTCGTCCATGAAAAGGAACTGCAGACCCATAGAGCCTCTAAAAAGACGCACATATGAAAGAAGAATCTCGTTACAATAACGGGTCCCGTTGACTGAACCTGCTTCGAAGATGTGAAGGTCTGTACGACTACCAAGCATGATGCCTCCCCAAACGAGAACACCGCAACCTCCATACCTGTCCCTTTCAATGATGTTAGAGGAAGGATTGCGGCTTCCCCGCTCTCTCCAGATGAGTATGCGATGAGAATCACTACTCAAACTGAATCTGCTATCATCTGTAAAGAGTACTCGTCCCCATTCATTGTCTCTCCAATTCCGGTGTTCCCGGCACCACAAAGAACGCCTTCTCCGATGGGCAGGCGTTATTGGTACACACCGTACAGGGCATCGTGCAAACAGACCACCACCGTGCAGTCTTTTGGCCACGGTAAAACGCGATATCGGTCGTCCAGTCGCCTGTGTCGTGTGTCTAGCGATTTCTCTCGCTGTCTGCCGCCTGTTTCTTCTGGCCTGTAAGACAATGTACCGGTCATCTGCGGGTGTGGTTCCTCGTGGACGACCACTACTGAACCCCCGGATAGCTGTTCCTGTAGTTTGAAATTGTCTCCAAAGTCGTGAAACGATGCTGTGAGCAATTCCGAACTCTGCAGCCACACTTGTCACACTGCGGCCTTCCTCCAATTTCTCCCAATGATTCGACTTCGGGTAAAAGCATCCAGATGTCGTCTAACAGATTGATTATTTGCCATTTCTCGCTGAGGCAGCAATTCGGTGTGATTTTAACTGCTATACGGCGTGCAATCTCTTTGCCAGAAATACTGATCTTACACCGACAACATGCTTTATACTACTCAGACACTCCCCATTACGTCTACCTGCATATCTGCGCATGTGCTACCGTACATCACCTTACTTAATCTTCTGATTGGTCTTTCTGTCCGCTCTGCCTCTTCGTTCAGCTAATATGCTAATTTTTCGACTTCGTCCTTAATTTTTGCACACCAGTGTATATTGATCTTTTGATACCTCCGGCGTGTTTTTTCATTCAGCAATTCGTGAGAAGATAGCCTCACATAAATAGGTATGTTTGTTTATCTACGATTTTAAAAACACGTATCCCAAAATAAGCATTCATTTCAATAGCTAACTGTAAGATTTTTTTTGATTTATTATTTAACAAAAATGGATATAAAATAATATTTTTTTAAAAAAATTAAAGCCGCATTGTTTTTTGCTATTTATTACTAAATTATTTATTTAATACTAAATTTGTACATTCTTGTGAATAAAATTGGATTATTAAAGCTGTGTTGTTTTCATTATTCATTACAAAATTAATTATTTAATAATAAATTCGAAGATTGTCAGTTTTTTGTGTGAATAAAACTGAATTAGCTTTCAGAATTATTAATCGAAAGTAGAAATTTAAAAAAAAAGATCTTTTCCTGGGGAAAAAAGAGTGTTATACTTGAAGAAGCCCGTGAAACGCCGGGCCATGCAGCTAGTTTAGACATTAAAATCATTTATATAGTGAATTATACATTATTAAAAAAAAATTGAGCAAGCAATTAAAAAATAGACAGTGAAACAAACATATTTGTTCTAAACAAATTAACTAAAGAAATAGGCATTTAAGAGTACTTGGCACCTTTTAAACAATTTTTTTAAAAAAAATTATGCATTCAAAAGTTATGTTTTAAGATTTCATATAATGCTTCTATTGAAAAAAAAATGATGCGAGATGAAATTTTTGTACATAGCGTTCACACAATTTTAAATTTTTTTAAAAGATATATGGAAAATTTTAAAATTATACTCCTTTTGTGTATTCATTGGTTTTTAGGCCTTAAATATTTTTATAATATTTCTAAAAATGTTTTAAACAACTTTAGGGATCGATTTTACAAAAACTTAATTAATTTTGGAGAATAAAAATAAAACATTAATACGTATGCTATAAAATTCAAGAAATAAGCCAAAATCTCCTAAATTTTAGTGCAAACATCCAGCATTTATACAAACGTAGTGGCTCTATTTCTGCAGCCATTTATTTTTGTGCAATAATAACTCTAAATTACAATAATATACTGATTTGTAGCTGTGACCTGTGCATAATACCTGAAATTAAAAGGTGCCTCTTTATTCAAGTAAAAAGTAACTACCAATCAGTGGAGTAGCTAATCTTGTGCAAGCCTTGTATCAGAATTCTTTGGGGGTCCTTTTTTTGAAAATGGCTGCTCTGCTAACGGGACTATTGATAGCATTTTACTATTTTTTGCTTACACATGTTGGGGCTTCTGTAGCTCGGTGGTTGCTATTAATACGGCGGTAGCTACGCCCCTGGTACCAATACACATTTCTAAATTATTTAAGCAGGAAGGTATTGAAGTTATGATTAAGTATTTTCAGTATTTTCAACTTTTCAAAGATTGAAACCATCAGGATTTCTATTAAATATGTATTTTATCTTAAAATTTGGGGTCAGTAACTTAATTATTTCTATAGGATGGAAAAAATAACAATCATTTTATCTGGATTATGGAGATTTCCCAGGAATATTATGGACAAAAGTAATATGGTCTTGATTTTTGTAATAAATAAGGGTTTTTAAGTATAGATAGCAACAGTAAATAATGGATGACCACGGAAGAACAATATTTATTTAAAGTGGGGAAAATAATTCTTCAGTTTATTTTTATAAAAAAAACCCTTTAAATAGATGGGGCAATAAGTAATACTAATCAGCGTTTTAAGTTTTAGTGAATATAGGCAAACAGAGATTTTTTTAAAAAATTTTTTTTAATTAAACTAGGTACATTTTTTAATTATCTCAGAAATATACTATATTTTTTTTTTGTAAAAATGTGTTAGGAAAATGGCGTTTTAATTTACGTACAACATTTAAACGCCCTTTAATCAAGGTGTCAGATCATGGCAGACATGTCATGAGTTCGAGCCCAGTACCATTAAAGCTCCGCCGTGTAGGGAAACGATGCACGTTAAATCTGCAGAGAGCTCAAACGTCCTCCCGTTGGTGTGGTGTGGTAGTTAGGAGACGGAGGGCCATCTCAGGTGTCGTCCTTGTCACTTGACCATGGTTCAAAATTACGAGGTCCGTCGACAAAAGCCCCCGTGTAGCTAAACAGTGCGACGTTAATATTCCCTCACTCACTTAAATGCTCTTTATTCAATGAGAATGATTTGACTATGGTAATTAACACAGTAGGCAATAAACACAAATTGTCATATTGATAAAAAAAAATGTCACTACTAGAGGAACTGATCGAAATGGGCAGTAATTGTGATCTTAAAGTAAAGTTTAAAAACGGATGTCAGCAATTTTGGCTTTAAAAAAAACATGCCTGTTATTTATCCCGAATTATGGAGTATTTAATTACTTTACTAAGAGAAAAAGAGTTTCAGTGCGGTTACTATAAGCTCTAAAATAAAAGAAAGAAAAAGACTGGATACTATAAAAACCGAGGAGATTTCGGGTTATATAGGGTGTTTTTTTAGAGGTATAGAAGTTTAAATTGCAATAAAACAACGATTTATTATTCGACTGACATGAATTTTTTTTTATTCGAAAGATAATCTTGTGGCATTACATTTTAAATATGATCAAGCAAGGCGTAGATTCGTCGAATGGGCCCAAAACGAGATTGCCGTTGTTCCCGATTTTCATAAGCGAATTTTGTTTAGCGATGAAGCGCACTTCTGGTTGAATGGCTACGTCAACAAACAAAACTGCCGGATTTGGAGTGAAGCTAATCCACAAGTGTATGTCGAAACACCGTTACATCCAGTAAAACTGACTGTTTGGTGCGCTTTATGGGCTGGTGGAATCCTTCTTCAAAAACGATGAAGGCCACAACGTTACAGTCAATGGTGATCGGTATAGAGCCATGATTACTAACTTTTTCATTCCTGAATTGAACAATCATGATGTCCAGGAGCTGTGGTTCCAACAAGACGGCGCATCATGTCACACAGCTCGTGCCACAATCGATTTATTGAAAGACACGTTTGGTGACCGCCTAATTTCACGTTTTGGACCTGTGAGTTGGCCTCTTAGATCTTGTGATTTAACACCGCTAGACTATTTTTTGTGGGACTATGTAAAGTGATTGGTCTATGCGGATACGCCACAAACGCTTGACCATTTGAAAGACAACATTCGCCGTGTTATTGCCGATATACGGCCACAAATGTTGGAAAAAGTCATCGAAAATTGGACGTCGAGATTGGACTACATCCGAGCCAGCCGTGGCAGTCCTATGCCAGAAATCATATTTAAAATGTAATGCCACAAGTTTATCTTTCGAATAAGAAAAATTCATGTCAATCGAATAATACATCGTTGTTTTATTGCAATTTAAAGTTCTATACCTCTAAAAAAAACCCCTTTACCTGACGAGATTTATGCCAAATGTTGAAAATGAATTATTGAAGCACCAGGTTCATCCTTCACTTAAAAAAATGTGCTCAATTTGTATCAATTAAATTTTAATTTCATTAACATGTGTTTCTTAAGTTTTAAACGCTATACTTCCCTACAGTTAGACGGTTAAATCTTTTAGAGTTAAATATCTTAAAAAGTAAGTAGTTCTATAACAGCAGTCAAAAAGTCATTTAAGTTGATAATTTATAAAAGTTCTATATTAGGTAAGAAGGGGTAACCCCCAAACCGAAAAACATGGCAAAGGGTCAATGAAATGAAAAGTTTGAAAACATCTGGTTTATTGAAACAAATATACGTTTTATTTTCTGCTTCGAACTATTGGTGGGAACTTCTAAATCGTGAAATAAAACCGAAATTTTCCTTAAAAAGTTTGTCAGACCAAATGGTCTTGTCTTTAGGACGCTGTTGAAGCCTTAAAACATAATTATGGTAATATGAATATTCTTAAGACATTTAGGGACAATGAAATGAGAAAATTGATTGAAGATAAGAGCCAGTAAATTTATTTAATAAATTAACAAATTTGAAACTGCAATTTTAATTATATTTTGCGAAAAACATTTTACAAAGATTTAATTCAGTTAACAAAAAATTACAGGCTCCTGGTTTGGACATCTGTGAAGGGTATAAGTTAGTTATGTCATTTAAAACGTTTATAAGCAATGTAGGACATGAATCACTAAAGGAGTATCAAGATGCAGCCACAAAATTAAGTCCTATAAGGGGTGTGACCCAATGTAAAAAAGGGACACGCGGGGAAGGGGTTCTTAATTAAGTCCACTAGTTAATTAAACACGTTTATTAGACAAAACAAACATTTACATACATAACTAGAGAACTAACAGTTACAATAGAATTGAAAGGGGTCGGGGGGAGCGCATGCTCGTACGTCCTTACAGTTCCGAAGCTTGGCCATTACTGAAGATTGTTCTAGCCGCTAGAGGGCGCGATAGTCTTTTTACTGTTCATATGAAAAGAGTTTAAACTACGGGGGGTTACAATCTCCCCCTATGGATCCGACGACGTCCCGGCGAGGAGACATAATTAGCTGTTGTAGTAGTAGCTCTTGTTGAGTAACTGGGCGAGATAACATGTCTGCAACGACATTTGCTTTACCAGGAATATACTGTACATTCAAGTTGAAAGACTGGATTTCAAGTGCCCATCTTGCAAGTCGTCCGGTTGGAGATTTGAGGTTTAGAAGCCATTTCAGAGGTTGGTGGTCGGATGCCACGGTTATTTCTGTTCCTTCAATATAACCACGAAATTTCTTCAAAGCCCATACCACAGCAAGGGCCTCCCTCTCTGTGGTGGAATAATTGCGTTCTGCTGGGGTTAGCAGTCGACTAGCGTATTATATAGGATGTTCATCAGATCCTTCTCCTTGAAGTAAAACTGTTCCAAGGGCATAATTGCTAGCATCTGTTCGAATAATATATGGCTTAGTACCATCTGCTTGCTTTAACACAGGAGGTGTTGTAAGACTGTTTTTAAGGGTTTGAAATGCTTTTTGTTGGTCAAATCCCCACTGCCACTTGACTTTTTTCTTTGTAAGATAACTTAGTGGACGTGAAATCTTCGCAAAATCTTGAATATATCTTCGAAACCACGAACAAGTTTGCAGAAAAGATTGTAGTTCTTTGACGTTTTTAGGGGTGGAATATCCAGTATAGACGCAACTTTTTCTGGATCAACTTCTATTCCTTTTTGTGTAATCCAAAATCCAAGATATTTAACTCGAGAAGAGGCAAAATGGCATTTTTCTCTATTTGCTTTAAGTTTGAAATGTAAGAGTCTTTCAAAAATAGTTTTAAGATCAAGCATGTGTTTTTCAAAAGTTTCTGACAAAACAATTATATCATCTAGATAAGGTAGTGCTAGAATGTCTTCCAGACCATTACAAAAACGGTTCATCAGTCTTTGAAACGTAGCAGGTGCGTTGCGCAAACCATATGGCATTCGTAAGAAACGGTAAGTGCCAAAAGGACATACAAATGCTGTCTTGTCTTGATCTTCAACATGCACTTTAACTTGATGGTATCCTGCTCGCAGATCAAGTGTAGACATGAAAGGAGTAAGTTTTGCTTGATGTAACAAGTCATCCATTCTAGGAAGAGGATAGGTGTCTGCGACTGTAATTTCCTTCAATTTCCTGTAATCAATACAGATGCGAAATGTTCCATTTGGTTTTGGTATAAGTACCACTGGGGAAGCATACGGGGATTCACATTCTTCAATTATGCCTTATGAGAGAAGTCTATCGATTTCTTGTTTTAATATTTCCTTCTTGGAAGGATTCATTCTATAAGGTGGCACTGCAACTGGAAGATGGTTTCTTGTATTTATACGATGTTCAATAAATGGTGTAGGCTCTCCCCCTGGTTGAAAGCATTCTTCATACTTTTCCAATAGTGAATTTATTTCTTCCCGTTGTGGAAGTGAAAGGTGAGTACCTTCATTTTTCCGAAGTTGACAAAGATGTGGTTTAGGGTCAACAGTGAGCAGAGCATTGATATTAGGAGGCGCTTTCACAAAATTATATTTTCTGTGAGACGTTTCAGTGAAGTACCATTGTTTTCTTTGAAGATCTAAGACGATCCCTGCAGCTGTTAAAAAGTCTATGCCTAGAAGGGTTCTGTTACCTCTAGCATTTTTCAAAATTAATAGTTCCGTGGGAATGACTTTTCCTTGAATAGTAATGTCTACAGAAGTTGTCAGTATTTCTGTGGTTTGAGTACGACCGTCAGCAAGAGTCATCTGCATGATTTTCTCTTCAAAATTCAATCCTTTTTGTTTAAGTAAATGGTATAATTTTTCACCAGCTACTGAATGTGTAGCACCAGTATCAGCACAAACTGCTGCTTCTGTATTACAAATGGAAATTTGGATTATACTAATGGGATTACTTTCACTAGAAAAACTATAAAAGTTTGATTGATTCAGACTTGATGACAAGGCATCATCTTTTTGTCGAACTGGGTTGCAAGTGTGGCATCTTGATCGAATGATTCCAGGAGCACCACATCCATAGCAAGATACAGGAGTTCTGTCTTCTTTTGTATCAACGATTTTCTTTTCAGGTATTCTGTCTTTGGAAATGGGATTCCGCCTACTGTTACTTGGAATCCCGGTTTCCCGCCCACTTTGACTGGGGAAACCAGACAGAGAATGTTCATACGACAACTTAGGATTTTGTGTGTAGTTACTTCTCCAGGGACTGGAATTCATTTCTTTTTGTTTCCTGCTAAAGTTTATATTGTTTCTATTTCTCATGTTTTTAACTTCTTCATACGAATCTAGCTTATCCACTAGTTGTAGAGGATTGTTCCAATTACACCACTGGTCCAAAAAGTGATCTTTGTAATCTTGAGGGGTTTTCTTTTTTATTTGGTCCGCCACAATCAAATCTTTCAATTCTTCAAGCGTCGTAACTTTTGATTCTTTCAGCCACCCATCAAAATATGTTTGCAAGTCAAAGTAGAAGTCACGCCAGGTTTTCACAGGATCTTTAGTGTGTCGGGAAAACATCTGCCGAAATTTTTTCTGCACTTAATTTAAAGCGTTTTAGAAGAATTTGTTTGACTTTATAGTAGTCTTGAGCATCGGCAAAAGATTCTTTAGTGATTAAATTTGAAACTTCAGTTGGTAAAAGACCAACAAGGTATACCACCCACTGTTGAATTGGTACTTTTAAAAATGTTAATTGCCTTTCGAAGAGGTCTAGAAAAATTGTTACATCAGTTGTCTTTGGATCAAAAATCGGTAATAGCTTATGGAGTTCTAACTTTGGCATATTGGAGTCTGAAGTTGTAGAAGTATTAAATGTAACTTGGAATTTTTGCAATTCAAATGTTCGTTGGTTTTCCCTATCTCTTTCAGCTCGCAGTTCGAGCTCTTTTCTATCACAAATAATGCGATTTAAGCATTCACACGTAAATTCTGCATCATATCCTTCACTTTTTAAGATTGCGTCTTTTATGTCAAGAATTTTAAAATTGTCTTGTATTGATATGTCTAGCGTTTCCGCCAATTCAAGGAGGTCCTGCCTGCGACCTTTTGCTAAATAGGCCATCGTGAAATGTCACTTCAAATTAATTACAAATTTATATTCTTTGAACTTTAAATTTAATTTAACAAAATGTTATTAATGAAATAATAATACAGTATTATATATACCACATAAAAGTAATATCTCAATTTCTTACAATATGCAATTTGAAAAAAATATTTTCATGAATCACAAAAATGAAAAAAAAAATATAATTATTTTCGTTGTTTTCAAGCTCAATACACAATCAAAGTAAAATTACTATCAAACTTTTAGTTAAAAAAATCATCAAAATGATCTGAAAACACATTTGAAATACATCATACCACAAGTAAAAAGAATCATATACGTTCTCATAAATAAAAGTTCTACTTAGCCGAAACAAAATTTCCTATTAGTATTCAAAAAGAAAAGTTATTAGAACTCAGAGTTATAAATAATCTTGAACTGTCTATTTCTCCTTGTTTAAATTTATTCTCGCTTACGCAGCATAAAATATCTCATCAGTTTCATAAATGAATCATAGCTTAAAAAACGGAGATATATATATTCTTTTTTCTTTTAAACCACTAAATATATTATTTAACTGAGACAAATCTTTCAACATATAATGCACATGTTACACTTAAAATTATACACATAAATGAATATTTTTTTTTTTTGAAAATAGCATATAACAATACAAAAATTTTCCAGCTTAAATGCTTTCGAACAAGAATTGTAATCATTCAAAGAAAATAATACACATAAATACATATATATTTGGTTTTGTGTTCTCACTTAATATTTTAAGTAAACAACGTTATACTTATTAGTTTAAACAATACATGAAATATATTTTAAAAACACATTGAATATAATTTAACTGTATATTATGCTGTTTAGCAAATTACACAATTACATTTCTTGAAATAAGAAAAAAGATTTCTTAATTTAATTCCCACAGGACGTTCCAAATTTAAATCAGTAAAGAATGTTCTCTATGTCAGAACAAGGAAGTCAATTTTTAAGAAATTAAAACTTACACAATTCTTTAGGATATTAAATCCAATTTGCATTTGGGCATGCAATGGTTATTTTAGTATTATAAGGTATAATACTTAAAAGAAAATTCAAAGTCAAAACTTTACTTGTTCTTCAGGTGAAGATAAATCCAACGATTTTTTGTTAAACTTGCTCATTCTACAGGTGAGAACGGAACAATAGCGGTTAACCTGAAAATTAATAGCGAGCAACGGCCAAGCCTCTTTAACTATAGAAACACGTTGGGCGTCAAATTATAAGGGGTGTGACCCAATGTAAAAAAGGGACACGCGGGGAAGGGGTTCTTAATTAAGTCCACTAGTTAATTAAACACGTTTATTAGACAAAAGAAACATTTACATACATAACTAGAGAACTAACATTTACAATAGAATTGAAAGGGGTCGGGGGGAGCGCATGCTCGTACGTCCTTACAGTTCCGAAGCTTGGCCATTACTGAAGATTGTTCTAGCCGCTAGAGGGCGCGATAGTCTTTTTACTGTTCATATGAAAAGAGTTTAAACTACGGGGGGTTACAGTCCTAGTATAGAAACAGAACATAGCGATGTGAACAAGAGACAGATTATTTCAAAATTTGCAGATAAATCCACAGAAAAAGCTGTGTATGTGATAGAAAAATTTAAGAGACACGCTTATTTTGTGTGTGTTGCATTAGGCAAGCTAATCATTGTTTAAAATAGAAGAATATAGTAAGAAATTAAAATTTTTAATGGATTTGCAAGATCAAAGTAAGAAGAACGTCGACCTGGAGATGCACGCGCTATTATTGTTTACGAATCAGATGACGCAGATCAACATTTAGTAAACGAAGGTGTGTGTGTTCAATTCAAAACTTATCTAAAACAAACTGAGCTAGAGTCTTATACTTGTAGTGATATGTTCAATGTAATTTTTAAAAAGAAACTTGTTGATATTTTTCCAAATTTGTATACCATTTTTCTAACGCTCCCTATTACTAGTTGTGAAGTGGAGCATGTGTTCTCTAAAATGTCCTACATAGAAAACAGATATAGAATAATGATAAATACTAGGCTTAATTATTTATTACTTCTTTGTATATTAATACTGATCCCACCAATGACTTGAAATGTGATAGGCAAATAAAAGAATTTGTAGCACAATAGTGTAAAATTTGTTTTTGTAAATTATGTAATTGTCTATAACGTATTTAAATGGTTTGAAATAAAAAAAACCCTTAAATTTCGTATATTTTTAAAAATTTTCCCACTCAAAACTTTTTTTTAGAAAAATGGCAAAATCTTTAATTATTTAGGAGGATATTGTTAGCCCAGGGTTCCCAAAAGTCACGGTCCGGCCCTGGCGTAGGTACTTAATAAATCAGAAAAGAAAGATAACAAAAAATAATAATGCTTGGAGCCTTCCTTCTGTAGTGTTTGAACGCTAATGCGTGCGCGTGACGTCAGAAGCCCGGCACTCCCTGGCACTGCCGTGGAGACAAACCGAAAACAAACTTTTTCAAATGCTGACTCGTTCATTTCATTATTTCAATAAAACAGTTCGAGGATTTAATTAATTCATTTACAACAGGGAAAAGACATCAAAGAGACGTTATTTTAACATCGTGCGTGAATTGGCCATCTCCTTTAGGGATTTGGCGGAAGCTCTAATTTCATCGTTTCCCTGCGACATCTACCCTCCGTAATTCTGTCAAGGTTCAATGTCCTCCCGGTGTATTGTGCGGAAGTATAGGTGTCGTCCTAGTAATTCGGTCAAAATCACGAGTTCCTCGGTTTTAAATCACAAGGTTCGTCACTAACAGCCCTTGTGTTTATTTAAAATGCCATGTTAATATAACTCTCGGTTATTCCTAAGACAAACCTTCCAAAACGACTGTAGGGATAAAACTTACCTCTGTCGAAAAAATAATAGAAAAACTGATCCTGTCAGGGTTGTATATGCTGTCAGTAGGCCAACTCGGCATAAAAGTCCTACAAAAATTTGATACCAAATTTTTAACGCCAAATTTGTGTACTAAAGTAGGATCCAAACAGATTTCTTTTTTTAATTTCTAGGATAATTAATTTTTATAATGACAAATTAGGATTTTGTTCTTTGATAATAATTTCTACAGGTTTTGTTGCTTCCTTTTTATATTCCTAATTGTCATGTTTCTTAGTATTAATGATTTTTCTCTACATTTTATTTACCTTAATACTGCAAAATCCGTATATAATTCAAATTAATTGTATACAGTTTTGCTAAGAAAGTTTAATTTTTATTTTCGCTCAAGTTACTTGTTTTTTTGTTGCATTTTTCGTGAGTTATAATTGTTAAACAAAACTAAATTTATAATGCTTTCTTATAAGCTAAGCATCTGAGGCGATCTTTATTGATTCATATACTTTTTTTCGTTATTAATGAATTGGGGCGTCTACGTCAGGTAACTCCAAAACAGGAAAGTGCTATTTCAATTTAAATAAATTTTATATTCTAAATATTTAAGTGAAATATCGTAATCATGATTGCCTTTACCAGAATTATGTTAACGATTCTTCATTTGAATTTTTTTTTTCTTTTTTTGAATACTTTAAAATGTGTCAGCACTTTTTTGAAAACATTCGAACTGGCTGCAGCTTTTATCGATTTAAAAAAAAAAAAGAAAAAAAGATCAACTATTTTTATGTATGTCTGTATTACAGTTTATGCAAAGATAAATGTGTAAAATACTGCAGTTTTTCACTTGGTATTTATTCATTTTAGCAAACTGAATATTTTTGAAAGTCATGTTATCTCTGTAAGGTAAAACGCGACCATAAAACTTGAGTTGTATATTAAAAAATATGTATTATCAATCTGTTGAACTCTTTTAGTATGGTTTAATACAATATTTTAGCCAAAATTCCATATGCATTCATGAAAAATTATTTTTTCTAAAAATGTAGAATCACTGCAAAACGAAACTTAATATTAAACGCAGTTTAAAATGGGAAAATTCATAGGGATTTAACAAATTACATGCTATGAAAAACGGAATTAAAATTGGGATTTAGATATAAAAACTAACTTTAAACGCACTAGGAATTTTACTTAATATTTTTATATGCCGGACAATGTGTGTAAAATAATAATAAATCCTTTAATTAAGATATTTATTTATTGTCAATGTAATGGCCCTTTTCAGCTACGGTCTTTTAAGTGGTGTCGTAAAACTAAAATCTAATTTTTTTGACAATTTGAGATTTTTACAATTGCAAATTGTACAGATTTCAAACTTTCTAAAAATGCCTTACTTTAACCTCTAGGGTAATTAGAAGTCCTTAAAAACTATTTTTAATGTAAACAAAATACTTTGTTTTTGCTTAAAAACGTTGAACGTCCAATATAAACCAACTATTTATCTTTTACTGTTAATTGAGCCTTTTATTTTTTATTTCCTAACCGATTAGAAACCTCACTGTATACATTAAAATTAATTTATCTAAAAATATAAAATTTGATGTTCGATATACTTTTTTTTGAGAAACTACTGTTCACAGGTATGTAAATTGTTTATATGTTTATACTGATGACTATTACATACTGAAATGAGCTTTTGGTAAAAAATTCAAAAATTTACTTTTTACAAATTTTTTTATGTGAAAAAGGGGTAAAATTTCACTAAGTTTGATAAAATATTTTATAAATTATGAAAACATTCAAATTTAGCTAAAAGCTCATTTCAGTGTAATGAGAAGTATGTAATTTAATTGTATGAAAACATTTTTTCAAGCATGTACATATAACAGAGCTTGAGAAAAGGTACATCGAAAACAGCCAATTTGACATAGTCAGTATAGAGAAAGAGAGGGGTTTCCAACCCCCTCCCCTCCTTAAATGAAGTAAAATCTTTCCTGGGCAATGTGGAAATTAGGGAAATTTAGTATTCAAGTGTACATCCTGTTTCTCTTCTAATCAGGATTCTAAAGAATTTTTCTTTAGCAGAACTTTTTCCAAAGCAAACTTGTAATAAACTTTATTTAGGAAAAATCTCAAGAATTTTAAATTACAGTGGTTTGAATCAGAAAATTAGATAGGGAAAATCGTGAAGTCTTTACAAACAAGCTAACTTGTTTTCTATATATATCATTCTTGCAAATATTATTGTATAGAAACAATATTTTTATCTGTGTTACAAGTACAATTTCAAGATAAACCTGACTTATCATTCTTTACTGTCTTTGTTGGATTTTTCCACTTTTGGGCCACCCGATTTTGGTGTTGTATGTGCAATATTCAGTTGAAAATTAGACATTTCTCTTAAATAAAAATACTCTAAACGTATGCTCTAGTCTTCACTTTGTCAGCATTCGTGGAATGCTTATATAGATACAGTTTCTTCATCCAATATATCTACTAATTATTGTTACAAATCTCAGATTAACAAATTTCATTTCTTACATCATGTGCAATAAAAATGAATACCAATAACATTCAGGATAATCATTCCGCTTTCAAATCTTTCAAATGATTTCCATAGCAAAATTGTTCATACAAGCCATAGAACCCTCCAAAACGCCAAACGAAATCCAAGAAATTTAACTAAAGCAATATAAAAATTCCGCACTAACACTTTTTAAAAATGCATTCCAACAAAATAATACTAGACATTTCTGTGATTAAAATCAGCTAAACGTTATAAGTATGTTTGATTCCTGTGCGAGCGATGAAATAAATACCCTGCGTGACTTCGTCTGGGTCCTCTTATGACAGCGGTCATTTTACAGAAAACTACTCGAAACAGCTGCTCCGTCAATACCGTTCCAGCGAAACAGGTAATCATGCACATAATTATCTTAAGTATTAACTACAGCAGTTTGCGGAGAAAAGGACTTAATTACCAGTAATGTAATCCATCAAAATTATATCTACATCCGCAACAAACTTTAACATGGGTTGATAATCGTTTCATATGTTTCGAATTTTAGGGAACAGGTGAATTTCGATGAGGGTAATTTAGCGAAGGTAATTTTTGAGAATCAGTCGCTTGCTGAGAAGTTATTTCTTTTTGAAAGACTGAAATGGATGCTTCAATGTAGGACATAAATAAATCATCTAAGGTGTATGTGGAAAATGTGACTTTTGTATATACTTATTACTTTCCAATTTACATTGAAAAATTTACACTATTTGCACAAGGAAACCTTACATGTTAGAAATTGATCATGGTATGCTACAAATGTGTGATTGATATGCATCAAATGCAATATACGTCAAGTAAAGTATAAATCAAGCGAGATGCATCAAGTACTGTATAAATCAAATGGTATGCAAAAAGTACAGCATACATCAAGTGTTATGTAAATCAAATTGTATGCATAAAATACAGCATACGTCAAGTATCATATAAATCAAATGGTATGCATAAAGTACACAGCACACATCAAGTGTAATATAAATCAAATGGTGTGCATAGAGTGCAGCATATAAATTGGTATGTATTAAGTACTACATACGTCAAGTGGTATGTATCAAGTATAGTGCGCGTCCAATGGTTTATATCAAGTATAGTGTGGGTCAAGCGGTATGTATCAAGCATAGTGCACATCAAGTGGTATGTATCAAGCATAGTGCACATCAAGTGGTATGTATCAAGCATAGTGCACGTCAAGTGGTATGTATCAAGCATAGTGCACGTCAAGTGGTATGTATCAAGCGTAGTGCACGTCAAGTGAGATATATATCAAGTACAATGCATAAAAGTACAGTACACATCAAGTGATATGCATCAAATACTGCAGGGAAAACTTTTTTACGGTACAATAGTAACAAATGAAACGGATCGTGATTACTATTTTTTGAAAGAACTAGATAATTACCCTAAATACAATTCATCCCCTACGTATTACCAACACACATGCGTATTGGGAAAATTACAAATTCGTGCACTTTTGGTCTATGTTTCTCAGTCGCTACTTCTTTCAAGATCCAATGGTAACAACAATCCCCAAAAAGTGGGGGAAATACAAATTTTTGAATTGAGAACGAAAACTCCGACTCAATGTTGAGCATCGATCAATAACACATTGTCTAAGCTCTTTCAGGAGTTCAGCAGCGTGTGTGTGAGTGTATTCAGCCATCTTTCCGACAGGTTCTGGAAAAGAGTTCATCCGGTTAAACTGATGACAAACGACGGATGCCAGAACTGAGAAATATTTATATCAGGAAATACATAACGATTATGAATCAATCCCGAAATGGCCTTGAGAATTATAACTTTAATTGCATGTGTGTGTGAGCCCGAGAAAGATTTTTAGTAAGGCAATATTTTCGCCTTACTAAATGTTTATGCTTAATTTTGCCCTTTTTCTATATGTTTAAATTCACACACGAAAAATATGCTTCTGTTTTTATTAGTAAATAAAATAGGCTCATTTTCGTAACCAAACTAATATATTGCCTATTTAATCCTATTGTTTTTCGAAGTTGGAATTGAATTGTATCAATGTAATACGGGAAATTATACATTAATTCAAAATTAATTGAATTTAAACATCACTCAAATACAAGCCGTTAATCCTTTTAAATGTCTGTCATTAAAAATGCCTAAACTATCATTAAAAAAAAATAAAACAGTACTTACGTATTATCGCAACAATCGCCAACGTTCAAGGTAACTCGCCAAGGTGACAACCCCAATTTCGCACGTGTCGTATACGCTGAATTGGCAATCACGCGCTTCGTTTCATGTAATCTCGCTAATAGGTTGCGATAACACCTAAGAACAAATTAAACGCAGAAATAGAATAAGCAGAGAGATTAAGTTTCTCTGAAATTATTTGAAATCCGTAATTTTTCGGAAAATGTAACTTTTTATTTAATGTTTGATACTTATATATTTTTTGAATGAAAACCTTTAACTTTTCATGGCGTCATTCATTGTTTTGGCTTTTACCTTCCAATTTTCCCAAATTTTTTACCCGAGCAACTTTTTAAGCTCGTTGAAGGGTGGTCGGAGGGGCGGCAAACGATCGATTTCCTGAGCGCACGCACCTCTTGTAAAAACGATTTCTGTACGTCTCATCGAACTCGTATTTCTTTGTTGCTCATTTTTTTGTGAAGAACGACTAGAGGGGGGAAGGCACTACAGACTGTACCCAGTCATTAAGCACCCGTCCGACACTGGGGGTGGTTTCGGAAAATAAAGAAAAGAATTCTGACGTCTTGAAAGAAAAAGAACACAAGAGAACTAGAGTGATTGATGAATTGTCTTCTTGAAGAGTCCCTCTTTTTTTTCCCTTTCTGTAATTTAACGGATAAGAAAAATGGAAAAGAAAATAAGTGAAAGTTTCTCTTTTCGTGGCTACAAAATTTTGCCCCATTAGGACTGATAAGGGGGTGAAAAAGAGAAGGGGAGGAAGTGAAGTGAAATAAAATACGGGTGTTGTCGCGCGGTGGTGTGTGCATGGCCCATCGAATCCTCGAAATATCTCCTGCACCTTAAGGTTTTCTGATTTCAGTTAAAGAACTGTGAAGCGGAATAAATAAGGAATTTGTTTCGATCAATGAAAGGTAATTTATATAAAATATAACAAAGTATTGAGGAAATGAAGCCTGGTCATTTTTCTCTTTCCAGAAACACATAGCTTTTGATATAACGGAGGACTTGATAATAAATAGTTTCTCTTTTTTCTGTGAAAGCTGCGGATGGAGGTGATAAATAAGTGATTTATTATCAGGAGGTATTTTTGCTTTTTAATACACATATTGTGATTTATATTATGACGAAATGGTACAAAAATATGTCGGTATGCATTATGCTTTGCTTATTTTCATATATAAAGCAAAATATGTGCTCTTAAAGAATAGAAATTGAAATTACGGATATAGAAATATATATATATATATTTCGATGTTCTAAATAGTTTCGGATTTGTTATAAACAGAAAAACTAGAAATTTTCTAAGTTTCTCCATAACACTGAGCAAGTAATTTTGGATGCATATATAATATTTCTGTTTTCATAAAAATTTGATTGTTGGGTGTTATCAATATTTCAAATTAAGAGAAATTTTACAGGGCGTTTATAAATGAATTTTGGAGTTTTAACTCTGTATAGTATTTATTACATTTAACTTATCAATATAACTCATGCATCGAATGAAATACCCACTGAAACTGTTTGGTTTTCTGACATGTGTGCCCATGCACGCTAAACGTACGTTCATTTTTTTCCCTTTCCCCGCCGATCAGCGAGCTAATAGAAAATTGCGACTAGCGAACAGAAAGCGCTTTGTGTTCCCCAGTTTGCAAAGACAGAATCTGCTATTATTGTGCAACGAGCGTTCCGATGGGTACTTTAGTGGACATGTGAACACTCATAATACGCTCATCTGGAGCTTATAAAATCCTCACGAGGGGCTAGAATCGCAACGAGACTCACCTAAATTTAATGTTTTTTGTGCTTTATCTCGGTGGAAAGTGTATGGGCCTTTCGGTTTTGGAGAATCAACTGTAACTGATTCTGCCTATCTTGATGATCTACAACTATGGCTATTTCCTCAATTGGAAAAAAGTGAATCAGGTAAATTCATTCGGCAGCAAGATGGTGCACCGCCTCACTGGCATATCTCAGTGCTTGACTGGTTGAATATCACTGTACCCACCAATGAATGTTCCACAAAGGGACTAATGATAAAGCTTGTTTCGCATGGCTTTCACGTTCACCCGATCTGACGCCATGTGATTTTTATCTGTTGGGGCTTATTTACGATTGTGTGTACGTACCTCTACTACCAGCTGACCTTCCAGACTTAAGACACAGGGTTGAAGCAGCTGTTGCAAGAATTACCTCAGTCACACTGAACAAAGCTTGGGATGAACTCGCATATCTACTTGATGTGTGCCGTCTGACGAATGGGGCTCACATGGAACATTTGTAAGCTTGTAAGGTAAACCTGTTTCAGTTACTCTTTCATTTGATGCATGAATTGTACTTGCAAGTTTTATGTAATAAATACTTTAAAACGTTCAAACTCCTATATTCATTTTAGAAACACCCGGTACAAATCATTTCATTATAAGGAATGAAATATATGAATTATGTTATTATAATTCACTTAAAAATTTAAACATTTAGTAAATGTAAGTAATTGTTTTGATTACTCATTATATAGTTCAGTAATTGCTTCCAAACTTAAAAAAATAAACATAAATCCTATGCATTGCCGAAGTAAAAAGTAGGCATTCATTCCCAGAAAGAAATAACCCATAAACAAAACAAAATAAATTTTATTTGAGAAATGTCTGTCGAACCGTGTCTTTAGTTCAGCTATTTTATTAATTTTTTTCTACATTTGTTTAATCTTCAATTTTTTTTAAAAAAATACAAATCCCAATATTCTTTTTTTTTGTATGAAATACAAATCAATACAGAAAATAATTACTCAGTTCATTAAAGTTAAGCTACACAATATCAAATATATATTTATGCTAAATAAATTTAGAGGTGTTTTTTTTTACCATAAATCACTGTAATTCTAGAAGAGCTTGTGCTTCATAACAATCTTTCAAAACAGTCAATATAATTACACACACACACACATTTAAGGAGATCAATTACTTAACTCAGAAATATCCAGCTCAAGATACATCGATCAATTCGTGCACTAGAGTAGAAGGCGACTGAATATTTTGAAATACATTTCTGGGGGCGTGATTAGGGTGCTGACTCTTTGACCATTAGAAATACCTACCTGACACTTAAAATACCTATTTTGGAGTATGGTTACCCGATTTACTGTTGTGCCTCCAAGACAAATCTTCAGAAACTCGATCGAAGTCAGCTGAGCGCTGCACGTATTTTATCAGGCCTTCATAACTGTTGTTCGAGGGACATTGCTCTTTTTGAGACTGATTTGCTTCCACTGAGTGTTCAAAGAAATTCAATTCTTGAGAAATATTATAACAAACTCCTTAATTATAATCCTCGTTATCGAACATCAAAATTACTAAATAATTGGAGTGAAAATCAAAGACGGAAGACAAAAAGCTCCTATAGTCAGGTGATTAGTGACAATATGATTTTCCCCTCTGTTGAACGGCATCACTTGAGCTCTTATATTGACCCATCCGGGGGCCTCCCAGGAGTGTTTTCCGCCCGAACCTCTCAGCCCATGTCAACAAGAATTCGGATCCTCCTGAATTTCTGAAACAACTTGCCCTCGAAGTTATTAGAAACATTCCTGATGATGCATTACTTATATATACTGATGGCAGCAGGAATGAACACTCTCGTTCTGACAGTGGTATTTACATTAAGTCCCAAAACTATTCCAGACACATTAAACTGAGAAACTCTGATGGTTGCTCTGTGTTTCGCATTCAACTCATTGCTATTGATATAGGCCTTAATAAGGCACTCTCAATTCCTGGTTCGAACAGCATATGGATATTATCTGACAGCCGTAGTGTCATTCAACATCTGTCTAATTGGCCTAAGGTGGGTGATAACACAGGAGTGGCTATTTTGGAGAAGTTAAAACATGTTTCTTCTTCTCGCGAGATCCATCTACAATGGGTTCCTTCGCACGTTAACATCGCGGGCAATGAGATTGCTGACTCTCTAGCAAAAAATAGCGCAGTTCAACACACTATGAACTCGGCTGCACTCCACCTATTCAGAACTGCACTTCACCTACATCAACAGCAAGCAAACAACTGTTCCTCCTGCACATCACTGGTATGAGGCTAAACGACATGGTGGTTCTCTATAAAAATAATATAATAAATAAGAAGAAAATACAACCCTTGGGATTTATCGATGATAAACTTTTGACAACTTCAATCAAATAGGTTAGGTATTACATAAATATCTTGAATCAATTAATGGGCTCAATTCATGGCCCCGTGATAAAAACAAACACGTGTTTTCCATTGAATTCAAAACAAATATTCAACTAATTGTACTTGTTGTTTTATTCCTAAAACTAAGATAAAAAATTTAACTTTCATATTTGGGTAAAGATGTTTAAATGTTAAGGGAAAAATTTCTACAAAAAGATTCTTTTAAAGTAAAAAAAAATCATGTTTCATGTGTTTATACTTTTAAATAAAAATCATTTTGTATTCATATGTACTTTTTAAGATAAAGTTTCTGCAAAGAGCAAAAATTGGCAACATCGGAGCGCGTGAACTGATTAGCTGGAAACATTAGATCAGGCATGCCCAACCCACGGCCCATGGGCCGCATGCGGCCCATTTGGAGCATTTTTGCGGCCCAATTGAAGTTTTTGTCTATATTTTAGACATTTGGACTACAGATGGTTGAATCGAAAATATCGTGTTTTGACCCACCTCCACCTCTCCCCGTGCAGTTTTTACCGAAATAATTTTTTCCCCTTCATTTGACTTCCACAACAGGTGTTGATGGATGAAGGAAAGTAGATGAGCTTGGGTGTGCTATTCCTCTTTCAATGAGAACTTCGTTGAGAGTGAGTAGTGTATTTAGTTCTATTAGTCAGAGAAATAATTTGTGTCTATATTTTTAAGTTCAGATTAGTAGCATTTTTCTTGTTTTATTTCGCTATGAAAGAATCCGATGATGAATTTAATGAGTTGCCTCAGGACTGTCAGACCATCTAGTAGAAATGCAAGATAATTACGGCAGCAGAATAAAAATGTTTAATATTTTTCTGAAATTATGTAACTTTTTCATTTTATGATATATATTTAATCACGGTGCAATAATTAATATCATACAATAAGAAACTAAACATTTGGCTATCGGACAGAAAAAAAAACCCTTTTCTGACAAATAATGTAATAATTACAAACCTGTTCTTTACTTAATTGCTTTTTTGCATTTGAAACAAAAATTTCGAAAATATAAATTGATTTTATGCAAACATACTGTAACACAAGTATAAAATGTGAAGATGTTACGCACATAGTTGTTATACTACGTAACCTCAGATGGCAGCATAAATCTACTGTAGATAAGAACTTTGTAGGTTAAAAGAGGTATTCTTCTACCAACAAGTGCAATCGCTCGACTTTCAACTTTGCTGTGATTGCGATCCAGTAAAAGGTCAACTTGGTGTTTTTTGATCATATCAATAATTGAATGTTGATCATATCATATTTTGAATGCTGTACGATAGTAAAATATTTTGAATATATTATTTTTATTTTGATATGTGCGGCCCACCTCAGTTTAGTAAATTTTTATGTGGCCCACCAACCTATTTGGGTTGGGCACCCCTGCATTAGATAGTTTTTATCGTGTGACTATGACGTCACATGAGTTTTTGAATTGATTGGCTAGAATCACGTGGCTTTCACTATCATGTGATTACAACGCCACATCAATTTAGCCCATTTAAAATAATTATTGAGCGCTTAGTACTTACTTAATGTAGCTTTTGAATATCTGTTTTTTATCAAGTCATTTGTATGAGGATTACTTTCCTTGCAGATTCTAACAAAAATAAGTTATTGTAGGAGCGCATCAGCTAGTTTTGAGGGATATTTATTTCAATATTCTCATTGCAGAAAGCATCTTTTCATAAATATATTTTGAATCAAATTTTGAATGTTTTTTTATCCGAAACAACACCATTTCATAAAATAGTAAAAAAATGGTTAGTTATTATCCTTTATTATTTTTTTTTTATTTTTCAGTAAGTCTTCACGTTTCACTGTTACAATTCCACTGTGCCACGAGTTGGCCACCCCTGTTCTAATGGAATAAAATTCTTAAATCTTAAGAAACTGCATTTTATAAGATTTATTTTTTCATTTCCACAATTCATGTGCCTCATTTCATCAAAATGCGTTTTAGGGGGAGGGGAAAGGAAGTAAGAAAAACACACGCGCACACGTAACTTGGAAAGGATTACTTAATAATACGTGCAACTTCTGTAGTATTAAAAAAAAGGCTTGCATGCTATTTCTGTTTAGATAAAAGTAAAACATAGAAACTAGTATCAAAGATATGGGAAAAAGTATGTTTTTTAATAGGAAGATCCAAATATGATTTTAAAAAATTGAAAAAGGAAGGGTACGGAGAAATGGAATATTTTATTTTAATCAGACATTTAGAGCGAAGAAAAAAAAATTAAATTTTTTGACCGCGCCGGAATGTTCACATCAAGGCGAATACGCTGTACCGCTCAAATTTACATAAACGTTTTATGATCAACGCAATAAAGATTTAAAGACTGAATTAAAACCGGAAGGTTTTATTCCCACCTAATAACTGTAAAGGGAATTTACATCAACTGCAAACATATTAAGTGCAGTGGCATAAGTAAGGACGAATAATGATATTTGGGCTAAAATATAATTTTCCTTTTTTTAGACATCGAGTTAATCACTTTTATTATTTTTTACCAATCCGTCCGATAATGTACACAAAAAACAAAAAGGAAAAATAATTTAAATGATTAAAACTGCTTTAGGTGCTTTCACCTGTTGCACAAAGTTAGTACCGATTGGAAACTTTTCTATTAAGTGAAATTAAATGATGATCTTGATTATAATTATAATAATTCCTTAGAATTTTATGAGGGAAAGAAACATATACGTGCATTAAGCAAAATCTACATAAAAAACACGTTACGATTTTACAAGTGGAAGCTGATACTTTCGAGAAAATTTATTAACCGTTAAGGTATCCGTCTACGTTCGGAACCGTAATTTTTAAAAAGCGCATAAATGTATAATTTTCAAGACATTTAGTGTCTCTCAGATTAGAATACATGCATAAAATTGTTTTGAGGACAATTAAAAAAAAAACAATTCTTTAAATACAATATTTTGGCAAAAAATTAACTTAGAATGATCTTTTTTCAAAATGTTCTCCTTTTGTGAAAAATGCCTCTATTATAATAATATTTTGCCTGTGTATAGCTGAGACCTCTCTACAGAGGCTCAACTAGACTTTTTGAACTTTATAGCTTAGAAGTGGGTTTATCCATATTTTACGACAACAGAGGGGAGCAATTTTAGGAAAAAAACGCCAATAATTATTTCAATTAGTGGTAACTCTGAAAATAATGTGAATTTTTCAAAACTTCTAGTTGAGTCTATGTAGAGTGATCTAAGCTATATACCGGCAAAATATTATTATAAAAGAAGCATTTTTCTCATAAGGAGAACATTTAGAATAAAGATTATTCAAAGTTAACTTTTTGCCGAAATATTATATGTAAATATTTTTTTTATCAAAATGTCCTTAAAATAATTTTATGCATGTATTCTAATCTGAGTGACGCTAAATATTATGAAAATTATCCATTTCTGCGCTTTTTTAAAATCACGGTTCTGAACGTATAGTCGGATACCTTAATGATATACTAATAAAATCAATCCGGAATTTTTAGTAATCCATAAACTATGGAAGAAAATATTCTACTTAACAGACATAATTTATTCTCTATAACATTATCATTAATTCTATTGTTTATAAGCAAAATTTTATTTATGTTATCGTAATTATTATGTATATACATATTTTTGTAATCGGTTAAAAAAATATTTTGATATAAAATGATTTTGCAAAAATTAGCTGCATTTGGAATATCTAATCAGTACTTGTAAAAATATCGTTTGCATTTCTAATAATTTAACAGGTTGTATTATTTCTTTGGAAATTTTGAAATGTATATCTGGCGATGTGAAAATTTATTCTATTTCTTGCAGTTTTCTAGTTGATTAGTTTTATAAGATCGATATTCAGTTCATTTTTGGTCAATTGCGATCACACTGAATTGTAATAATAAGACTAATCTTCATAAATAATAAGTGGAATAGAGAAATTGTTTTCAAACATTTGTTAAAATTATCTTATTTAAAGATGTGCTTAGTGACTTTTAATGAGCTTAGCGTATTCGTAATTCTAAATTTCAGCTTGATGATTTTTGATAATTTCGTTCATGATAATGAATTTTCATTTTGTCATATACATTTAAAAGTCTCGTCTTTTTTTGAAGTGATAACTTATTTAGTCGCATTTTGCTGGATAGTGAACTTAAATAATGCGTTTTAAAAAGTCAAGCATTGTTACGCTTGAGTTTGTAATGCTCGTAGCAATGCAAACAATACTACTGAATGATAACAATACAATTCGTAACAATACTGTTGAATCATTCGGGTTTAATGAGTCATGTATCGGAGAAATTTGTGCAGCGAAATGCAGAGCAGCAAAAGGACAAATAATTCTAATGGTTACTATTTTTTGCACCGAATCAAAGTGTACAGAAAATTATCGAATTCATTTACAAAAATCTAGTTGCCTACACTGAAGCCGGACCGACTCTTCGGAACAAATTGTCTATTATTTTAAGTGGGTATTTTAATGTAGATTTTTCAAAAGACAAATTAAAGCCTTTAGTAGATTTTCTAAAAAATCAAAATTCAATTTAACTATGTCAAATGATCCAAATGAAAGCACGATAAAGTACGGAACAACGTTTGACGGAGTTAGTTTTATATATTTAAATAATTTTGAACTAAAGTATTTATAACATATTTCAGCTACCATAAACCTACTCTTTCCTTCTAAGAATACAATTAATTCACAAATATGACTGTATATTTAGAAAAAAAATATTACTTTATGAGTACAGACATATGAATAAGTAATTTTGTATGGCAATACTAATATCCCCTTGTTTTTTATTCACCTAACTAATCCCTGAAATAACATTACGAAATTTGAAGCTATCACTTCTATCGTGTGGTCACAAGCATACAAACTTTTTTCATTTTTATAATTGTTAATGCTGAAAATACGAATTCATGCAAACAAGTTGAAGAAAATTGTAACAATATTTTTGAAGCTTATTTGGCTATTATGAGATAATCGCCTCTCATTTTAATTCAGAATGAATTTATTGACCTTCAAAATATTTTAAATTTAATTCAAAGTTAATTCACACACACACACACATACAAATGTATCTATTATCACAATGGATTACGAATCCAATCGAATTTGTTTATATCAATATATATCCATGAAAAGGATAAGTTAAATATATCACGAACATGATTAATAAATAAATTAATACATTTAAAACAATTTGGAAGCACCCAAAAGTGTCACAGTACAGTGGTTGAGAATCACTAAATTATTTGATATGAAAAATAAGTAAGTAATAAATTAATTTTATTAACAAAGATATTCATACCATAACCAAATAGATTGCTGTTAATCGTTACATTTAACCTATGTTTATAATAGTTACCGAATTTTGCAGGCTCTTTAAATCTAAAAAAAGAAAGCCATAAATAGGGTTTGTTCTACAAATAGATGTGGAAAAGACCTTATTGATTCAGATTTTATAACATATAAAAGTAGCTGAAAAAAATTCAGGAATATACATTGGTGCTAAAATGTCTTACAAATTTAACAATTTCTTTTACATGCTTACGTAATATTGCCGTCTTTAAAAATACTTTTCTAGAATCTTATATTAAATTCTTTAGGAAAAAAATGTATGTTTTGAAATGCAAATATGATTTTCTTTAAAAATTTTAATTACTCATTTATGTAGTAAACGAAATTGTTCCTTAAAATCCTCTGTAAGGATCTAATCACAGTACATCTACAAAACAAATAAGGTGTTAATTAAAATCTCAATTCTGTCTGTACAAAAAAAATAATTCTTCAGTCAACAATATATAAAGGAGCTCACTTTATTACAACCTAAAGTAACGTTCTTACTCGAGCCAAGAGAAGAAATCTTTAATTATAGTTTACAGATGTGTAACTTCTTGGAATTTTTTTCTTTTTTCTAATTTCTTCTTTAGCCTTAATTTCCGGATTTTCAAAGATTCAGTAAAACTGAGAAAAATTAAATTAATTTTTTTTGTTTGTCTAAGAGCCTGGACTTTACTAACTTAAATACATCTCGTAAACGATTTCAATTTCGAAAAAAAAAATATACGTTATTAAATTGTTTATGATAAAAAACGACATTTTAACATTTAAGACATTTAATTGTAATAATTTAAAAAAATTTTGAAAATAAATATTCTCGTTGGAGAATTTAAGTTTCACAGCAATCCAGATCATCAAGACGTTTTAATAATTATCCTGAGGAAGTACTTAAATGAATATTTTGTAATCGTTTAGTAGAAAAATTCTCAAAAGACACGAGTGTGCTCCGTGATATGATTTACATATTATGCTTCGGAAAGCTAAAAAACGCCTGTTTATCAAAAATAACAGATTTTTTCTTTTTACCCAACAGAATTATGGTAGCATTGTTTATTTTTTTCGTGCATTATGAATTTTCACTAACGATGAGTTTGGTTGCTACTATTGTGACGGGCTCACACGTCTTTTCTTTAACATGTCCTTTGGGTTCTTTGGAGCCAGAATTAATGGCAACTCTTTTCCAACCAAATCCAAGAAGTGAAGTGTGAAAGAAAGATGCAAATTAAGAACCTTTTAAATATCAGAAGTTAGAGTAAGCGCGATGGCAATTTGTAGCAAGTGATGGCAGTGAGAGAAATGTAAACAGTCCGTGCTTCTAGATTGAAGAAGTTTTAGATAACGTTACGTGGCGAAGAATAGTAATTCTACGGGATAGAGATCCATTAATCAAGGTGCATGCCATTGCACACCAGTTATTGCAAGACCTCATCTAAAACTAGTATGATCGTTTACTGATACTACAACAAGGTAGGATTGATTATTTAATTTTAGGATCAGTAATTGTATTAGAATTGAGTGTAAGCGATTCAGTTATTGATAGTGGTTCGACTTAGGTTAAGTCGTTATTATAAATATATTGTGTAGGGTGTGTTTTACCATCGTAGATTCTCTCACATAAATTACTATAATCTAATTTGTTAAAGGTTTAAGTTGAATATCTTAATAAAGTCATATTAAGATAATGTTTCCTTCTAGTTCTTTCGTTAATCCTACGCCTCTAGCTCATGAGATACTCCTAGAGATAATCACCCTATGGGGGGATTATCACACTATGACGTTTTTATCGTTTCGCAATATGGCAAGAACTGTTTGAATTGTGACGAGATAACTCATGGGTTTCGCATAACGACATCGTGTATTTTTCCCAATACAATTTTTGATAAAGCATTCAGCAAATATAGCTTCGAGTGGTCCGTATTTACCTAATATGGGTAATTACGTATTATCGCAACAATCGCCAACTCTATTAATATTTAACCAAGATGGCAACCCCGATTTCCTATGCGTCGTACACACTGAATCGGCAACTAAAGTCACTCAAAAAAGTATTGGGACACACTACCAATTCATAGATTCTTATCATAATATTTTACTTAAACATACAAATGAAACCAAAAAAAATAATAAATGTTATTTTAGTAAATACAAATAATAATAATTTGAACAAAAACTCATACATTAATGCAATTATGGTTAAAATTGATAATAAAAGAAATTCAGTTGGAAAATGTGATCAAAAAGTATTGGGTCACTTTCCAATAAATTAAGAAAAACAATGCAACCTTAGAAATTAATATTTTGTTGGGCTCGAAGTCTATTTGGCATGGATTGGATCAATTTTTTTGCAAAACCATCTATCGAGTTTGATCCACTCTTCGACCAAATATTTGTTTAAATCCTGCTTGTTAGAAATTCGGAGCTCATATAGGTTTTGTAACAAATAATCCCACACTAGTTCAATGGGATTAAGGTCTGGACTTAGTGCAGGAGTCTTAATAACACTAGGACAGTGGTAGAGGACCAATAAATTGCAAATATCTGCAGTATATTTCGGATCATTATCTTGGTACAATTTAAATTATCCTGAAATTCCCAGCTTGCTCACACTTTGCATCACATTAAATTTTGCTTAAAAATGTTATAGGATAGAGATATTTATTCATTATACCATAAATAAAATGTAAGTTACCGACACTAGAGCTTGCCATGCAGCCCCTGACAATTTCGTTACCTCCTCTATATTTGATAGTAGGCCGTAAATTTTTGACATGCATTGCTGTATTTGATTTCCGCCAAACTTTTTGCTTGCCATCCGATCCAAAAAAAAGTTATATTTGCTTTCCTCAACAAAAATTACATTTTCGCAATATTCTGTTGTCTGCTTTACATACATTTTAGAAAATGCCAACTTAGCTTGTCTATTTGCTTTTTTTGCTGATGTAGGGCTTTCTTTGAGGTACTCTGCCATGATACTTATGTTTTCTTAAAACACTTTTGACAGTTTCAGGATTTACTGATTTTTCGAACCTACTTTTATATTTCAAAGTCATCTTTACTGCACTAGTTCTTGTATTAATGCGTACTTGTCTCACAATCCACCTCTCTTCACGTTCTTTAAATATCTTTGGACGCCCTGATCTTTGCTTATTTTCAACACTATTTGTTCTCTTGAAAATGTTCTCTTTGTTCTCTTGAAAATGTTCTCTTTGTTCTCTTCTCTTTTCAATGACTTATTACAAGATTTCGCTTCTTGACTTATTCAAGATTATAATGATATATCCTGGTTTATCGCCATTTTTTCTATAAATAATCGTATCTGTTGAAACGGTTATGTTTAAACTTCCAGTCTAAGAAAAGTGGTGGGAAATTAAATTATATTGAGATGCGCTGTATATTTGTTCAATTTCTCATTTCAAAAGTGTCCCAATACTTTTTTGACTCAAGGCTGCCTTTGAATTATATTTGAAAACGCTAGATCAAATTATAATTCTGTAATACTACTAAAATTTTCCTTATATATTGCACACCAAATGTTAAAATATATATTAATTAATTTTTTTTGTTTTAATGTAATAAATATTTTGGTATATGGATTTATACTTATATGCATGTCAAGTGTCCCAATACTTTTTTTAAATGACTGTAGGTGCTGAATTTCATATAATGTCGCCAATATATTGTGATCATACGTACCGTAAAATCCGGTGTATAACACGCAACGATGTAAAGGGTGTTTTTTTTAGAGGTATAGAACTTTAAATTGCAATAAAACAACGATGTATTATTCGATTGACATGAATTTTCTTTATTCGAAAGACAGTCTTGTGGCATTACATTTTAAATATGATCAAGCAAGGCGTAGATTCGTCGAATGGGCCCAAAACGAGATTGCCGTTGTTACCGATTTTCATAAGCGAATTTTGTTTAGCGATGAAGCGGACTTCTGGTTGAATGGCTACGTCAACAAACAAAACTGCCGCATTTGGAGTGAAGCTAATCCACAAATGTATGTCGAAACACCGTTACATCCAGAAAAACTGACTGTTTGGTGCTCTTTATGGGCTGGGTGAATCCTTCTTAAAAACGATGAAGGTCACAACGTTACAGTCAATGGTGATCGGTATAGAGCCATGATTACTAACTTTTTCATTCCTGAATTGAACAATCATGATGTCCACGAGCTGTGGTTCCAACAAGACGGCGCAACATGTCACACAGCTCGTGCCACAATCGATTTATTGAAAGACACGTTTGGTGACCGCCTAATTTCACGTTATGGACCTGTGAATTGGCCTCCAAGATCTCGTGATTTAACACCGCTAGACTATTTTCTGTGGAGCTATGTAAAGTCATTGAACTATGCGGATGAGCCCCAAACGCTTGACCATTTGGAAGACAACATTCGCCGTGTTATTGCCGATATACGGCCACAAATGTTGGAAAAAGTCAGCGAAAATTGGACGTCCAGATTGGACTACATCCGAGCCAGCCATGGCAGTCCTATGCCAGAAATCATATTTAAAATGTAATGCCACAAGATTATCTTTTCGAATAAAAAAATCCATGTCAATCGAATAATACATCGTTGTTTTATTGCAATTTAAAGTTCTATACCTCTAAAAAACACCCTTTATAAAGCGCACCTATACTTTCTAGCTGATGTTTTAAATGTTTATGTATATTCGCCGTATAACGCGCACCCCCTATTTTGCGAAGAAGTCTGAAATATTAGTATACATTGCAGTTATGTTTTAAGTCATTTATTCGATGTATTATCCCAGACATTCGGCAAAATAGTACGCTTCAAGAACTACAAATATTTTAGTTCATAAGGCAAGTCATTTCTTTCAAATAACATACAAGCAGATGTAAATTTTGTTTTATGCGCATCTCTTTTGTAATTTTTAAAGGTATCGTTTTTATACCGGGCGTATAACACGCACCCTTAACTTTAGAACTTATCTTTTGTATTAAAAGTGCGCGCTATAAGCTGAATTTTACAGTAAGTACCCTTATATGGTACCGTGTTGCATCTTATTTTAATGGTTTACAATTATTCGTGTTCCCCACTTTGAGTCCATTGATGCGGTATAAGATTCATCGCTGAAGGTTAGCTGCACACCAAAAATCAATCGCCACGGTTCATACAAGCTATCGCATTTATTTTGTACCATTCTAGGAATAATTGCCGAAATCTGAAAATTCACCAAAGGTTGGTTAAAATGTGCATGATATTAATATGTAAGTACCTCATTATGTTACCTAAAACATTTCAAATCCTAATTTACTTCAGAAAACTTGGAATAATTTTACTTGTATAATTTACTATTAGATTTAACAAAAAATATTCAGAAGTACTAGTTTACTTTTTTTCTCTGAAATATTATTCTTCCTACCTGGCCGAACTTTTAAAGCAGGGGGAATTTAAAGTGTTTTAAATATATGTTAACATAATTTTTCATTTCAAACCTCTCTCTCTTTACAAGTATTAATCGCCTTTTTCCACACTGTTCATCTCATAATACGCTTTTAATATCACTTGCAGATTTTGATATTATGATACGGAGTAGTGACAACCTTTACTTTTTAATTCTGTTGTATTTCTTTAAATTTGTGAAAACATATACTTTGTCATTGTATTGAATACTTCTCGGCCTTCAGAAATGTTTACAGTTCATCGAATGAATATGGAACATAATTTTAATTCCTTCTATAAAGCTATTCACTTACATATTGGTGACAATTTTTTCTTATGGAATGATATCAAAAGCCGTAAAAAAGAAGTATATATTTCCTAGCGCGTTGATTCTATTATTTCTATTATTAAGTCCGTGGAATATCTAGTAAATCTAATAGGAATTGTACTCGCAATACTCTACAATTTATCTTCAATAAAAAGATACTTTTGAGAAATTACCCTCTTCTTGGGCGAGATACACAACCCTAACACGCCTGAGTGATCATTTTTTTAAAATTTATTCTTGGGCTAGTCATTAGGATTCTCGAAGATGCATCACAGAAGACAGTTGTCTTCTGTAACGCATCTTCGAGAATCCTAATGCCTTTTTGTATTATTAACTCTTTGACCAACAACACCAATGAAGTACATTTTACAGCAGAACGTCGTTTATCATAATCCATTAGGACCAGACACCGTTCGGATAACCGAAAACCGAATGCGATACATGCAGTATATGAAACCGGACACTATACGACAATTGAAAATCATCACATGCGGGAAACGTGCTTGAACAAAAAGCAAAATAGGTGCAAAATGTGTTGCAATTTTATCTTTATTGTAGAAAACAATCACTTATATATTTTTCGTTGTACCATTTTACACCTTTGTTTTTTCACTGCAGTGTCTCTGATTGTCTTAAGCAGCAATGGTTGAGTAAGACAGCACTCTAATTGCTGTTTGTACCACTCCATAGCTAACTCTAACGCAAAAAAGCGTCAATATTTGATGGATCCTTGCTACTTTCATTGTTATTGTTGTCCTTGTCTGGACAACAACAACAACAATAAAAACTGGTGAGGATATTTGACGCTCCGTATAAACGACGTTCTACTGTATATGCATAACAGGATAATTGATTTTACTATTTAAAATTCTCAACTTGAATTTCACAGCTTTCTAAATGATTTATTTTTAAAAAATTATAGTATCCAAGCAACTATTTGGAACAAGTTTGGTCACGTCAAAAATATTAAACATTGAAGCACCCAAAGAATCAACAAAATTATATCAATATAACAGCATTTACTAGATTTACATAACATCTGGATTTTCTAAAATTTCAATTACAGACTGTTTTTTAATCTCACTGTTAACAAATTTAATTTAAAATTAAAAATGCGGCTAATTTGAGAGATCATAAGCAAATTCAATAATGATGTTATGAAGCACTTAAGCCATCGATACTCTTTAAAAGAAATGGACGCTTACAGCTCGGTCGGATTAAACTGCTAAAATCCCCAATTGTAATTCTTAAGTAATATTTTCTTACTTTTTAATCTTCCGTTGTTTGGTACTGTGATTATTGTTGTGTGTCGTGCCTACGAGGCATCATTAACGCAACTCGTCAAAATTGAAAGCAATCGGAATAATGGTCGATCAAAAGCTGACAGTGCTAGTCATAATATGTCTCGTAATTTGGTCAAATAATTCTGAAATGAATTTGAATCACAAAGTTTATAGGATTATAAATATTTCTTTTCTCTCCTAGTCTTCATGGGTTGCAGATCCTGTGATAGCATCATATCTTTAATCTTCAATAGCTCTTTCTGGCCGATGAGAAGAATTTCTACTGTACCTCAGCTTATTTCAATCAGCTTGTTTCTATTGCAACAGGAGACAAGCCTTTTGACATTCTAGGGTTCTAAGCAAGGCCATCTTTGTGTATTTCCTTATAATTGAAAATACAAAAGAGCCAGTTTACATTGGATTGCTGAGCACGTTATGAGGATCACAAGGCAATGGATTTCTATTCTTTTTACAGACGAATTCTGGTTTAATTTGAAAATTGATTCAAGTTATGTGATAATCTGGAGAGAACATGAAGCCAGACAATACCAAATCTAATATTATTAGAAGTCTTAGTTAGAGGAACGTGAGGTCATGGCAATCTATAGATGACCATACAAGGTTTAATGCATTCCAATTAAGAAATCTGACTACTCAGAAAAATTGCACAAGATTCGTGTTCCATATATCTCTGCATATGCTGATGCCAATAGTGATAAATTCTACTTAATTGATGATAATGTCACGATCTCACAGACCAAGACTTGTTCATAAAAGTTTTGAGGGTCAAGATGTGGAATTACTGAAATGGAAAGATGAATCTCTGGCATTAATAACATGCAGTAACTTTGAAACAACTAGAAATAACTACACTGAATGTGCCATAATATCTACAACAGTCTTTAAATAAACCAGAAAAAAATTTACTCGATGTGTGTATTTTGCTCTCTATTCCTGTGTACGTTAATTTAATCGACAGTTTGGCTGTGCGATTGCATTACAACACATTTAAACACATTTGCTATCACTTTTCACTAAAATCTGTGATTTCTTTTTTTCGATTCATGAATTTTTAAAAGAATGTTTTTTTTTTATTTATATATCTTGCTTTATTTAAAAGAATATGAAATTCAATAGGTAACTATTTAAAATACAATTTCTTCAAGCCAATTCCTTCATGTTTTTTTCTCTTTCAAATTAGACACAAAGCACTGGTTGCGGGTAAAGTTTTGGAAATTGAGAGTCCAATCTATACTATTTTTTCCTTCAAATACATAAAAACATAAATCTTTTATCACGTTTAACGAAAAACACACATTTTGTTATTGAAAAGCACATTCTATATACAGAAATACATAAAACTGTGCTTTTAAACTGACTAAAAGCTTCAGCCGTGATCAGACTTTTCATCCACGTCCAGAATCGGAAATCCTACTACAAATGTAACGAGCTTTCCTAGACATCAGCGAGGATTTAGTTTTAAGTTGGCGAGAAAAAAAAAAGTAGTCTCACAGAGAGAGGGAAAAAAACGCAAACGGGATTTATAAGCCACTTTTCCCGTTCCTTTCTATAATCATTTTATCAAGATTCGATTTTCTGATTAGATGTGTTAAATTGCTTCTTCTGAAAGAACCAGAGTAGGTACGAAGACTTATGTTTCTTATCTTCAATTTTAAAGGAATATCTAAAGGATTTTCTAGACTTTAGCACTTTTGACTGAAATTTTATTAGCTTTTAACATGGAAATTTTCCGAGACAGTAAGATGTTTGAAAGCATTTACAAAACTCTCCCTTAACGTAGTTACATCTATGTTCATATAAGTATATTTTCTTCTCCGTATTCTTTTTCGAAATACTTAATATTGTATTATTTAAATTTAAATATTTTTGCTTATAGTTAGTGTATTTATTAATAATGTTTTCTGATTAAAAGTATCAATATATTGAGTTTCGTATTTGGTAAGACGTTAGTTACAGTACTGGTAAAAATTTATAAATGTTTTTGTAAACTGAAAATAAATTATTTTCATATCCGTTTAAGCTACGTAGAGGGAAAGTGCTATAATAAAATGGGATTAAATCTAAAATAAACAGAAAAGAATGTATGATATATTCATGTTTGTCTACGTAAAACTGTTAATAAAGATGTAATCAATTGGGTATTAGTTAATAGTAAAATACCAAAAAACAACTAATATAAAAAATTAAACAAATGCCTACTTTTAATGGATTAAAAGAAAGTAATCTATCATCGATTGAAAATTTAAACAAGATTATATATAGGGACAGAGTAAACTATAAAATAGTAGGAATTGAAAAAAAGAGCGTGTTTGCATTGTTGTAACAATGCACACCCAATTGAGTTAGTTTGGCTGAAAAACCGGTTTTCGATGCCAACTTTTGTCGTTGTTACAACAATGGAGACACATCTAAGTTGGAGTCGAAAACCGGTAATTAATTTAATTTATGAACTAATATTTAAAAAAACTGCATTAAAATCAAGTGTCATCCACTACAAGTTAAAAAAAATATTTGAGCTTGATTGAATATATATTATAAAGTATTTTATTAACCTTCTTTTAAATTTGAACAAGATAAACATACAGTGACTCCCAAAATTAAAAGACACTTAATTCCGAATTCACCATTGGATCACCAGGTGTAGAAATTAATACGCTATGTTAACGCACTTTTGTACATTCAAAATGCATACATTACTCTTCCAAATAACATTAAATGTAAGATATGGAAATTGATTGAAACAAAAATATGAAGGTTCGAAAGAAAAACTACACTTTTTTAATGTCACAAAATTGTAGGTACACTTCTTTAATCACTATGCAAAACTACCAGTAATTTTTTAATAGAAATTTGATAATAGATCTATGATAAAGAAAGGCTTTCAAAGGCTATCTGATAACAAATTTGTGTTTGTAATTTGATGTCTTGATTAAAATGGATAATCGGAAGGAAACGACGATCGAAGAGAGAAAACTTGTTATTAAACTGTCAAATGAAGGTAAATCCCTGCGGAATATTGCTAAAGTAGTTGGATGAAGTGTTAACTGCATCCAAAAATTCCTGCAAAAATTTTAAAAGACTGGTAAGCTGGCAAATAACGAAGGAAGTGGGAGAAAGAAAATTATGAACTCTATAATCGAGCGAAGAGTTATACATCAAGTGAAGATTGATCCTAAAATTAGTGCTACTAAAATTGCAGCCAGTACCTCTAATACCTGAGGTCGAGTTGTTTCTGCAGAAACGGTACGATGAGTCCTACGAAAGGCTGGCTATAATGGTAGAGCAGCTCGAAAAAAGCCCTTAATTGGTAAGAGGAATAGAGTCAAGTGATCGAAATTCGCTAAATAACACATTTTAAAGCCTCAACAGTTTTGGAAACGAAGTCATTTTCAGCGATGAGAGTAAGTTCAACGTCTTCGGCAGTGACGGTCGTCGTATGGTGTGGAGTAAGCCAAATACCTCACACCACCCAAAACACACAATTCCTACTGTGAAGCACGGAGGTGGGTCGGTGATGGTTTAGGGGTGTATGGCTGCGTCGGGGGTGGGAAAGCTAGTATTCATTGACGGAATCATGCATACAAGATGGCTTGTCTTAATATACTGCAAAATAATTGAAAGAAAGTGCTGATAAATTGGGACTGGGGTCTAATTTCATATTCCAACAAGACAATGACCCCAAGCACACTGCGTTTGTTGTAAAAGAATGGCTGCTTTATCATTGTCGGAATCAACTTAGTACACCTCCACAGTCTCCCGACTTAAATGTTATCGAGAATATGTGGTCCCAGCTTGAGAGAGCTGTGAAAAAACATCAAATTACAAGCAAGGAACAATTGAAATCGGTATTGCAAGAAGAAGGCTGAATATTGCTCCCGAGACCACTAGACATCTTGTGGAATCGATGCTTCGGCGATTGGAAACTTCATATCAGCAAAAGGTTATGCTACTAAATATTAACTCTTTATTATTCATGATTTATGCAGGAAAATAGATGCATGTACTCTCAATTTTGTGGCTATTAATTTCTGTTAATTTTCTTTATAAGTTATTATATGTATGTTTAAACTATCAAATATTTGGTTTTATCATTCAAAGTAATAAATTATGATCTAATAAACGCATCTATGCTTAAAGGTTTTAATTATTTCCCTCATTTAATATAATTTTTCATTCTAAACATTGATTCCCGTTTTAAAAGTAGGTGTACCCTCAATTTTGGGAGTAACTGTATATATATATACAGAAAGAGAGAGCTAACAGTAGGACATGAAAAAAGGACATGTGTTTGGTATCAGTGAGTGTGAAAGCTCTACCCGGCTTTGGATATGCAAATTTGCAACGGAATTGATGCCAAACATGTTGCAATGACCGAAATCGTCGGCAAGTCAAACGTGTGGATGCTTATCATATACTGCGGTGGTCAAAATTGTCGACACTTTTTTAAATTGTGTTTTTTTAAGTTTGCATGCTTATAGAAACTTTTACGTTGCACAAAATGCTAGGAATTTCATATCATTTTAAAGAGAATTTAATACTGAATTCAATACAAAAAAAATTCAACTATGCGAAGCGCAAAAAAAGTTATGCTACAATAACAGTCGATATGCATTAGATACTAATGATAGCAGTGAATAATCAGAGCTTAGTGAGGTTGCCTTTATTCTTTATTACAGCTTCACATCGATGTTTCATTAAGCTGAAAATAATTTTAAGTTCTTTCTTCGTTATTACATGATAACAGGATAAAATTATATCCTCAATTAGTTTCCTTTTTATCCATGGGTACCTCATTCGGACAAGATTTTTCAAGCGGTGCCAGAATTTTTCGATAGGATTAATGTCAGGACCGTTTCTTGGCCAGGATAACAATGATATTTAGTGAAAAAGCAATGACACGAAATAAAAGAGTAAATTTAACACACGTGTGACGAAGAACTGGTATTTCCTTCGTTAAAATTGCATAACAGGTGAGTAGTTCAGTGACTGAAAGTTTTGGTTAGGATGTCAGGAGATAAATTCAATAAAAACTGTGTAGGAAAAGGCAGAACAAATTTACTACATTTGTTGATGGCAGTAGAACAAAAATACGGCGTATTAAGCGCTCATATACAGAGGGGGCCCAAATTGTGGACCCTTTTTTAAATTATGTTTTTTTTTAAGTTTGTGTGGTTATAGAAAATTTTATTTTGCACAAAATGCTAAGTATTTTATATTATTTTAAAGACAATGTTACACTAATATCAATATAAAAACGAAAATTCAAATTTTTGCAACGCAGGAAGTGTTATGCTGCGATAACTGCCTATATACATTGGATACTGATGATAGCAGTGAGTTATCAGAGCTTTGTGAAGTTGCGTTTATCCTTTATTACAGCTTCACATCGATGTTTCATTGAGAAGAAAATAGTTTGAAGTTCCACTTTCTTTATTGCATGATGCCAGAAAACAATTATATCCTCAATTAGTTCCTTTTTATTTCTTGGGTACCTCATTCAGACAAGAGTTTTCAAACTGTGTCGCAAGTTTTCGATAGGATTCCGGTCAGGACTGTTTCCTGGCCCAGACAACAATGATATTTAGTCAAAAAAGAATGACATTAATTATAGGAGTAGGTTTGACACATGTGTGACGAGAAAGAGGTATTTCCTTTGTTAAAATTACATAGCAGGTGGGTAGTTCAGTTGTAAGGAGACAAATTAAATAAGAAAGCAGGAAAAGGCCGAAAAAGGTCACCACATCTGTTGACGACAGAAGTATAAAAATACTTTGTTTCAGAGATAAAAGAATTTCATGGACATCCATCAGAAGTGATCTGAGTGATGCTGGTGTTTCTGTCAGTTCAAAAGCAATCAGAAGAGGATTAGAAGATGTTAGACTAAGGGGTAGAATTCCACGCATAAAGCCTTATCTCAATTACAGTGGGAATACAGTGGGCAATGGAACTCTTTAATTGGACAAATGATTATTGCTCGCAAGTTACATAGAGGAACGAAACTAAAATATCATTATTCAGCTGAGATAGCATAAAATATGTAAGACATGGAATAGCAGAAATGCTACATCATAACGGCATCCAGACAGCTGTGAAGTACGCACAAAGTTTTATAATTTAGTCATGCATATCAGCAGATGTTATCGGTCGCCTTCATATCATCAATGGGGCACTGAATGTCATAAGATACATTGAAACCATTCTAGAACCCAAACTTCTGCCTTCCATCAGGGATCTATTTACCAACAATTCTTCATTATTTTTTTCATAAAGATTCTGCTCCTTTCCACACATTAAAGTAATTTAAAGACTGGTACAGATGTAGTCTTTCAATTACTTTAATGTTTGGAAAGATTATTGAATTGCTGCCCTCGCAAGGAAACAGTCCCTACCTCGATCTTATCGAAAACTTGAGGCACCGTTTGAAATCTCTTGTCCGAACGAGGTATTCATGAAATTAAAAAGAACTAATTGCGGATATAATTGTTACCTGGCATAATGTAATAACCAAGGGGAAACTTAAAGCTACTTTAAACTCAAGGAAACATCTATGTGCAGCTGTAATAAAGAATAAATGCAGCCACACTAAGCTCTAATAACTCACGGCTGTCATCAGTATCTAATTTTTATCGATGGTTATTGCAGCATAACTTTTTTTTGCGTTGCAAATATTTGAAATTTCTTTTTTTGTATTGAATTCAGTATTAAAATTTGTTTAAGATAATATAAAATGTCTAGCATTTTGTGTAACGTAAATGTTTCTGTAAGCGTACAAACTTAAAAAACATAATTTAAAAAAATGTGTCCATAATTAATGCCTACCATTTTAAATACACATTGTGTCTCAAAACCGTTAATCACCCACCCAAATATTCTCAGAATGTGTAACATGTAAAGCGAGAAGGATCATATGAGATATTGTTTGTTATACAAGTTCGTTTAAAACAGTACGGCAGCCGCAGCATGTCACAGCTTTTGTTAAGTTTATGGGGATGATGCGAAAGAGAGGAAAGCACTTGTCGTCGATGGTTTCTTAAATTTAGAGAAGGAGACAGAAGCTGCCATGATCATGTTAGGGGAGTGAATAGTCATCATTTGGTGGAGAAGAAAATAGTTACCAAGAGAGATACAATGAAACAACCCTAACCAAATAATGGAAAAATTAACAGAGACCTTTAGCGGTCAAGAGACGGTTGGTTAAATTGAATTTTACAAGAAAATTGAATCGGTGGTTCAACATAGTCTAACAGCTAAACAATGGGAGGACTTAATCACCACCAGTATTTTCTTGCCTTCCCAGTACAAAAAGGACCCATTTTTGACACAAATTGTGACGTGAAACGTGGGTTAAGTACCGTAATGTAAAGCATTGTGGTACTTTTTGTCGCCCTTCTGGTCCACCTCATTGACCTTCGAAACCTGAACTTCATTCCAAAAAGGTGTTTTTGAGTAGGTGATGGGATGTGTAGGGAATAATTCACTGGGAGGTCCTGCTACTCAACCAAACCATGTATGCTGCCTTCTACCCTACAGTTAGACAGGCTGCATTCAAATTTTTTAGCAAAGTGGCCAAGTCTCAAGGATTGTCGCAGTGTTATCCATCATCACGAGAATGCCAGGCTACATGCTGCTGTCATGACTTACCAAAAGTTAATGGACTTTGATTGGAAGGTTTTACTCCACACTCCCTATTTTTCTGACTTGACATCAACTGACACTATCAACTATTTTGTGCGTTGACCAGTTTCTTCTGTCAGAAAATCTTTGATGATTTTGATGCTGTGAAAACTTCCATCCAAGACTTTTTGACTTGAAACCACCCGAATCTTACCACCGTGGGATTCATATTTAACTAGACAGATATTAAGAGTTCATAGATAACATTGGGGGCTATGTACAATCTAAGAAAATGTTTATTTTGCGGGAGTTTATTTCGGATTTCTTTATGGGTAAAAATGGGGGTAGAACTTTTGCACTCAACCAATACATCCATGTTTAAGAATGATCAGGTATTAACAATCCGTTGGACTGCATTCACTAAAAATGAGCCAATACACAGAAGTTTGTTTCTCTCTATATAATGAATGATAAATTAAGCGTGATTTAATCCTGAAAAAGTTTGATGGAAATTCTTGCTTCTTAATTTTTATGTGATTCATTTATTTGAACAAAACATTTGGGGGAATGAAAACAATCTGTATATGTTAATATTAAATATTTTCTTATAAATCAAATTCTTGATATTAGAAGGTTCCACGTTCATATATATATTTTTGATTGTATTAAGGAATTGAAATAAATATTTAAGGTTATAAGAAAACTGTTGGTTAAGGACATTTTCAGTTTGAAGCATGTTAAAATGACTGGGACTGTGCCTGAGTTTGTCTCTTTAACCTCTCCAAATCTAGGCATCAATCGCCATGAGAACTTTAACGAATTTTTCTGCCCGACTAGAGAGGCTTCGAAAACGGACCACACGGAATTTTTCGTAAGGCCGGGGACTCACCAAAATGAACCAAACGGATTTTTTTCTTCCTGAAGTAATGTGTTGAAAAACAAAAAAGCCGTGTTTTTCCGAATTCTTTTCCCCCTTTAAAGGTTTAGTATCTTGAAAGATAATTAGAGACGGTCGGGGAGACACAATGGGCATTGAGGGGAAGTTTTATGGCTCATGGGGAGATCGGTGCTTCCCCTGCAGCAATCGTAAAAAACTGGGAAGAATTTCTTTAAACCCTAAAGTGTACGGAAATAATTGCAAGTCAACGAGTTGAGAATTCTCATTTTTTTCTTTACCTTAAAATTCTCAAATGGAATTAAGCTTTTATAATGTATGTCTAAGTTTTTAAAAAATATCTGTAGTATTTAAATTCAAATTATATATTAAAACATTGAGGATAATTTACTGTTTCATTTTTCTTATTTTAATCAATACTTTCAGGGATTTTTTTTAAAAATGATTATTTTGTTATGTGTCAAAAAATATTTAAAAAAAAGGTTCAAAATTTAAAATCTTTTAAAATTTCGGACACTTCTAAACATGAATAATTTTTAAACTTCTGTATTACATTATTTGCAAAAAAAATTTATGCATTGTTAAAAAAAACCCTATTTAAATCTTTTAGTTTTTCATAATTTTAAAGCAAGGTAATCAGTGCATCTTACATAGAATCCCTTGTTTTGTATTGTTCAGATAACAAATTATATTTGAATTTTGAATGTCTGAACATTAATTTCATTCAAAGAGAACTTTAACTACAAGCTTATATTTTTGAACTTGAATCTTCAAATAAAGAGTATTTAAAAGCATCTGGACAAATTTACAGTTAACATTTGCGCATATAAATAAAAATATAAAGATCCTTTTTAAATTCAAATTAAAAAATATATATTTATGCATAATCCCTCATCATTCATGTTCCATTAGTGGTTGACTGAAGAAAAGGTTATTAAAAAATTTGGACATTTTTATAATCTTAACCATGCAAAACTAGGAATTTTGTATTAGCTCCACTGAAATTCTGCATTGGAATTTCGAAAAAGATATTTATACGTGTCTCACATACTCAGTTGAAAAACATATATTTACCAAAAATACTAATAATTCTTTGGATATTTAAAATTATCATTAGTTTAATTTTTTAATATATATATATATATATATATATATATATATATATATTCGACTTCTCTAATATTTTTTCAAGAATTCCTTAAATTTCATATAATTTAATTAAGTGAGGGGATATTAAAGTCGCACTCTCTCTCTCTTCTCTACTCAACTACTTGAGGGCTTATGGCGACGGACCTGTGGCCGGGGTACCAGGTGGTCAAGGTGTCGATTCATGGTTGGCATGTCTCGAGTTCGAGCCCAGTGCCACAAAAGACCCGCCGTGTAGGGCAGCGATGCACGTTAAATCTATCGAGAGATGAAATGTCCTCTCGTTGGTGTGGTAGTTAGGAGAGGGGGTGCCATCTCAGGTCTCACCCTCGTCATTTGACCATGCTTCAAAATTACGAGGTCCATCACTAAAAGCCCTCGTGTAGCTGAACAGTGCGACGTTAATATTCACTCACTTGGCGACGGACCTCGTAATTTTAAACTATGGTCAAGTGACGAGGATGACGCTTGAGCATCGCTCCCTTACACGGCGGATCTTCAGTGGTGCTGGGGTCGAACTCATGACACGCCAGCTACGAGTCCGTTAAATTTGACCATTAGGCTACCGCGGCCTCACAATGGGGTTGAAAACTGCATGGTGTTGATAGATCAGATCAGTGTCTATCTTACTATCCTGTTGCCCGAAATCAACAGCGAAAATACTACAAGAAGATTTTTCGACATTTGTTAAATCAAATTGTGTGGAATTTCTTCGTTATCTTTAAAAAAAAAATGGCGGGATTTTAAATCATATTGTTTTTCGAATGAAACTGATAGAACGATTGATAGAAGAAGGAGGTAGTGATTCTAGTTCTCGAAACTTTGTTTCCCCTAAAATTTCTGAAAATGTAGTCCGCTTAATTGGAAGGCACTTCCCTTCATATGTAGAAAGTGACTGTTCAAAAAAACAAAAAACATCGCGAAAATGTGTGGTATGCAACGTTAAGATAAATGATAATGGAAAACGCATTCGCGAAAAGAAACTCGTTTTCAATGCAAAAACTAATGTTGGACTGTGTGCAGTGCCGTGTTTCGAAAAATATCACACTGTGAGATTTGTGTAAACGACATGTATGTGTCTTTCTCATACTTCTTTGATATTTTTTGCTATCTATACCTGTTAAAATTATTTTTTATAAAAGGTTTTTTGTAATTAATTGTAAATTGAATAAAACCCTTTCTTACAATTATATGTATTTGAGGATGAAATCTGATTTACTTTATTCAGGAAATTTTTAGTAAATTCCATTTTCTTAGCCAACTTATTTTTTTTAAAACATGCATATTTGTGTGTTATATAATGAAATTTCTAACTATCTAAAATTATGTCTGGCTCTTTTCTCCATTAAAATCTTTTAGGATTTTACAAATTATCTTGCCATTATTCATTATTTTCTGAATAAGGAAAATATTTCTTAATATAAATAATTTCTAACCTAATAAACATATAATTGTTTTTAGCTACAGTTTGGAAAATGCATTGAAATTAGTAGCGGGACAGTATTTTTACATATTATGAATGTGTTTTTGACTGCCACTATGTTATATATTTATCTTTTATTCTTTTTACAGAATGAATAGAAGTCGTAAACAGTTTTGTCACAGTAAAATTAATTTTTGTTTTATATTCAGATTATACCATTATATTGATTCTGAAAATAATAGGTTAGTTTGACAAGACATTATTTCACAATTTGAAGCATTGAATATTTTTGAAGTTTTTAAAACTTTTATAAAATGCTAAACTATTAAAAATATTTAATTATTGTACGTAATGTATATTTCTTAGATTATTGGAAACAAAAGTATAAAATATAAAATATATCTCTTTGTTGAATTTTAATAATTATTTTTATGGCTAAACCTGAAAAAAACTCAATTTTTTAAAAATATTAACATTAAGATATTTTAAAAAAATAACTAGAGCTCTCAGACCTAAATCCATATGAACTTTTATAGAACATATGTTAGGAAATATTTACAAGATATTTCACGACTCTATCTTGAACAGGAAAAACGCCTAAGGGATTAGAATACACTCTCATCTTCAAAATTAAAAATCTGAGAAAAACACATTTAAAATTTGTAAAGGCATAAAAAAAATTCCAATGCCTGTAAAGCTTTAATTTTTTAATATGTTACTATCCAACTTATCTTCTACATGAAAATTCTACTTGAAATAAATATGACTGAAAATATCTTTTCTAATTCGAAATTTTCTTCGACATAATATTGATAACAATTGTTAATTTTATCAATTATTCCGTTTTATCAGAACCTTATATATTCTCTAGAGTTTTAAATGCAAAATATTTATACAGAAAATAGTAGTGATACAAACGTAATCCAGAAATCACCAAGATTGTAAATAATATTTTTTTCTCAGTTCCCCATCGTGGCAGGTAAGCAAGTTTAAGTTTTTGTTGCATGACTTTAAAATACTGTAATGTAGTACTACAATATATTTATTATAATGTAGTTTGTGGTACGTCAGGGAAATATTTAGTTCATTCTGGAACATTTGCATTCTGTAGTCTAATTGTAATATCACCTGAAAGCTGGATTTTAGATTTACCATTTTCAGTCATATTCCATCCCTTTCAAGTATTATTTATCACAGTAGCCTGCGTACATTTTGGTCATGGCATTTTTCAAAAGGAAAAAAAAATAATGAAAACAAAGTACAGAGCTTTTAAATTATATAAACTATGTGTCAAAAAATAAATTGGTCTTTAAATCAATCTTAATTAAGTAAATCTGAGAAAACTCAAAAACTTAAAAACATAAGCAAACAGAAAGGATTTTAGAAATTAAAATTGCAGTTAATAGACATTTCACACGAAATAATGGATTGTGTTAAAAAATATTTTCAATTAATTCAATCTAGGAATTCAAAAATGCTTTAAAATGAAACCGAATTTAAAATCAAAACTCAGAAAATTAAAATTTCTTAAAACCTAATTTGTTTTTAGATCAGAAATTGAGCAAGTTTTCCAAATATATGATATATATATATATATATATATATATATATATATATATATATATAATACTTATTAAATATATATGGGAATATAATCAATCGAAAAAAAAGCCAGTGCTTTGGGGGGTCTGGACCCTAGAATCCCTTCCCTTGTGAGCGCTACTGATTGAATGTGTATTATGTGTGCAAATGCTGACGTAGAGAAGGGGATTTTCTCTCAGTGCAAGTTGTTATGTTGATTTATAGCGAAAAAAATCATTCAAATGAAAAATATAAAGATAAAAATATAAATTTGCATAAATTATAAGTATTAAAAGTATTGAAATGACTTTTATGTCTTATTGTTAATTAAAAATATAAAAAATTGCAGAAATTCAAGTTTTATTTTACAAGCTTATTCAGCATATATAATTCTACTACATTTATTATAATTTTGTTAAATAAAAAAATAATCACTTTTACTTTTTACCTCATAATTAAAAAAATAAAAAAATAACAGGAAAACATTCTTGAGTTTTCTTCGTCTGATATTCCACAATGATTACAGAGTGCTTCTTTATGGTTAAAATTATAACACCGAAATAAAAATGTTCCTTTTAAAAAAATTTTGAAGCTCTTAAAAATAACAGGAGAAAAAAATAAATTTTCTTTTGCTTATACATATATTAAAATATTTTTCAACTTTGACTGAGTCATTTCTTTAAAACTTTATTTTTTACCTTTTATTTGCTTGTTTGCAATAAATTAGGAGAAGTTTCTGTTGGCCGTGAAGTGGAGAAAATGTCCATTTCACAATCCTCGCCCTAGGCCACAGCTGTGAATGAGAAACCTCCCCTTTCGAACAACACAGAAACCGAAAAGCAATAAAATCATCCCCTGCAAAACCATTTGAGGACCTCCCGCAGTTTTAAGGGGGGAAGGCATTAAACTGCGGTGCGCTTTCGAAGCAGTTCTCGAAATTGATCCGAAACGTTTTCGCTACCACTAGCTTTGAAAAAGTAGACCGCTTTCGAAGTGGAATTCAATTAGCGGGTCATTCACTCAGAGGGTTAATATTTGTATTGCATTGAAATTAACAATAACTGGTTCGTAAGAAAGTGTTTTTTAATTTTTAAATTGTTTCTTCTCAAAAAATTATCATATTTTAAACCTCCAAAAACACTTCTAAGGATAATGCAAGCGTTTCTTTCGTCTCTTGGTCATTACCCACGTTTCTGCAGCATATGTGAGAACATGCCTCATCAATTATTATTTGTATATGAGTAGTTTTGCGTTTCTGCTGATGAAATTATAAACTGCTGTTTCTTTGACTCTCTGCAACACCATGAAAAAATCATGCGAATGAAGTTAAATATGCAGCAAATACCAACTATAAGATGCTATGCAAAGTAATAAAGTTTCAGAGCCACCCTGCATGTGTGGTGTGAACAGCACTCTCTGAACCGATACTGAAAGTATTTAAATAAAATGCTGTAATGGATTCATCACTCATGGTTATATGTTAGAGGAGAACGTTGGTTAGTGAACCCCTAAGTATGCCTCAATGACGAAAAAGAGTGACATTTTAACTACTTATGAAGTTTGAACGGGGAAGAATCATCGGCATTCGTGAAGGAGAATTTTCCTGTTTTGCAACAGCAGCTTGTGTGCAGCAGGACAGTTCCACAGTGATGCGCGGTTTGCAGTAGTGGATCGGCGAGCCCCAGACAACTTTAAAAATTGAAAGTGGTGACTGAAAGAGACATAAGCACGTGATAATAGACACCCTAGCATAATGGCAGGGAATGACCGTAGAGCTTCCTCCAGGCAGTTGGCAGTACGTTGGTCTATTGCTACAAGTGTATTAAGTCAGCTTCGTCGGCGTATGCTGCATCGTCGACTGCGTGCAAGGATTCCATTATGCATGATATTTATACTTATTTGCACAATAGCTCGCTACTACTGCTTTTGCGATCCTGCATTTCTATGTGATTCTAAGTCATCTATATACCCTCTCCCATATACACTCTGCACGTTTGTCGGTCTGGTCACCCTGTATATTTCAAAATATGTAATTTATACAAGTTCTGATTAAACTTACCTGTAAGAAACTATGTAATTTCAGTAAAAAGGACTTTGTTAAAAATGGTATGAGAATAATTTTGTAAAATAAAATATTTGCCTCAATAAAGGCAAAGTTTGGAGGAGTTTATTTTCCCCACTGGAACAGCGGTTTGCTTCTCTAAGCCCATTGGTTGAGTTCGTTCCCCTTGAGAATTCCGCTAACGCGAGGTATTTAACACTTCAAAGTATATCTTTAATAGTCGATCAATTAGCCCTCGAACTGTTTGATCCTCTTAAATGCAGTATTTTTCTGCTTTTATGCCTATTTTTAATCGTAAGCTCAGATAATCTTAAGTCGTGTAGATTGTAAGTCGATACGGAAGTATGTTTGTACACTGGTAATAAACTGCCCACGATATTTCCTGAAAAAAAAAACAATTTCTTCTTAGAATATCACTTACTTTTCCTTTTGTTACAAGTGTATTTACTGAAATGAAAATCAGAAACAAGTTTCTCAAAGACTGAAAGCGTACTGGCTTATACTCATGTAGAATTTCATACTTATTAAATTTTGGGGAATACTTTATCATTTAAAATTTTTTGGTAATCAAATAAATACCTTTCTTATGTTGACTTAGTTTTAAAAGACACACAAGTTATTTAATAATTTAACATATAAATTTGCGACTAATTCTATTGAACAATCCTTAACGACACAAAATTACTAAAGGTAGCTAAGAATTATGTAACAATTATAAAAACACTAACTTGCTATTAAAAAATTATATTTAAAAAAGTAGACTAAATTCTTAATCAATAACAGAACCTGCACTTTCTTCAATTGTGATTTGAAAGAAAGAATTAAATGAAACCAAAAACCAATTTACGATACTTTTTATTAAAATTTCCATCCCTTGCGTTTAAAACAACCGCAACTTTAAAAATTTTGTTACTACCAATGTTGTTTTGGAGCCGCCAAAGGTTTAACCGGTGAACTCATACACAAAATACTAGCTAAAGAAAGGGATGTCAATCCTATCAACGGAACGCCAACACAAAAACCTGAAACACTAGACGTTTGTGCAACAAGGTGGGCTTTACACGAGACAACTTTTTGCCAGTCAACTTATTTTCTGTCACCACTCCTCTGGTGAGAAGAGGTGATAGAGAATTCCTTTCCCACACACGGGTACAAACTTCCCTGAAAAAAAATTACCATAGCAAAGCCGAATGTCAACGATTGTGAGCTTCGCTTGAGTCCGGAAAAGCTATAAGAAGCATTCTCCATTTTCTATACACAAGTAGCCTCGTCTGAAGAGAGTAGCTTCCACAATATCATTTTAGGTAAATTAACTAGAGGGAGTGTCGGTGGGGATTGTTTAAGCCAGCGATACTCAATCAGCGGCTCGACAGCTGCATGTGGCCCCCCGTAACATTCTGAGTGACTCGGTCATGGCCCGTTGAACAGGTAAATTCTATTTTTTACATTACAAATTTAGCGAGAAATTCTAAAAATCAAACAATCGAATGTATTAGTTATACTATCAGTGTCATGCTCTGTCGTGAGTTGCGAGACAACTTTTTTTTTCTTTTTGTAATTGTAACGGATGGTGAAGCGATCATTTTATGGGTGAAACAAATTTTTAATTTACTCTCATGTCTTCCAAGCGAAAAATACCTAAAGAATATATTCTGTGTCAAGACGATTGGGATCTTGACTGTTTCGTTGAGAAAAAGATGTGAGAACCCCCTGGGTTCCACCCTGGACACTAAGATTGAATTGAAGCAAAGAATTACCAGACGCCATTTTTAGAATAACAAATTATATTTATTCAATTGATTCAATTAGCAACCTTCTAAATACAAATATTAAACACTATGTCTACGTCAAAGGGATTTATTTACCTTTAATATTATTTTAAATCACAAAATATGATATTAATCAACTACTAAGCTCAATATCGAACGGGTTTACCGGAATAAGAGGACCGAAAAATATACGCAACTTGAATTACTAACATTCATTAACTTTACACTAACTTTATTATGCATTAACTCTTGTGGTCATATAAACTAAGTTTTAAATATCACCTGGCTATAATGTCGTTTTCTCCAGGTAGATCAATTCTTCCAATGTTATTTCGCTGACTAATAACAGTAAGACTCTAATCATGCAATCCATTTGAATCTTCTTAACTTCGTCACTACTTCTTTAGGCACAATAGCCTTCTATCTGCTCACTTACAACGCTATCCTTAAATACCTGAATTCATTTGCATATCTCATTTTCTTCTTTCAGAGCTGATTGGAAATATACGCGAATTTACAATTCCCAAAGACGCCTAAAAGTACTAGTGATAAGGTGTCGTTTAGATTCGTCACAAAGAAACATGGATTAATAACCTGTTTGATTTGTCGTGAAAATGTTATATTTAAATATGTAGTAATTTTGACCGTTATTATACCACTCAGCACAAACTTTTCAATGGCTCTTTTTCTTGAAGATCTTTTTCAAGACGAGATAAATTGGCTTTCTTCATAAAATCTCTAAAACTTGCAAGTAAATATTTTGTTGGTGGTTATATCACAAAGTGCAGAGGAAACAAAAACATACAATGAAGTTATATATATGGATAATTATTATATGAAATTGTTATGTATGAACTTATTAATTGATATATATACAGAAATTGTTAAAGTGTTTCTTAAAGGCTTTTGTTGTACTTTTTGATAAAAATTCAGATATTTTTTTAATAAAATAAAAAAAAATATTTGCATAAATTTGAAACATAAATGCGTAAGCATGCCTGAACTAATTTTAAGCAAAATATATTGATTTCAGACTGGAATTCAGTAAAACCTCTTTACTCTCCTCCAATTTAAAGTTTAATATATAAAATAAAAATAAGTGAAGCATTATCAAAAGAAAAAAAAATCTTTAAATTAGGATAGGCTTTTTTCTATGACAGTAGAACGCAAACTAAGGGTTTGGGATCATTAATGATAGAAAATCGAAATTACCCCATAATTGGCTAAAAAATGCATACATTCTATTTTTTGTGAGTTGTGTTTCCAAGAGCTTAATCTAGGTTTAAAATAAAATACAAAATTTTGAATTTTAATATTTTGCTAAATTTTCCGCATTTTAAATGTTTTTAATCTTAGAACGCACCCTCACACGCATAAACCTCATATTGCGGGCCACGTGAGACAGTTGTTATATATATGTGGCCCAGTGGAAAAAAAGGTTGAGTACCCCTGGTTTAAGCAGTTGATATATTTTGATCTTTATCTTCTGTCAGTGTATACTAGGGTTAAACTTTCAACTACACTTTGCTCTTTATTAGATTAAAAATTTCATTAAATAAAGGAATTAAAAATTAATAGGATATACCCTTCATATTCAGAAATTATTTAAGAATAAAGTTAATAAATAAGAATAAATTTAAGGAAATTGCTTGTCCTGCCTACTGTTTGTATTGCCTATTGCATCATGCTAGAAAATGTTTATTTGTAACAGTGTGCTGTGCCAACCGAATTATAGCCCTGCTACAAGGAACTAATCACATACCACAAAGTTTCTCAAACTGTGGGGCGCGCCCCCCTTGAGGGGTGTGATAACCTTACAAGGGGGCGCGAGCATGTCAAAAAGTCGAAAATAAAAGATTACAAAAATTGCAAATTTTTACTGAATGGAATCAAACAAAATACATTCTGACATAATAAAAGTAAAAAATACATTGATATAATCTATACTTTTAAATGCATCTGTATTGCACAATGTATTTGATTAATTAATTTATCAGTACTTCGTTAAGAACAAGATTAATAATTTCTACCGACTCCCATGGGCTTGTCATATATGAAATTATACACAAAATTTAATACCTATCTTGATAATTTGTACGATTAATAATTAAAGTCATATTGTAGCTTTAGTAATCAAAAAGTACGAACATTTTTAAAAATTGGCTTTTAAAATCAATTCATTGTTATTTTTGCATTTTATGGAGGGGGGCGATGAAAATTATGATTTTTTTGAATAATTTTTGACAAAATTCATTAAAATATTTATTTGGTGCACAAGGCTGTATTGAAAGTTTGAGAAACACTTTTGAGAAATAGTGATTTGACGTACATAGAACTATAATTGATAGTATGCACTCAATTTTAAAAAAGTGTAGTATATATATATATATATTTTGAAAAACTTTTTGATGAATTTTAGCACATGAATATCTGTACCCAATTATTAAATTTGAAATTTAATAAATTGAAAAAGAAGTGTGAGTCTAATGGCAGTTTGAAAAATATGCGATTGTCTTGATGATATGACTGACATGAATTAGGTCTATTGCTATCCATTTTTTAAAGTTTTATTTATTTATTTTTGGCTCGTAACAAACAAATCACTTTTACTTTGGTTCCAACTTTGGAATGTAACGTAGTACGTTAAAATTACACAAACATTTCTGCGATAATATTTTAGCATCAACAAATTTGGTGCATCTTGAATTTGCAACAACTCATAAAGCCCCACGAAGAATTTTTCTTTTTTTCATGCATTACTTTGGAATGTAGGTAGCGTAACTCAGACAATAAAAGCTGAGCTGGAAGCTAGATAAATTTAATTTGAGATGGATGCCTTCCCTATAGTGAAAGCGGGTATTTCTGTGAGCTTAAGATTTATGAGATCTCTTGGGGAGTGGGTATTTATCTTTTCAAAAACTTAACAGTATTTAATCTGGAGAAAACTAAGCAGATTGCACGTAGTATCTTAATTGGAATAAGAAATTATTCAGCTGGCAAGCTTTAAATATTTTAAAAGATTGAAAGGGATGATGGCAGGACAGAATTTTCAAAATGTGATGTCTTATACTAGGGTAAACATTTTCGAATGTATTCTATACGTCAGCGTTCCTCAAACTGAATTTGCAACAACTCATGGGGCACGCCCCCTTTGGGGGCGTGGTAATTTATACCAAAGGATCTCTTGGGGAGTGGGTATTTATCTTTCAAAAACTTAACGATCTGGGGGACGCGAGCCTATTTTGGAGATAATTTCATGGACAGACTGTTCCTCAAACGCACGCCCCCTTGGGGGCGTGGTAACTCTACGAGGGGGACGCCAGTAAGTAATCACGTGATTCCAACGTCAATAAATGCACGTGCGAATTCTTACCGTTGGTTTTCGGATATGTTTGTTGACGTCATTTTTGTGTCTTAATTTTATCTAATTAAAAACATATGACATCATTGTATTTTTTGTATTATTTTAGAATATATATTTGTTAGGAAATAATCTTAACAACTCTTTTGTATAATTTTTGTTTTATTCTAACTTATTTATCTAATTAGGTAATTGGCTACTTCCGACTAGTGTTAGCTGGCATATTTATTTATCCTAGTTCGATTGGATCCTAGCATTTATTTATAGTTCATGATACACTTAGGTATGGCTCTTAGTTATTTTAGTTCTTAATTAATTTAGTAGTTATTTATTATATAGTTTTGCGCAAGAATGGTTGACAGTATAGAATTAAAACTACTTTTTTAAAATTGTATGATTATCGAATAACATTGATATCATTTCTTTAAAAAGAGCTCACACCTATTATTACACAACACAGTGTCAGTTAGGTGTGAATAATATAAAAATGTGTGTTTGTGTAATTTTAATTAATAATTCAAAGTCAGGAGAAAATATTTATTCTGAATTTTTTCAATTTTTGAGGATAATTTGTGGGAGGAATGTTTACAAAAATTAAAGAAATGTTTCTTTGATTTTTACCTTCCACACACAAATTATCTATTTCTAAATTATTTATAATTATTCTTTGCTGTTAAAATTTAATGTCATTTCTTTCGTTAAATTAAAATACAATATTCTTAAGGGGAATGAAACCATTAAAAAGGGGGTAAAAATTTTTAGAAATGATTACATTTAATTTGATATGTTATTATCTTTTTTTTTTGAAGTACACATCAAATTTGCAAAAAAGTTTGTTTCTTGAAGCCTGTGTACATAGAACATTAGTTAATATGAAAGTTTTAGATAAATGAAGAGAATTATCTTTTGGTAAAAGTGTTTTTTTTTTCATCTTTTCCAATAATTCCTTTAATTGCCTTTGCAAAAAGTGCTTATAACATGTTGAACATCTTGTTATAAATAATTGTATAATATTAAGGAAGATTTCATCAGAAAAAATACTATAATTTTCACAAATTCAATTTAATTTCGTAAATGAATTGCATACTTCTTTAAGCTATTGTTTATCTCATATTAGATACAGTTAATATGAAAGTTTTTGATTAACAATAAATATTTATCCTTTGATGAAAATGAAACTTATTTTTATAACACAATGAATTGCAAATAAGATAGAAACAATTTAATACAATATGGAAATAAAGTTGCATAAAATTTTCCATTCACAAATTTCTACTAGTTACGTCTCTTGACCAGTTATTTATGTTTAGTGTTAAACACTTGAGTTCCATTTCATGCAAACTTAAAACTTACTTGGAGAAATGTATTGGCATTTTATTTTGTTATCACTAATATGTATCTAAAGTGTCCTTTTATATATAATTATACTTTTAAGAAAAGAAATTGATCATTATAATACACAAGAGCCCAAAATTTATCTTCGAAACATATGTCACAGAAAAATATCAGTGATTTTGACCAATTAACCTCTTAACAATAATTTTGAAAAAAGATTCTCTGTAATTTCCTTCGATAAATATCATAAAATTGATCAAAGTAATCTTCTTTGGTCAATATTTGCAACAAACTCAATGCAACAAATTTATTCAGGACATATATCATGGGATTTATTTTTGCAAAAGTGTAAAATAAATCTAATCTCTGTAATGATAAATTTTCTACACATTGTGCAAATACCAATAAATGCATATTTGTTATACATATGTAGTAAAAAAATTTGTATATGTGTGAGACAGGTTTTTATACCATACAGTCAAACTCTGAAAAACATATGTGTTGAAACCACGCAAATATATTACAATTTTTATTTTTTCTAAAGGAATTATGAATTCAAAAATGACTTTTTTTATTTTGGTCATGTAGGAGTGTGTGAGCAGGACTTTTATATTTATTATATAGACACAAATTTATATTCTACTATATACACATTCTAATTTAAAAATTTTAATGCCTTAATTTATTACCATATTTGGAATTCAATTCTCGATAAATCATATATTTTACCTTAACACATTTTTATATGTGAAATTTTACAAATGGTAAATGATAATTTTGATTTCTAATGTTTGAAAGTGGTTCTTATTTTATCAACTAGTATAAACATTAACAGAGCTGTAATAAAGTAAGATATTTTTCCATTTCTCTTTATTTTTTCTGTTTCCCTGTAATATTGTAAAATTACTAAGTAAAATAAGTTTTATAAATATATATACTTCTTTTTGATATATGTTCTTTCTGATATGGTTACATATCAGATTCGAAAACATTATTCAAAGAGTGGTCAAACACATAAACACTGGGAAGATGGTATATAATCCTCACGCTTCATCATGCTATCAAAGAAAGCACTTACGATTTATTATAATGATATTAAAAAATGATTTTTTTTTCTAATTATCCTCTTTCTATAACTGATCGAGCAACCATTTCAGCTAAATAAGACATTTTAGAAAGTAAAATGTAAATCTTTAAGAACAAAATAATCGTACGCAATAGTAAACAAACGACGCTATATTCACCGGTTGACGTAATCACATGATCGTGACGTCACATGAATTTAGTCCATTGAAAAGTCGAAAACACACAAAAGGTTATTTAAAAAATTATTAATTTACTGGAAGTAAACAAACAATATACTTTGATATTATAAAATATATAATACACATTTACACTGATATAATACACTTATAAATGTATCAGTACTGTACAATGTATATTTTATTATTAATTTAGCAATACTAAATTAAGAACAAGTTTGATAATTATCAGTGATCCCCCCTATGGGCTTGTGTATTAACACTTATCTTGATAATTTGTACGGTTTATAATTAATTTCTTAACTGCCGATTAAAAGTTACGTGATTCTCTACCCAATACCACTGTTTTCTACATAGACGAGGGTATTTTGATGTTTTTTAGGGGGAGGAGAAAAGAAATAAATAAGCAAATCCTTCGCAAACACTGCCAAGGTCATTTTATTGCATTCCAAAGTCTTCAGAATAAATTTATGGATAGAACTGCTCAGAAAAGATCGTACTTCGGAAAGACGTGTATATACGTCCAGAAAATTAATGCTTTGGCTGTGTGAGACATTTATATACGTCGGTGGCACATAAGAGGTTAAAGTCGTATTGTAGCTTCAGTGTCAAAGAGTAGCATTATTGAATTCAATACATTGTTATTGTATGAAGGGGGCGCGATGAAAATTATGAATGAATAGTGGGTCGCGTATATTTAAAGTTTGAGAAGCACTGACATACCTCTTTAGTAACCGCGGTAGCCAGTGATCAAGGTAGCGGACTCATGGCCTACGTGTTATGAGTTTGGGTCTTGTACCGTTGAAGATCCACCGTGAAGGAGAGGAGGGGAATGCATGTTAAATATGTCGAACCTCAAACGTCCTCCCGTTGGTGTGGTGTGGATATTAAGAGAGGGGGATGCCAGCTGAAGATTTCTCCTCGTCACTTGACTATGGTTCAAAATTACGAGGTCCGTCACCAAAAGCCCCTGAGTAGCTGAATAGTGCGATGTTACTATTCACGTACGCACTTGACTGGTTTTGGCTATTACAGGTAAAACAGATTCGGCCTCTAGGAGAACCGACACCTTGTCCGCCGTCCCTTTTAGTGGCATAAATCGGTGAGTCTGCAGTATTTATGTTTCTTTGGGAGATTTTGAGCCTGACCAATAGGGGCAACGCTACACGTTGTAGGGAGTTGCCAAACATTTTTATCTGGACAAAAATTTGTTTCGGAAGAAAAGGAGAACTTGCCTTTCTATTTGATCACACACAAGCAGATGGTCTCCAATTGGAGTGACGAGATGGCTCGTTAATCGGGTTTATAAAGAGGAGAGGGGGAAAAGGGTTTTTAAGCGTTTCAAAGAGTAACACACCAGCAAGTGTTAGCTGACCACGTTTGAAAGGACCCAGGCGATTTCTATTTAAATCTAGCTCTCCTTTGTCTATCTCGCTTATGTCCGTTTACAAATTGATTTGTGTAAAAGGGCTCTAAGCGCGTCCCAAAGAAGCTTCTTTTAAATTGTCAGGAAGTTCTCTTGGTTTGTAATTGTAATTATTTAAAACAGAAATAAATGTTACTGTGATTGTAAGAGGCCTAGTGGTCAAGTGATAGTATAACGCGCTTGCACACCACAAGTTAGGGTTCTATTCCCAGGCTGGGAAAGGTCGACTCAGCCTTTTATCCCTACTGCAGTGGGTCAAAAAGGAGTACCAAGCTTGTTTGGGGACTTAAACACTGGGAGTCTCGCTGCAGACTGACCACCTGATCTGGACATCTGCTCATGAACCTCAGCGCCCAATGGTCACGTGCACTAGGATGGGCACAGTAGGCTCTGGCCCTCGTGGGCTGTTGCCACTGAGTTTGAGTTTTATGATTGTAAGAGAAAAATTCTGCAAGAACTACTGTATAACAAAGTACTTGCAAAAGTAACTCACAGACGTGATGTTTTGAATAAAAAATACAAATAAAAAACATTCTCCAGTGTTCTTTAGATAGGTTATGCCCATTAATATGAACGAAAAATTGAAGAATTTCGATTAGAAAGTGAAAAATGATCTACCGTTTTCACTTTGCACAATTAATCCTTACTTACATACCTACCTTTCGAAATTGTTTCTTCATCTTTTTTATTTTTTATTCCATTCTTTTTGTTGTTGTCATCTGTTAAAATACTATAACAGTTCGAAAAAATATTTTTTTATTAATTATTTAATGTCTAATCTTTCTTTGAGAATTAACTTTGTTTCTTGATTTAATTTACAAATGCAGGGGATTTGCAAAAGCGTAAACCTTCCAATTCCCTCAACTAATTATAACACATTCAGCAGAGCACATTGTTTTCTTTTTAAACATCGAGAGCAGAGTAAGAATATCCTGCTCTTGATTTTCTCATCACTTATTTTAATTATGTTCTCCTTTTTTTCCAATTATTGCATTAGATTAGCAGTTTCTATGTCCCGATGAAAATTTCCGATACGCGTCTTAATTACATTTCATATGATCGTTTCGGAAATTTCATTAACGATACTTGCAGAAAAATAGCTCTGCGTTAGGTAAAACGTATCTCTGAATAAAAAAAAAATTTTGAAGAATGTGAAAAATTAAAAATCTCAAGAGAAAGAGAGAGAATCTCACAAAATATTCGGGATGGAATTGTAGAAATTAGAAAGTCAATTCTCCAGAAAGAATTTATTTTGTTAAAAAAAATGGCTTCAAGTGCATCGCGTTGTATTTTTGTTGAAATGAAACATCATTTAAAAGAAAGATATCTGAAATATGGGGAAAGCTTTTTTTTAAATTTTCTCTTTGACTAAGAAAAAATTATTTCTCTGTCATGTCAAAATGACTATCCTAATTAACATTTAAAAAACTGGTTTGTGACTTTTTATTTTTAATCTTTTTGCGCTGTCATGTTGCCATATTTAAGTAAAAGTGTCTCAAATTGCATATTTGTTTAGAAAGAAAAAAAATCGGGGGGAGGAGATGAATTGAAATCTGCCATCTGTTTAATAGCTAAAATATTTAAAAGTGTTCGTATTCGTAATGAAAAATATTTAATTAATTATGCTTTTTAATATGATTTGTTTATTTTTTCAAACCAGATTCATTTACGTATTTATTTATTACTTAAGTTTAAATTAGTTATTTCATGAATTTTTAATTTACTAAATTATACAAAAAATAATCTAATTTCGAAACTTATAAAAAAATTACATTATTAAAAAGTATTTTAATTAATCAAAACAAATATTCATAACAAATATCAAAAATAAACAATTTCAGTAGTTCACAAAATATTAGAAAACTTAAAATAACGAAAGAAAAATGAATATTTTACATGAAAAATTATTGTAACGTTTCATAGACTGATCGCTTAAATTTCACACAAGGAAAACTCGTCATATTAAGAATAATAATACTTATATAAGACTTATATAAGTATTATTAAAATTTGTATGAGTATGATACAATGTGCAATTTAATTAAAGTAAGATATACTCTGTTAACTCAGGGGTGTTAAATTTCTCTATAGGTCTGAAAATATAAACGATTTTCAAACGGGTATAATTCTTTTAAATTTAAATTAAATGATTCAAATCTTTTACATATTATTTAAAATATAATGGGGTTTTAGAAAAGTATAAAATGATTAAAATATGATAATAATTTTAAAAGTCATAAGCATATGAAAATTCTATACTAAATATTAAGTATTTTTTGCTTTGCGCACGCTATTTTCTAAAATATTAGCCTCTGATGTATAAAACTTTATAGAATTATACAATGCATCATACTCTTTAAACCCTATCTAATTATAGTGTTATATATCTTTTGTATTTCAAAATATTTGTAAAATCTTTCAATTTTTTAAATATTTTTTAAAAATGTATTTTTTTTATTTATTAAAATATGTAAGTTATTATTCTATTTATATAAAAGTAGCTACAAAGTTTTATGAATACATTTGTCTTTATAAATCAACTTATAGCTAGTAATAAAACCTACTCTTTTAGAAAATAGCATGCGCGACGTAAAACTTAATAAATATTTCTTATAGAAATGTTTCTTATTTTCATATGCTTATAATTTTTAAAATTGTGATTATATTTTAACCATTTTATACTTTTCTGAAGCCCCATTCCTTTATAAGTAATGTGTAAAAGATTCGAATTATTTAACTTAAATTTAAAGAAATTATACCTGTTTGAAAATTGTTTATATTTTCAGACCCCTAGAGAAATTTAACACCCCTGTGACCCCTTTATTGTTTGTGAACCGATGTAAACCACCTGTAATCCTCTTAAACTGGATTAATCTGCCTTGAGGTAGCATGGATCTTCGAAATTATTTATACCAAAGCAGTTTAGATGGCCTAATTCCATTGGCGAGCCTTTGAGTGTATTCGATGAGTATTAGTTTTCGGGCTTTTAAAGTATTGCTCTTAAATATTACATTCCTTCGACAGCAAGAAATTTTGCTTCTACAGTTGGAGTAGCCAAATCAAGTTAATCAATAATTCTGACAACATTAAAAGAATACATATCATCCCCCCCCCCCGAAAAAAAAGGAGAGAAAATGTGGATGCTAACGGAAAATTACTCAAAGAACTAATAAAAATAGTAACTAATAAGCAATAATCAATTTAGTCCAAAGAAAATTTCAAACCTAACTAGTATTTTACTGACAATTGTATAGTTATTGTAAAGAATTCAACTATACGCCGTTGTCGTCTCGAAGAAGTCTTGAATGTAAGGCCAAGGGGAAAAACAAGCTAGTATATTAAAATGAAATTGAAACATTTGGCATGAATCAAAAAATATAAAATATGAATTGTTGACGACAGTAAGATGGTAATGTTCAAAGATCTAACATTTATTTATGCATGGTTACGAGACGAGATGACAAGTGGACCTTTGAGACTTGACGAACAACAACACATTAAGCGCGTCCGAAAAAATGATATTTTGGGGTATTTTCGCAACAAATGATACTAGAAGCTTGGTTTCTGTTCAATGTTTAATGAATCCAACCAAGTATAAAGAAATATTACGAAGTATTATTGTTCCATTCATGCAAAATTTTCAATGTGTCTTAGCACCTTATCATAATTCAAAAGTAGTTAAGAGTTTCTTCCTGGAAGATCAAATTAATATGCTTGATTGGACTTGGAAATTCACCAAACCTAAGTTTCATGCTGCAGGAGTTGGCAATTGTTATGACTCGAGGGCCACATTTGGGAAGCGGAAGATACTGAAGGGTAGCATCTTTTTAAAATGATTTCATTCATTAGTTACCTTTTTTTCTGAGATGCAAATTTATGTACTACATATAAATCCATAAATATAAGTTAAATAAAACGGTGGCGAATCTAGTCAATTTGTTTATTGTGCTAATTCATACCTATAGCTGCCAGCACATTTAGTTTTAGAATCAGTTTAAGGAGACGAAAGTAGCTTATAACATTTTTCTACAATGTTTCTGAAATAATGCGTGAGATTGCTTGTTGAAATTCTCCTCATAACCTGCAAGTTTATGTCAGCCAATATTTGCGTCAATATTTACTCTCTTGCTGATTTTCATTCAAGAAAAACTTATCTTAGAAATGTATGTTGACGCAAATATAGAAAACATTTCCTGTATGTTTGGCTTTCTGACTGTTCTCGGTGGACCGCGCAAAATATCTTTGAGGACCACATGTTGCCCGTAAGCCGCTGGTCGACCATCCCTGCCATGGAGAACTTATGGTGCACTTTGAAAATTCGCTTAGGTATGATTGATTGTATGGAAAAAAATTCATGATAACTAGTGCCACAAAAGAAATAATCAAAGATGATGAAGTCAAAGATATGTGCTAAAACGAGTTCAGGATGTTATTTCTGTTAAAGGAATACATCCTTACTAATATTATACACACGAAAGATTGTATGGATGAGAATGTTTATTACTCTTTCACGCAAAAACAACAATGGATTTTAATGAAATTTCAGCATATCGCTTATACATCAAAATAACACACATGCTATAATTTATAAAGATATTGTGTGAAGGGTCCAAAATAAAACAATAATTGTCAAGTAAGTAGAACAAAAATTCTGCCATCGGCAAAAAAGCCCGTGACAGCATATATCTATCTTTTATGTGTGAAGCAAAACTTTCCCTTTGTCTACGCCAGGTGTCAGTGCGTGCTCGCTTCTAATTTATTGCTTTGATGAGTTAAATCACTATTTTTTTTTATTTCTGAATGAAAATAGATTTCGAAAGGGGAGGTTGTGGCAAGATTTTAACATAAAATAAATACAACGAAAAGTAATATTAACGTATTTTATTTCCAGTTATAAATTGTTTACACTATTTTAAGCGTTTATTACACAAAATTCGTAACACTGTGTTACTTTTGCTGAGCAGAGATCAGCTTACGAAAGTGTCTTCAAAAATCGACCCAAAAGAGAGTTACAGGGAGTTATAAATTTAAAAAAAAATCCTTTATATCCTGGAATATGCAAAAGCTTTTTCTTTTCTAATTTGCAATTCACGTAAAATTAACTCATTACAAACTTCTTAATCCTTCAATCTGTATTGTTTAATTTTTCAATTCACCCGTGAGAAGAACGGGTATACCAGCTATTACTTCATATTAATGAATGTAATTAACAAAATATGTAAAAGTGTAGTATTAATAACAGCAAATTATTTTTTAAAACATCATGATTTCTTACTTCATTTCAAGTAATTTGTATATTATAATTAGTGTTTCTTAGCTGGATAAGAAAAGAAATTACTTTTGTTAAGCCTATTTGAGACTATATGGTTTCTACTGCAGATGATATACCTTTTTGAAATTATGTAACTAGAATGAATACTCAAAGTATAAAATTTTCTCGTAACTTTACTAATTGTAATGCATCGAATACTAATTTGTGTATGTTACCGTTAAAGTATATAATTCAGTTAATTTATTGAATAACTAGGTATTTCATGAAAAAAATGGACAAGCCAGATAACGTATATAATAGATGAAAAAATTCATACTTTATATAGTTATTCTATGAAATTACTAGGTATTCTATATGAAATAACTAAGAATAAACCATTAAAGTGAAAAATAAATAATTTGAAAGGTATTTCATAAATTAATTGATCATAAATAGCTAAAATCTCCCAAAAAATACCTTTTATCTTTTTTGTGGATGAATAATTGATAAATAATAAGAGAAAGCAGATAATATATTTTATTATTGCTCATATTACTAACATTAGTTAAACAGAAAGGGAAAAAAGAATATATTGCAAAAATAGAATATATTTAAATTTTATCAACAAAATTACACTCTGGGAAGGAAAACTGTTGCTTCATAAAACATTGTGTATTTTTTTATATACAAAAATGTAAGATAATATTAATTTAAATTTCATATGAGATACCTTTATTTTACTTTTTATTATTTATTAGAGCAGGAATTGCTGTGATGGCACTTTGGATTGCACTGTTTATTACTTTGAAACAAGCATATATTTTATTATTAAACATTTTTTACAAGAGCACGTTTTAAATCCTTGTCCAATACTGCAACTTTGAGCTGTTGCAACTGATAAAAGCGCTGTGTCAATATTTGGAACTTTTTCAATGGAAATTACCGCTGACATACCCTGAATTGATATCCAGAGTACAATTGTTTTATTCGGCTATCTCTAGTTTCTAATGGGAAAACTCCTTCCTGAAGCAGCTAGAACTGGTTTAAAGAACTTTTGAGTGCCATATTCCATACTTTAACGATTAACTAATCGTTATTCTAAAGAATACCTAGTTAAATCGTAGAATTCAATAATTTTATAGACTTGAACTGACTTGTCTAGCTATTTGATAAAATACCTAGCTATTCTATGAAATAACGGATTTTACACTTTTACGGTAACATAAACACGAAGTGGTTTTAATAACTTAGCGGGAAAAAAAAAAAAAACATATTGCAAAATATTCTTCAATATATATTTTTAAAAAACTTACTATCTTAATTCAAAATCATTTAAACCTAAATTTACTTCAGACGATTTTGATTTATTAAAATTTTCATACTTACGATGTTAAAAACTCTTATTTTTTTAATTCCTGAAAAATCTCCAATAATTAGCACACTCTACTGCATCTACAAAAGAATATTTTTAAGAAAATTATTTTTTTTTCATTTTTTTAAATATTTTGCTGTGTTTAGTCGTAAAAAATCTGCTTTTTGAAGTAACAAGCTGTTGCTTATGTAATATAATCATAAAAAATATCAAAACTCCAAAGCCATTAGAATGTTATAAAAAAGGACGGTGACATTCAATGTGTGTGTCTAGGCATCTTAGAAAAACAAACTTTTATAATATTCACAAGGAAAGCTAATGCTTAGAAACTAATTAAACCGTTTCTGCTGCATTAATTTTCATTGATCAGATCATTGTTATATATATATATATATATATATATATATATACAGATTTTTTTTATTTAACATATATATAAATCTGAATACATTTTAATTTAATGGAACACTAGCTTAAATATTTATTCTGTCTGATGATTATTAATTACATTGCACACATATTTGAGTTATTCACTCTTTTTAATTTATTATTATTATTTTCATTGAGATTCAAATAGAATATGTTACTTAATTATATTAATTTATACGTGTCTTTTACACATTATATTAACATTTTTTTCTTTCGTGGGATTTTAGTTAATTTATGACGTTCTTAAACCCTTCAAGGCATTGCGTGATAATTGATTATTTTAGTTTACCCACCTATAATGGACAATACTCTTTTTTAACAATAACTTTAATTCCTGAAAAACTACTGAGTTAGCACATTTTAAAGCAAGATGATTCAAGATTACATTAGCATTTTCTAAACAATCACTGTATTTATTAGTGGAATCATCTGATCATAAAAACTTCTAGTGCTCTGAAAGATAAAAAAATCAGAGATTCCTTAAATGTAAAAAAAAAAACACTTTTTTCCCTAAGAAACATAAATAACCTCAAATGACTAAAATATTTTGAAAATTGATCATTTTATAAAAATTTGAAAAAATTTCAAAAGTTCTGAATTTTTTAAAATTGTAAAACAATGGCTGGGGTCAAACGGACTTTTTACTATCAGAATCATCTTAATAATATAATCTGAATGCAAAACATAAACTATTTTTAATGTTACTGTCTCTTAAAAACATTTTTAAAAAGGGTACTGTGTAGTCTTAATGAACAAAAAATTCGTTATGTGAATTTATAAACTTATACCCTCCTTCAGCCGGTGCATACGGGATTGCATGAATTCATCTTAAACTTTTAATATTTTTTATACGTCTGTTTTCCTCCAGCCTGGCCTAAAAGCATTCTAAACATCTTGAAATTTGAGAGTATGTTTTGTTTCTCTCAATTTGAATGCGAATTCGTACATACTGTACCAATAAGACAACAGGGTGGTCCTGAATCCATGGTACAACCCTTAAGGGTAGATACAGGACATTGTGTGTGTGTGTAACAATCATTTATTGTATAGAAATGTATGAACGCCAGAGACGCAGTGAATCCCAAATACAGAAAATAAGAGAAATAAGGAAAGACAAAGTGTTTATATTGTAAGTTTTGTTGACAAGTGCAATGTTAACAATAACTGTTAAAAATTGCGTTCACCAGCAGCGATAGATGGATAACGTTGGTGGAGCGATTGGCGTATACTTTCAAAGATGCCTGGTATTTCACGCGCACATGCAGCAGTTTCGGATATTCGAGCAACGATATCGTCATCTGAGTCAAGTGCAGTCGCATAAACAAGCTTCTTCATATGTCGCCATAAAAAATTAATCACTCGATAAATCCGAAGATCGGGGTGGCCAAGGAACTAGTCCATCTAACGTGGCTTTCAGGTAAGCGCGCACACCAGTGCTGAAGTAGGCTAATGCTCCATCATGCTGGAACCTCATGTGGTTTCGAAGGGTGGTTGGAATATCCTGCAGCAGTTCTGGTAACACTGTTTCAGAAAAATAAGATACGAGTTTCCTTATTTTTTATAAGAAAAAAAATCAAATTTTTAGGAACATATTTATTGGCAATAAGTACAGCAATGTTTTAGTTATTTTCACACTTGTCCAATCGTGGGATCAACATTTGTATCACTCTGTCGAAGAACTCTGCCGCCTGTGAATGGAACCAGCGTGTGATAGACGTCTTCAGCTCTTCATCGTTACCAAAACGCTCACCGAAGGACAGGAATTTCTTGAGGAGCAAAAAACGTGAAAATCGCCGGGATCAAGATCAGAGCTGTAGGGGGATGATCAAACAGCTCCCAACCAAATTCCGTCAAAACAGCTGATGTGCGTCGAACCATATGTGGACATGCATTGGCTTAGAGGAGCACAACGCCTGCAATAAGCATTCTACGCCTCTTGTTTTGAATGGCAAGTCACAATTTCTGCAGTGTTTCACAGTAATGGTCAACGTGTACTGTTTCACCACGGGGTAGGATGTCAATGAGCAGAATGCCCTTTTTATCCTAGAACACCGCACACATCACTCTCCGTACCGACAGCGTCTGTTTGAATTTCGTTCAGACCAGAGATCCACTATGCCACCAATGAAATGACTGCTGCTTGGTTTCCGGGGTAAAGTGCGAAATCCAAGTCTCATCGCCCATGACGATCCTTTTGAAGAACTCGTCGCCGTCATCGTGATACCGTTGCAGAAATTCCAGGGCTGCTCCTACGCGCTGAATTTTGTATTCGGATGGCAGGTTTTTGAACACCCACCTGGCACACAATTTATTGAACAGAACGCGTGCTTAGTGACAATCTCATGCAACAAGGATCGTGATATCTGCAGAAATTGGCTGCTCAGCTCCGTAATCGTGAAGCGACGGTTCTCCATCACGCGCTTCCGCACAAGCTCAACACTGATGAGGGACGGTCACCCACTGTACTTTTCATCATGGACACTTTGATGACCATCCGAAAGCTGCCTACACCAGCGACACACCATCTGCTTACTCATGATGTTTCGCCCATAGAGCTGACGATGAATTTCAATAGGCGTAATGCTTTGTGCATTCATGAACTTTATCACCTACCGAACCTAGACACGGCGGGAGAAGGAATAAGAGTTTCCATTTCGGACCACTGTTACCACACAACAGGCACGGGGTGGGACCTGTCCGGCTGGTATATAATTGATACGTCATAAACCTGACACGCATGCCCAATTGACAGGGCTAATTACGATTATATTAGAAAGGAAAACATAGGGAAACTTACTTTATGGATGCGCCTCGTAACATTCGCTATTAAATCACGTCGGTAATAAGTATGGGCAAATAAAAAAAAGTCGTTGACAATGCCAGCCCACAATTCACACAGAATCGTTGTTGATACGCCTGTGGTCGCATTCCATAAGGATTCTTGGTTGCCCCCACATGAGAAATGTGCGCATTAAAACACCTTCACGTGTAAACATCGTCTAATTTGTAAATAGCACATGAGCTATGAAGTCCGGCTGCAACGTATATTGCAGTACAGCCATCAGGCAGAAGCTCAGGCGGAGAGCACAGCCTGCCTGATTCAAAGCTTGTACTTGCTGAAAATGGAAGAGACATAAGACATTTTCGTTTAACACTCTTCAAACGGTCTGATGACTTACACTTATGTGACGATCAACAGCTCTTTACTTCATTCGGGTCTATCAACTGCAACGTTCAAGATGTTTCTTCCGGGCTTGAACTATGTACAGCTTTTCGTCACTCGGCATCATGTCTGGTGATGTAGAAACTTGTTTCAGAATCTGGCGATGCAACTGCTGAAAAATTCTGTGATGCGGCATTCGTCGATCAGGAAACTGCGCCACCAACGTTCTTAGAGCAAATCTGCTCCTTCCACAGAATTTTTGAATGAGCTCCTTAAATACACTAAATGTTTAAAAAACCAGTATAATTCTAAGTCAACAAGTTATCAACAGAAGGCTTTAAAAATTATTGCACAAATAAATAATATTGCATACATTAGAACTTGTTCGTTAAAAAAATACTAATCGAAACTTTTAATGCCGAGAAATTTTATCTATTAAATGATTTCATTTAAATTTAAATCTTAAAAGTATAATCACAGATACTTATAAATATAAGACATAATAACATTTTAACATTTATTTTAAATACCAATGCAATAAAAGCTTGAGCCGTTTCAATAAAAATTCTACCTGTGTTTCCCAAGTGCCAGAATTATCATTTCTTGAGCTAGATTCAGAAAAGAGTTATCTACCATAATTTAAAGCTGTGGCAGAATGTGTGTCAGCCTTTTAAATCCCGTCTACAGAAAATGAAATCAGATATCTATACAGCAAAGGATTATGTTAAATTTAATATTGGGATAGCAAGGGATTGAATCCATGCACACATATCCCTATCACATAATCATACCCTTCAAGTGGTCTTCAAGACTCTCAGTTAGATAACGATTTACATTGGTGAGAAAAATGCTCAGCGTCGTCACAGTGATCTTGAATGCAGTGCTTCTCAAAGTTTCAATATTGCCGACCCACTATTCAATCATTATTTTCATCGCGCCCCCTCCATACAATAACAATGTACTAAATTCAGTAATACTATACTTTGACGCTAAAGCTACAATACGACTTTAACCTCTTAAGTACCACCGACGTATATAAAAGCTTCACTCAGCCAAAGTGTTAATTGCACCGGACGTATATATACGTCTTTTCGAAGTACGATCTTTTCTGTGCACTTCTATCCATAAAATTTTTCCGAAGGCTTTGGAATGCAATAAAGAGACCTTGACAGTGTTTGCGAAGGATTTACTTATTTCCAAAGATTTTCTTATTTAATCCTTTTCTCCCCTCCCTCCAATAAATTACTTACGCGCTCCTACATGGAAAACGTGGCATTAGGGAGTGAATTGCGTAACTTTTAATCGGTAGTAAAGGGATTAATTATAAATCGTACACATTATCAAGATAAATGTTAATTTTTTTACATAGTTTTATGTATGACAAGCCCATTGGGTCATTGATAATTATTAATGTTGTTCTTAACTTAGTGTTGTTGAATTAAGTACATTGTGCAGTACTGATGCATTTATAAGTGTATTACATCTGAGTAAATGCGTATTTTATTTTTTATTATGTCAGAATGTATTTTGTTTGTTTACTTTCAGTAAATTAATAATTTTTAAAAAAATCTTTTGTTTTCAACTTTGTAATATGCTCCCCCCTTGTAGAGTTAACACCCCCTAGGGAAGCGCGCTCCACAGTTTGAGAAACACTGTCTTTAATGTACTGTTAATCATTGGTGGAGACAAAACACATTCATATATCCCTTATTGCAATATATGCAGCAGTTTCAAAAATATGATTTTTTTTTAAAAAGTGGGTCCATCATTTGCATTCACTCTGTATGAAGCAAAGAATTTAAAGTCCCCGGACTGAGCCTGTAACGTGATTTTTTGTTCACAATTGAGTGACTACGATAACATTTTTGTGATAACATCCATCGCCTTTTCTAAAATTGCACGAAAAGTTCCCAAATCTCATGGTTGGTGGCTTGCCACGGCGTCTTATTTTGTAGGTGGATGCATTTAGCGACCGTCGATTGAAAAAAATTGCGTTTGTTGAGCAGAGAATTGAGCAAAGAATAATATCAAATTTTGTGTTGGCTTGGAAAAGAGTGCTACGAAGATTTACGAAATGTTGAAGCATGTTTAAGGCAGTGATACATTATCGCGAATGCAAGATTTTGAGTAGCATCGACGTTTCAGAGAAGGCAGGTTAAGTGTCAAAGACGACGAACGCTCTGGACGTCCATAGACTTTCCACACCACTGAAAACATTAAAAAGTTTTTTGAGGCGGTACGTAAGAAAATGCTTCAAACAATGATGAGGTAAAAATATAAACTGTTTTGCCGCATCCTTCTTACTTCCCTGACTTCTTTCCATAAAATTCAGAATTTATCTTGAGCTGGCGTGTCACTTGCAGGATCGTCAATTTCAATCTGCGGATGAAGTTAAAAGTGTATCGCAGGTTGAATTAAAGGATATGACTAAAAATGGATTCCAAAAATGTTTGAATGAACTTTACAAGCTATGGCAAAAGTGTGCAGTTCCTTAATGATTCTATTTCGAAAGATTATGTGTTTTAGTAACTTAATATTTTTTTAATTTATAGAACCATTCAAAGAACTTATGAATCCTACAACGTAAATCATATTCTATATACATTCGGACCTCTATATAACGAAGTTGCTAAATCCCGGAAACAAGTTCGTAATGTGGAAAATTCGTTATATAGAGGTTCATCTTTTAATATCTTTTATAAACCACATAAAACAAAATTTAAATTCATAAACACTATATATTGAAAAATAATTATTCACACCGTTTTTTAAATTATGTGTTTATTTGTTTATATCTTACCCATCACAAAAACGAAAGAAAGAAAATCTGCAAGGCAAACAGGAAAAAAAGAATGCCGAACAATTGACTGTATTTTCAATATTAAGAAAATAATTTTATACTAAAATTAATGAATTCTAAGGACATTTTATAATTAGAACTCGAAGACATGGGACAACTCTACTAAGGGTGAAAGAGGATATAGAAGGTGTTTCTAGTGAACTGGGCAATGGGAGATGAAGATTGCACTTCTTAGATGAAACGTCCAGAATTCTATTGCTCTCGGCGAGTTAGGATCTAATAAAACCAGTTCAAGATTTATGACCAAACCATAAAATGTGTTAAAGAAAGAATAATTTGAAATTTTTTCTGGAAAGACTTTTAAAATAGGGAGAGAAAAATTGAATCACAGAAAAAAAAATGTTACATAGAAAATGCACTTCGGTATAGAGAGGCTATTTTACGAAACGAAGAAAAGCGGGAAATGTTCAAGATTCCAGGGAAAAGTTCGTTATATCAGTGTTTCTCAAACTGTGGGGCGCCCTGGGGGGCGCGATGCACCTACAAGGGGGGCGCGAGAATATCGAAAATAAAAGTTTAAAAAAAATTTATTTACTAGAATGAAGAAAAAACCAAAAAATTCTGCGATTTTACATGATCAAATATAAAAGCTTTTACTTCAAAACCTCATTTTTTAGCTATCTTTGATACTATAACCAAATAAAAAACGTTTTATTCGATTTGCTGTAATCCCATGATGAGAGATTTTTTTATTACGTTTCCTTTTCAAAGCGAAAATGATACTCTTTTAGAGGAAAGACAAAATCCAGAGCCATAATCAAAAAACATTTTATGAAGATAAAAAGTTCATCACTGATATATATTATTGCCATCAGCTGTAGGCAGCAGAATGTATTTGCTGCGGTTTGACCTTCGAGCTTACTTGTACGGTTAGTTACGTCTCTGCTCTTATGTATTTGTCTTTTCATTTAGGGAAGTTTGAAGGATTACTAAGCCAAGCATAACGAAAAACGTTTTACATAATTTTTTTAGAACATCCATATCGTAATAAATACACTTTTAATCCGGGAGCGGTCACGTCGAGCACACAGTGCACGAAATCGGTAATTCTGGCAAAACTGTTTAATTGTTATCAATGGCCCTGACACACTATCCTCCTGTTTGACAATCTTAACGTGAACTAAAATATATTTGTCACATATCTCCCTCTTTTTTGGGAGTGACAGACGGTTTTTTTTTACGATCTTTAGGTACTTGTTTTGTCTGAGTTCCCAGTGTGATAACTTTTTTTCCGAAATGTTTTCTGTGTCCTTAAAAGTAGGTGAGTATATTTTCTCTTTATGAAATGATTCACTGGCATTACGATATTTATTGTGTACTATAAAAATAATTATAAAAAAAGGATTGGGGTGACTCAAATAACCTCGCTCGACCATTAGTATCGAGTGCGCGCCTGCTCCAGGGTTAAAACATGTTGAAGTCTTTTCACTTTAAATATTAAAAATAATACAATTATTCTTCATCAGAATTTTTTTTTTTATTGTTCATTATTCAACATCAATTCTAAATGCTAATTCTTTGAGACTTAAAATTACAGTTCGCTTAAAACTAATTATAATTTGAGCAATCATTTAAAAAAAATCATTTTACATTCTTGTAAACATTGTCGCACACTTGGCTTTATTCTCCTTACAATTAAGCGATTATATCAATAGTGTTTTATTTTCTTATAAATGAACTCGTGCAAAGAGCGGGTACTTCCATGGGCTTGTCTTGCAGAGCAAAGGTTTTCAAAGGAATGCTTATGATTAGAAATTGACCCTCTGAGTTATTTTTCTACATTTAGATGATGTCTATATTTTGTCTTCTAAGCAACCACCGCATTTTGCAATATGTTCCAATTTAAAAATTAGAGAAAGGAAAAATAACATAATATAATTATCCTATCACTTAATTTTTTTTTAACTCAAAAGTAACATGTACGAAATTTAATACTCTTGTCATGAATTTGTACGGTTTATAATAAAAGACTGTTGCTTTAGCGTCAAAGTGCATTATTATTGCATTCAGTACATTATTAATGTATAAGGGGGGCGCGATAAAAATTGTGATTGAAAAGGGGGGCGCCAGTATTGAAAGTTTGAGAAGGACTGCGTTATATAGAAAAATTCGCAATTTAGAGGTTCGTTATAAAGAGTTTCGACTGTATTTTAACAAATATATTATGGATAGTATTGTATGTGGGAATAGCATAACGAACAAAACATTTGATATTGGAATAATGTAAGCATTATATTGATTATTATAAGCACGAAAGAAACTGTTTATAAGCACTTCCATTATTTTTTCACCTGCTCTTCTGTATTTTTTCGCGTAACTGCGATAGCCAAGGGGTCAAGGTCACGGATTCGTGGCAGGATGTCATGAGTTCGAGCGAAGTACTGCTGAAGACCCGCCGTGCAGAGGCACTGATGTACGTAAACATATCAAGGATCAAATGTCTTTCCGTTGGTGTGGTCTGGAAACTAAGATAGGAGGTGCCAGCCAGGTGGAACCTTGTCACTTGACCAAGGTTAAATTTTACGAGGTCCGTTGCAAATAGCCCACGTGCAGCTATATTGTGCGACGTAAATATCCCATTCATTAATTCTGTATTTTTCGCACATTGAAAACATAATAGATACAGTAGAACCTGTTTTTGTGCGGTCCTTCTTTATGCGATTTTATTTATGTGCGACCGCATAAAAAAAAATTCTGCAATGTTTCGACGAATTCCCTTGTTATATGTAAGAATTAAATGCAATTTTCGAATATTTTTTGTACAGTTTTTATCAACCGCACAAAAACAGGTTCAACTGTATTCAACACATGAAGAAATTTCTGTTTTTTGCAAAAAGGACATTTCCTTTTAAAAATGTGCTGTTTGTAAGCGTCTGCGTATGCAGCACGACAGCAAAAATAGAAACACTTAAACTCTTCCCCTAATTTTTGTAGTTCTAAATGTTACATATTTAAATAAAATCTTTCAGCGTATATTTTGGAAGCGAGTTTAATTTTTTTCGTAAAATTAGTTCCAACAGAATATTTCCCTTGCCATTTTTTAAAACTTTTGTTCATATTCAATCCGTAAATTTAAGTGCTTCACTTTTGTTAATTCTTTAAACAAAAAATTTTTAAAAAAATTGAAAGACGCATATCATTATCCTAGGAGCCATTTTTCTTCATATATCATTAATGAATATTTCAAAACAGTCGCATCGAATCTAATTAAGTAAGAAGAGTATTGGAAATTTTTATCGCGACATAGAAACTGCTAATCTAATGCAATAATTGAAAGCAAAAAAAAAATAATAATAATAATAACGACGCAAAATGGCTAGAACGTATCTAATGCTGCTACTGACTTCGTAATAATTAGTCGGGGGAATTCAAAAATTTATGCTTTACTACTCGGCAATCACAAGTTAAATAAATAAAAAAATTAATTTTCCGTGAAACGTTCGAAATGGAATAATAAGTAGAATTCTCTTTTCTCTAACGGATGAGTTGAACAAAAGAATGGAATAAGAAACAATTACAAATGTCGAAGAAATGCTGTAAATAGAAAATACGTAGAACAAAAGAGCGTGCGGAAAAGTGAAGACAGTTGATTATTTTTCGTATTTTTGTGGGGGAAAAAACTCTTCCCTTCCTTTTTGGACGCAATAATTAATTCTCTCTCTAAAGAATAAGCGGTAAAAAGTAATGCCTTTTTGAATAAAAATTCTTGTCGATGAATTATTTATGTCTTTTGTATTCGCCCTTTGAAATTGATGCGCATAGTCCACATGGTATATGCCGTATAGCTTATAATTTCTTTTGAAAAGGCGCTCGTTATTTGTCGTAGCAAACGTTTCAGCCAAGGAATTTTTCCTGTAATTAAGCTTTTTCTTTACTAAAGACCATCATTAGGAATAATGGAATTCTTAATGCTGTCAACTTTTTAAATTCTAATTAAAATCAATCATCTTGCAAACATTTTTTAATCTCTTTGGATTAAATATTTGTTGATATAAAAAAACGAAATAATTCATTTTCAGATAAAAAAAAAAAAAACTGTACACAATTTTATTAGTATTATTGTGAACACGCCCTTTCCAAAATTGAAATATATTTCCAACTCTCCATTTTAGAATTACATAAAGAATTTTAATATGAGCATTATGTATTCATATTTTTATTCACATTATATATATTCATATTGTTACGTTGATCCGATTCGAGGATTTCATGCAAATCAGTCACAACGAACAAGACAGTTCTTAAAGAGCAATGATAATTTATTGTCAAGAAAACAATCCGTTAAATACAGGATTCAACAGCAATTTTCGCAGAATAAATCTCGAAAGTTCTTCACACCTTCAATAGCACTCAAGCACAATTATACGTGTTTAAAATACTCGGTAAAATATTATTCACAAGCACAGCCGAGCTAATCAGTTATCACAATCAAGACAAATTTACTAATCACTAGTTTCGGTGAGCATCGCTCTATTTATAGACAAGGCGAAAATTTTCCAGAATGATACGCTTGCGTCATGAAGCGTGAAATTAGTAGATTTCTCCACAAATTTCTAGAAGAATCCAAATGGTCCCGAACTCGCCAACATGATCGCCAAATCGGTGGCCAAAGTCGCCACAAATGATGCCAACTTGGCTCTATCGCCAAGTTCTCGCCAGATTCCTATTGAATCACCATCATAACGTAAGGGATGGCGTTGATTGTAAATATTACAATTTCAAAATAAAATAAATATAACAGAGTAATATAAATGCTTTACACATCTCTCAAAATACAAATTATCTACACCACTCTTTGACACAGAATTCGTAACAATATATTTGACACTATTTTGCAGGTAAACCTTTACGTATCGATGAAAATCAATTTAACAAAATGTGGTACTTGATGTACACTGCTGGTCAATTGCTAAGGACGGATCACAAATTGCTATGTGGCATGACATTAGGCGAGACATGAGGCCTAGTAGGATAAAATATAGATGCCACACTGTTCAGATATTAGAATAAAGAATATTTATTGTTCTGGAAAGTACAAAAGCTGTGAAACATCTGAAAGAAAAAAAAATGTTCATTTGATCTGCGTACGGAGAAATGGAACAATGCATCTAAAAGTCAGCAGGCACCTTAAAGAAAGGTATCAGTACGGGATATGTCCACCGTGGAGTGTGATGCAACATTCCACACGTCGTACCATACTTTGCAGAACATTATCCAGCAGCTGTTGAGGCAATTTATCCCATTCCTCTGTGAGTGCAAGGATGAGGGTGTTCTTGTTTGTCGGAGGATAGTTTCGACCAGCAACTTGCCTCCCCAAAGCATCCCACACATTTTCAATGGAGTTTAGATCTGGAGAACGCGCTGGCCATACGAGACGTTGAACACCCTCGCTGTCTAGACAATCCTGAACAGCGAGTGTTCGATGACATATTGCGTTGTCGTCCATAAAAACAAATTTATTACCGACAGCACCACGGAAAAGACGAACATGAGGAAGTAGAACTTCATCAATGTATCGTTGGCCCGTCATAGTCCCATTCGCAACCACATGTAGGCGCGTGCGGCGATTGATCATGATGGCGGCCCACACCATGATACTGCATGTCGGATATCGGTCTTTTTCCTGGATATTTTCTGGACGATAAGCAGTACCACTCTCGCGCCAAATCAGTTGGCGTCTACAATCCGATGACAGACTGAACCTACTCTCATCTGAGATTAGTACGCATGCCCAGTCCTGTTCAGTCCAATTGTGTTTGCTCACGACACCATTGCAAACGGGCGCTACGGTGCTGTCTGGTCAATGGGACACACACAACAGGTCTGCGTGCGTATAGTCCTCCTCCCCTCAAACGTCTGGCAACAGTTTTTCGGGAGATCTGCTTTTCTGAGGCAGCAAGAAACTGATTTGCCACCTGCTGAGCTGTGGTGCGCCTGTTCCTTTTTGCTGATAGGACGATATATCTGTCTTCTGCAGGCGTCGTACTTCTAACACGACCTCCCCCGTGCCATCTACTACACATTCCAGTAGTTTTAAATGACTTCCACGGCCGTGAAACAACGCTGTGAGCGATGTCGAACTCCCTGGCAACATCTGTTTTTTTTTCGCCCTTCTTCGATCTTTCCAATAATTCGGCCACGCATAAAATCATCTATGTGATGTCGGGAAGACATGCCAAAAATTTTAAGTTCGTCTATTAAACCTTTTCTGTAAAACTTTGACTTGAAACAACAACTGTCCACACGCGTCAAAATCTATTAAGCTCTTATGAACGCTATCACGTGATGAACAGACGTGGAAAAAAAATTTGCATACTCATACTTCTTCTTACTAATATCCCGCACTTATTCTAATTTTCCACATTTTGCTTCCTTTCATTTTGTGGTTGCTATGGATGATAGTGTTATCCGTCCTTAGCAATTGTCCAGCAGTGTATTATACCGTCGACCAATTTCGCCGAATCAAAACATGTTACCATTTTCAAACATATCGCCACATATTGTCATTGTTATTATTATTTTTATTGTGTTCGAACCAGCGTGGTAATGATATCCATTATTGGCTGCATATTGCGGCATTTTGTGACGCGTTTTAATTTGATGAAATTGTTCGACGGTATAATATGTAAATAACCAAGATGCATATGTTCAAAGCTTTCGCTCTTATACAGTTTGTCAAGCTCAAAATATTTCTCTGGTTATACCTTCTCGATAGAGAAGTTCATTGTACAACACGGGAAGCGTAGAAATTGAATCCTGTCTATAATCTATTTAATTTCATCAATCAAAAGGATAGCGAAAAATATTTTATTATTGTTATTTCTAATATAACAGTCTGGTTTATGAAAAGTTATTTCTTGATCTGATGGCTCTCATAAAAGATTTGAATGTGTTTATCAATTCAATGAGGCAACCAAAATGTTAAGCCATTCTTATTTCAAATGAAATGGTAGATTTATGGTATAAGAAAAGTGACGGGGAAGCTAAGGCTTATCACGTCAGATCCTCGGTATAAATTTTTTTTTAATAATTACCTTAAATTTTTAAATGCTTCTCTATATCAAACTCATAAAAGTTTATAAAATATTTTACTTATAGGGCAATTGCATATTACTATTTATTGCATAATTATAAAACAAATTCCTATAATTTATTCACCACTACATATCGCAGTACTACTAATACTCGTTGGTATACATCAAAACGAAACTGTTATTCTTTTTCTAGATAAGTGTGGCAAACGAGCGGTATATGCAAACAGTTTTCCAAAGATTCTTTGAAAAATTTCACCCGCTTTAAATGTTACATTCCAAGTGTTTTTGTGACATTACAAAACTTATGCTCCTTATTAACTATGTGGCAAGACAAAAATTCACGCCTTGCGAAAAAGTATTTGTTGTTTTGTTGTTATTGTTACTGTTCTCCCGCTTGGTCTGATGAAGTCGCACCAGAGATCAGTGAAACCGTTGACTTTAATGAAGTCCGAGACTAGAAGTGGATTATCATGGATTATCTTCCCAGTCCAGTCCAAGTTGTGCTGAGTTAAAGCCTGTTCTAAAAAACCTCTTATTTCCTCCAGAAAAAGTGATACTTTTTAAGTGTCCACTGGTAAATTGCGTCAGACAAGTGTAAGACTATCTGTCACAAGAAAGAGATAAAGAAAGCACTGGTCTTTTGCCTTTATATCATTTATAAAACGGAGGTTTTAAACATTTTCTTTATATTGGGCCTTGAGTATAGTTCTAAATATGTAATCTCTGAGGTGGAAGGTCAGGATGGCCTAGTACTTCCTTTGCAAGAGTGTCAACCAATTCATTTCTGTAGATATTGACATGGAATGAGATCCATTGAAAATGTACTTTGTGATTGTGGGGGGGGGATGAGATTAACTTTTCGTGGGATAGGTAACTGATTTTATTTTCTATGTGAGTTCCTAAAGAATATTTTTAAAATGTCTTAGAAAATGTTTATAATTAGTTTTCTCATTTACGTGTTTAAATCTATATTGTTTTTTCGCTATAGTTATGTATAAAGAGTGTCAAAATATTTTTAAAAAAACTAATCTAATATCACTGATTACCGTCCAAGCACTTGGTTTGAAAAACAAATTTTGAAATTCATAAAAGAAAAGATATAGTTGGAGCAGGATTTTACTCATATTTTCCTCATCTAAGCCTGGAGAGTGAAGGCTATTTATAGCTATGTTTAATGTAGATATAGTGTTCTAATAAATAAGTTCGCTGAACAATAGCTTTAGGTTAGCTGAAGAATGTTATAAGTACATTATAAATTTGAAATTTCATTTAAATATCTTTAAAAAAAACTCCGCCAAGCGTTGTTCCGTGCATCCTAAAGCTTCATTTAGATCATTTGGCATAATTAAATTGAATTTTGATTCTAAAAAATCAACTAAAGGTTTTGATTTGTCTTTTGAAAAGTCCACTTTAAAAATCCCACTGAAAATCATAGATAATTGGTTCAGAAGACCCAAGTCGGCTTTGTAAATTTTGATTGAAATTTAACAATATTCAATTCTATCCATGAATTAATTTAAGCAAAAGGATAGTAAGATGGTTGCTGATTGGGAAGAGAGGAATCTAGGTCAAAACCTTTAAAAAGGGATTTAATCAGAAGATATATATCACATTACCTCTAGCTCTTGTGTCATTGTATGGAGTCTAGTACAAATATATCCGATGCTTATGCTAGGTAAGTTTACTTAATTATATTTTGTTTTCTTGTATTTATTTAAATTATTTAATGTAACTTTTTCTTAATACCTGTATACTCAATTTTGTTATCTTAAATTTTTAATTGTTTTAATTTTCTTCTTAGACTCAAAGTATATTTAAGTAATGTTATTTGTTCATTACTATTCTGATTCGCTTACAAAAATAGATTTTTTTTATTCTTAAACTCACTGCGATATTGCTAATGATAATTATACTATTTACTTAGTTCTATAAAAAATTTTCCATTTTCCTTTTACCAAATTTTATGTTTAATTTTATAGTGTAGGATTTCTCTCTCTCTCTCTTTCTCTGGGGCTGCGGTAGCCCAGTGGTTAAGGTATCCAACCACATGGCAGGCATGTCATGAGTTCGATCCCAGTACCACTAAAGACCCGCCGTGTAGGGCAGCGATGTATGTTAAATCTGTCGAGAGCTGAAACGTCCTCCCGTTGGTGTGGTGTGGTAGTTAGGAGAGGGGGATGCCAGCTCAGGTGTCGTAAACGTCACTTGACCATGGTTCAAAATTACGTGGTCCGTCGCCAAAAGCCCTCGTGTAGCTGAACAGTGCGACGTTAATATTAACTCACTCACTCACTCTCTCTTTCTCTAAGCCTACTTTTTAAAAATATTACATGTTTGATTTTCATGCTTCAACTAGGACTAGAAAGAATCCCGCATTCATTTTTGTAGAAAAAGGTGGCGAAGGGGGGCCCTTAGATGGAAGCTAGGAACTTTTCTTTTATGGCGTATTAATAAGGAGACAAACCACCGTGTTTCAGAGTAGCAGGTGGAGGAGGGAAACACCCCTTCTTTTCTTTTTAGAGGGGTAAATATCATGGAAAACCTTTTGCGAGCAGGATTTCCGAAAGTCGGCCCTTCCCTGGTCTAAGTTATAGTTTTAAGAATAAAAATTGATAAATAACATGCTTTTTGCTCTACATAAATTTTTTATTCATCCTTTCTAATAATTCCTAACTCAAATGGAGATCTAAATTTACACTCCAAACTACGAGTTATCTCGTAGCTAGCAGTTTTGTTACACATGCTTACTACTATGGTGACAATTTTTTCTACAATGAAAAGGAGGACGAAAAATTTAAGAAAAAATTGCAACTTAAGTATATGAAACATTTTATTAATTTAAACAAAAATACGCTAATTACGCTTACATTCTTTTTAATTGTTATCTTAAAAGAGTATTTTTCCATTAAATGATTTTTTTATCAACATATTATTTTTTAATACATTGGAAAGTTTGGGTAAAAAATATTCTTCATCTGAATTTTACGTTAAGCAATGTAGCTAAAATAATAACATTCAATTTTTATTTCTCGCTAGTCGTTTCACAAAAATAATTACCAGCTGAAAAAAAAAACTCTTTCAACTGCTGCATTAGTTCTAGGGCAGCACAACTAAAATTCAACAAGAATAACTACAGTTTCATATGGAATGTGTTCATTTTTGAAATAGTTTAAGTAATTTCACCCATATTTTACTAATTTTTCAGGCATGTTGATTTTCCAATTGTTCTAATTTATATTATAATTTAAATATACATTCAGTCTTCTTTGTACTTCAAACAGACAATTGCCATCGATTTTAAAATCAGGCATTTCTTTCGATAAAAACTCAACGTAATTTTCTATATCTGCCCACTTTACTTGAGACCAAGTCAAAAAATAACATTGAAAACAGTTATTTCCTGTGATATTTGTTTCAGACCAGTCTTCGACATTTTGGAAACATGTTTGGTTCATCTCTGAATACAGTAATTAAGATATCAGTTTTAAAATATTGAAAAGGAGGACACTTTTCGAGGAAGGACAGAGCCTATAAAAGGAGGACGGTTGGTCACCTTATTACTACGAGATATCTCTCGTAGTTGGCAGTTAATGGGTTAATATTATAATTTAGGAATGTGATTTTTAAATTTTAATATACTTCTAAAATTAATCCACAACATCATATTGCTATTGGTATATCATACTAAAACGCTACTCTAATGACCGCTGTAGCCAAGTAGTCATCTCGTGATTATTTATATTTCAGTCAGTCTTAGTTTCCAGTCTTAGGCTGTAAAAACGCGTGGGGTAGGTCTAAAACATATTGAATCTGTCCAAGCTGTAAGTCCTCACGTTGGCATAGTGTAAAATCTTGGAGAAAGGGACACCAGAGCTCAGATTTTGTTATTTGACCCAGATTTAAAATTACAAAGTTTGTCACCAATCGCCCCGGTGTAGTTTAAAAGGGGGATTTTAATTAATAATCATTCTCCTATGGTATTATAAATATAAATTTTACTTAGACAAAAACTTCAGAAAAGAAAAAAAAATTAGCAATATGCAAAGAAATACACTTTTTTTCTGTTACACGAGAAAACAAAATAAAAGGCATAATATTTTTCTTATTCTAGAATCATATTCACGTATTTTATAATACTAAATAAAACAGTTCAATTAACGTATTTGAGAGTACTTGTTTGAAAAAAACCTTTTAGTAGCTACATATTATTTTCTTTTTCTCTTTCAAGCTATAAAAAAATTTAGAGCTTATAAATGGGCTTACGCACACAAACTATAATATAATTGGTAACCACAGGAGATAATAAATATTTAATTACATCATTATTTATTAAAATTCTTATTTCGATAAATACTAAAGGAAAATTTCCGTATACATCCTTAGAAAAGTTCCCATTTTTTGTATTCGAAAATGAAAACAAATGCTGCGTAAGGAATTTAATTAGTCTCCATAGATTAGTTTTCCTTATGAATAGCTTCGAAGTTTTATTTTATTTTATTTTTTGGTAAATATACTTCAAGGTTGAGTACTACGGCTTTTTTTATAATAATGTATTCAATTTGCTACAGTTTTTTAATATGTATATTTCATCAGTAACAGCTTGTTACTTTCGAAAGGCAAAACATTTTTTATGGGCGAGACACATCTTAATATTTAAGAGAAAGATAATGAAAATACTGTAAAAATTTTGCATTTATATAAAGAACTTTTTCATACGCTTGCATTAGAGCCAACTACTTACTGGAATTGAAACAGAAGGAAATAAAAAGTTAAGATTTTTCGACATTCTATAAATTTATCGTTTTAATTAATACAAATTCCGAAGATAATTTATTTTTTAAATTATATTCCTGATAAATGTTTTTGTTTGAAAAACATTTTGGAACACACAGCGCTAATTTTCATAATGAATAATTTGTCTGATTAATTTTAAAATACGGTAATTTTTAAATCTTTACTTGTTTTTTCTCTATATTGAACAATCAATGAGTTCAGATTCATATTGCGATACAGTAAGACCCCGCTTAATGTGGGGTATACGTTCCATCAAATTAGAGCGTAATATGAAACATCGTCAAATTAGGTTATCTCATCATGTAAATAATGGGGTTAGGGGAAGATGGGTAGGAAATTGGCTAGGTAATTTACCATTATAAATCTATTAATTATGTTTTTATAACAATAAAACAAAACCACCTAACGGGAAGTACAATTTTTACCACAACTTCATCCCTTGTGAAAATGTCACGTTGGCACATTTCAAAGCCAGATGATGTAATATTGAAAAAAACCCATCAAATCTGACCAACCACTGTATTAAATACCGGATACGAAATCATGATTACTAAGCATACGAGAAGCTTCCAGTATCAATAGGTATAAAAGCCAAGATCTTTGGATCGAGAAAAGCGCTGACCTCCCCTCAAAAGATTTTTCTCATGAATTTTCAATCAGCCTTCTCGCCGGCATTCTTATTATAACCTTCTAGTTTGCTGTCACGCGCTAGTCATCTAATTTTCGTTGTTAAAAAGAACAACATTGTCCATTGTCATTTCACCTTGTGGTTTTGGGTTGCTGCTTTTTGCTAACCACATAAAGATGCCAACCGTACATTTTGTTTGATTCCAGCGAAATGACTATAGAACTATATGTAAAAGACTCTATACAAATACTTCGCAATTATATTCTTCAAACACATAAATGTGTTGTTTCTTCATTTTTTTCTAGGAAAAATTATGCTTCAATTTAAAAAGAAAGAAGAAAAATTCAATTAAATCTAGAAATTCAATTGAATCTAAAAGTATTTGAATACTTTTGAAACGCTCTTACTTATTCAATAGAACTAAATTTTATAAAGTCTGTGACTACTTTTTTTCAAGTTTTTGACACCCCAAACATTAGTGACATTTTCTGATAAAATACCTTCACTATGTAAGCACAATAATGGTACAAAATTTGGCATGTTTCTGCTTATTGTCATGTTCGGCTACAAAATCACGTATATATATCGTCGGTCTAATTATCAGACTACGTAACTTCAACGGCGTTACTGATTCGATATAGGAGTGCAACGCGCCAAGCGCTTTTTGGTGCTATCCCTTAATCCTTTTGTTTTGTCTACGCCATGCCTCAGTGCGCACACCGCTTTTAATTTATTCCTCGATCAGTATAATCACTACTTTTTTATTTCATAATAAAACTAGATTTCAAAGGGAGAGATGGTGGCAAGATTTTAACATAAAATAAATACAACAGAAAGTAATATTAATGTATTAGACTTCCACATATAAATTATTTACACTATTTTAAGCGTTCGTTACTCAAAATTTGAACAATGTGTTACTTCTGCTGAGGTTCGTGTTAATGACACACTTTCAAATTCTTTTAAAATTAATTACGGAGTCCCTCAAGGTAGCCTGCTAGAGGGCCACTTTTATTCAATATCTACATTAATGATATTCCTACTCACCCTCAAACCTCCACTAATATTTATGCTGATGACACTGTCACCCTTGCAACTTTTAAAAATCACAAAACGATCACACTAGCACTCAATAATCACCTAAAACTATTAGTAATTTTTTTCGACACTTGGAAAATAAAAATTAATATAGATAAAACAATAGCAGTACTCTTCACAAAAAGAAAAACAAAACCAACACCTCCTACTCTATACTCCACACAACTCCAATGGTCTCAGAACACAAAATACTTAGGACTGACTCTAGATAATAAACTCACATGGAAACAACATATAATTCAAACGCGAGATAAATTCCGGAGAGCTCAAAGAGCCTTTTCCCCCCTAATTTGCCGGAATTCAGTATTAAATATGTACAATAAGTTACTTCTCTACACTGCCGTTCTGCGTCCAATTCTGACTTATGGTTCACCTGTGTGGGGTTACGCAGCAGATTCTAATATTAAAACATTCGAGGTTGCTCAGAACTCGATTATCAGAAATATAGTAAGAGCAGATAGATACACCAGAAATTCTAAAATTTATGAAGATACTAAAATTCCCCCTTTTAAAAGCTATATTCAAAAACTGGCTATTTCATTCTTTAATAATTTACCCAATATTGATAACGAAAATGTAAAATTGCTCAATAACTATATTCCAATGCCAGATCTCAAGAGACCTAGGAGAATCCTCCTAGACTCCTACAATCCCCCCTATCAATTAATTTATTTAGTCACTTGCCGAGTGGCGAGTGACCACTACCCTTGCTAAATTCTTAATTTTTTAATTTCTCCATTTTTATTAAGTTTTCTTTTATTCCTTTTAATTCTACTCAATTGCAACCCCACACAGGCTAGTTCTCTAGACCTCCCCTCTGATATATTCCAATGCTTCAGTGCAGCCAATAGAGTGCCTACTCTCACAGTGCCATGGACCAATCACAGCAAAGCCTTTTAGAAAACACTTAGACATTCCCGCTAAAACCGTATTGAAGAAAACCCTCGATCTCATAGCCACGCCCACTTGCCACCTTCGATCCACCAATAAGGATACTCTCTCTCAGGCAGGCCCACCCACACAAGGACTCAGCAACAATCTCGATATGGGATGGAGGAATGCTTCGCATTCCATTTCCCAGTGACATCCAGCGTCAACTTCTGCTGAGCAGAGATCCCGCGGAAAAAACCCAAAACAAACTAACACTAATATACGTTATCCCCATGACAACCACATTATCACACGATAAAAATATCAAAGTAAACCATATTGTAATATTATAGCCATTTTGGCGAACATAAACAACTACTTGGCGCCTAGCTTTACTGTATTAAATTAGCATCCTAGATGGAGTTACGCAGTCTGATAATTATACCGACGATATATATTATGAATACTAATTTTTTTATTTCTAATGTACTGCGGATTGGTGTTTTACCATTGCAGACCTAGTACAGTCCCCAGGAGCTGGTATCTCTTTTTAGTGTGGCTCCATATAGGCAGATACGCATCATCGCAGGTAGTTTTGACGCCTAGTTTCCTCCCCAGAGGGAGGTATCTCAGCTCTGACGATGCAGGCCTGTACTAGGATTTAATTTTGCCGAGAGCACTCAAGCCAAACAGCCCCTCTAGGGATCTAACATGCCGCATAATCATACGATATGGCCGCTGTCGATTTTCTGCTCCATGAAAATACACCGACTTGGGCTGGGATCGAACCCGCAACTTTAAGTGCATTAGGCCAGCGACAAACAAACCATGCCACCCGGCCGACTGAGTATGAAACTTTTTCGAGTAAATAAATTTTATTGATGGTTAAGCTCTAAGTCTCAGGCATTAGGGTTTCCACTAAAATTTTATTCATTATCATATTTTCTTATTTGTTAAAAGTGATATATTTTCGTATTTTTCTCTTATAAAAATACCTGCGTGTGTTTCCTTTTTAGAACAAAAAATATTCAATTTAATAAATAGAGAATAACAATCTGGTTTGTAACCATTTTTTACATGCATTGTTTTTGCAGTATTTTTTAAGGGTTAGAAATAATAAAAAGAATTTTTTTAAAATAAAAACAAACATTTTAAAATTTTTCTCATATGTTTATCACAATTTTTAAAAACTATTTTGAAAGGCAGTAAATCTTTTAAAGAATATTGAACTACGAAAAAAAATGCATATATCTGAAAAACTGAAATTTTTGAGTAACGTTATAATAGCTCTTAAGACATTTATTTTTATGAAATAGCTTTTTGTACGTTTTCTTTTCTTTTTAAATCTGAAGCTTATTTATCAAACAAAATATAAATCAATGCATATTTTTCGATGAAATGAAAGACTTTCGTGATAATAAAAAAAGGGATTTACTCTTTAATTTTTTTGTGTCTGATGGGGAAAAAGTTTTTAATAAATTAATCACGCTTAAGCAAACTAGTTTTTATTAGTTTAAAAATGAAGCACATTCATCTTTTTAATAAAAAGTGTGTGACATAAATGTCATCGATGGGATTTACGCAAAGAATTTCTCCAGGAAGATGATAAACGCACAAAAAAGGTAAAGAATCGTGTTTTTAATTTTGTTTATTTTTACCATTAGCTGTAACGAGAGTTTTTTGAAGTAGTAAGCTATTCCATAAAAATACTTATCTCGTCATTTGAACAAACTTAAATAATATAAGGCATTGATTTGAATATTCTTTAAAATACATTATTAGCCCACGGTTTTATGGTTTGAAATGGTCATTTAGTATTTTTAATATTTTCAATATTTATCTTAATTGTTTGAATTAATGCGCATGAACAAATGTGGTGTATGTTTAGAGAAAAAATACGTTTCCTTATGTTGTTGTATTAAGCAAAATTATGAGTCTCTCTCTCCCCCTTTTACGTAAGTATTTAAATGGACGGTCACATGATAAAGAGAAAAAAAAGAGTTCTTCATTGAATTAATAACATACATTAAACTAATTGTTTGCGCGTTGTACTATTTGTAAAACTTACATAAAATTTCAAATTTCATAATTGGGTAAAGATGTTTAAATGTTATAAAAAATTTCTTAAGAAGAATCTTACTTTATATATGTTTTTCTTTTTAAATTAAATGCATTTCGTACACATGTGTGCGATATTATTGATGACAAAAATGTACTTTTTAAGATAAAGTTTCTGCAAAACGCAAAAGCTGGCTGCAACGAAGCTCATGAACTGATTATCTGGCAACACATAATTGCTTTTATAGTGTAAATATAACGTCATATGAGTTTTTGAAACGATTGACTAAACACGAGATTACCATTATCATGTGACTGCGACGTGACATGAGTTGAGCACATTAATAAATAAAATGTTATTCATATTTCTGCTTGATTTTGTTTTCCGAAATAAATGCTGATTGAAATATGTAGAAGTGTCTCGTAAATAACCATAAAAGTGGTAAAGCATAATACTGTTTCTCAACCTTCACCAGATAAGAACCGTATTTTGCTGCATATTTTGAAATGAGAGGATTGAATCCCAAGAGAGAAGTTTGGTAAATACGTATTATACCGTCGACGATCTTCGCCAAATAAAAATTTCACCAATTTAGAAGATACTGCCAAATGCTGTCAGCGTAATTGTTTACCAACAAACGTAGAAATGGTTTTCCAATATTGGTTGTACGTCGCGGCATTTGGCAATTTCTTTTGATTTAAAAAAATGGTTGATGTGGTATAATATGTAAGTACATTGAGTATTTGTCCCGTTGTTTTGAAAGGTATAAATCGCGTCAAATTATCTGAATTATCAGATATGTATCGGTACATGTGGCTTTCATTAGAAATACAGGATTTTTGGACTTAAAGTATCCAAAAGTTATGGAATTATTACGGAACTGCCCATCAGAATGTAATAAACTGTTCATCCGTGGACTGGAAAACCCTTCCGAGATGCTAGTCTAGTCTAGTCTAGTTCGATCGGCTGCACGTGCACGCACCATTTGGCAATCGCAGACGGTAACCTTGTTACACTGACTGCAATATTAAAGATGCAACGCCACTGAAAAAGGTGCAGTGCGTACTTTAAAAAAAGGATTTTAATCAGTCACACGTGTACAGCACCGGGTTCGAACAGAACGGAATGTCGATCCTCCGACATCAAAATCCATCCATCAATGGGAAAGAACTTTAAAGGAGATAGGAACTTTGGTATCGCATGAGTGAGTGAATATTAACGTCGCACTGTTCAGCTACACTAGGGTGTTGGTGACAGTCCTCTTAATTTTGAACCAGGGTCAAGTGACAAGGACGACACCTGAGTTCCCACCCCCTCTCATAACTACCACTCCACACCACACCAACGGGTGGATGTTTCGGCTTTCGACAGATTTAACGTTCATCTCTCCCCTACATGGATGGTCTTTAGTGGTACTGGGCTCGAACTCATGACATGCTTGCCATGATCCGATACCTTGACCACTGGGCTACCGCAGCCCCACTTTGGTATCGTAAACTGGCAAATATCCTTAGGTATTCGTGATAGAAGACAATGTTGATCATGTGCTTGATTCATTTTGTAAGAGACCTGGCGGAGGAGGCGGTAGGAGTATTAGGCGTCAGCAACGACATTTCATTCTGTTCTAACACATTATTGTACACTGCACCTATTATTGTGGCGTCCACATCTGTAATAATGAAGTCATTGTAACAAGGATATCGTCTGTGGTTGCTGAATAATGCACGCACTTGCAGCCGATCGAACTAGACTTTGTGGAGACCCCCTGGGTCTCACCTTGGACACCAAGATTAATTTGAGGCAAAGAACCAGTAAGAGCTATTTTGAATAATAATAATAATATTTATTTATTATTTTCAATTTCTCAAAAAAAACTCTAATAACATATAATACTTTTATGTTACGTCAAATAAAGGGATTTACCTTTATACTAAATTAAATTACGAATTATGCAACTAATTAATAATTACGTTCAAGATCAAATAAGGTCTACCAAAATAGAAGGTCAGAGAAATACACGTACTCGAATTCTTAACTTTCATTAACTTTAACTAATTAGACTAAACTAACGCTTATTTTAAGCGCACGTAAATTATATTTACCGTTGGCTATATCAGCTTTCTGGTACTTCCGTAGAATCGCAGCAATACTTTTTCAATATCTTAATATGCTGGAATCCTCTAAGATTGAGGTTAAAGTTGCTGGCTCAATAGCCTTCCATCATCTACATTGCTAGCTTACAACGCTCGACTTAAATACCTTATCTATTTTGCATATCCCGTTCCTTTCTGGAGTTGATTGGAAATAAACGCGAATTTATATTCCCCAAAAAGACGCCTAAGAAGTGGAAAGGTTCCGTACAGATTTGTCACAACTTGACTAGAATCTCGGAGGGGTTTCCAATCCACGAATGAACAGTTTATTACATTTTGATGGGTAGTTTCATAATTATAAGCCATATTTTTTTAATACTTTAAGCCCGGGCACCCTGTATATAAGGCTCTCACAAGTTGTAAAGCAGCTGATTACCAAGCTGAAGAAAGGTTAGGCTTTGATTGAATTGAATTTCAAAACACCTCCGCAAGAAATGTCAATGATGAATTTCTTTAAAGACACACAAAGTAAACCTATCAACATTGTTCTTTTTTATGACATCACAAACATTTTGTAAAGGGGAAACGACCAAAGTTGTTACACATGCATTAAGTGCTAAGGAATAGCTTGTATTATTCTTATTGTTTATATACTTTCTTATGATTATCAATGGTAAAAATTCACATTATATATAAGTCGGAGTCACAAAACTGCAATGACATGTTTTTAGCCAATCAGATTATAAATTTGTGACTTCATAGTCACATAATAAACATAATTACATATCCCCTACCAAATCAGTTTATGCACTTCTCTGTTGCCAGCTTTTACCTTTTACAAAAACTTTCTCATTAAAAATACTCATTTGTCAACATTAATAAAGCACATAGTTAACAAAATGCACGTATAATTATTAATTTTTTTTATTAAATTTCAAAAACTTTTATAAGAATCTAAATAGTTGAACATCTTTACCGAATTCCCAGATTTTAAGTTTTACCTAAAATTTACAAATATAACAGCAAGTACAAGTCTAATGTCTGTTTTCAAACGGATAACAGGTGATTGCATTTATCATGTGACTGCCATGAAGTTGGCTTATTGAAACAGCATGAAGTGAAGCACTTAATTTCCGAATTTTCTGCCTGCAGAAATTTTAAAGTAGAATTTGTCTCTTCAACCTACACTAAATACCAAACAATTTTATAAAACTTCAGCATGTGTTGCTATTTGAGGACATATAAAGTTTTAAATAATTATTAGTCAAAAAAGTTTCTAGTTTTTGTGCTCACCACGTAAAGCTTAAGTTTTAAAAAGAAGTTTAACACTGCTTTAGGTTTTAAAAGGTAATTACGAACATCGCACAAAAATAATGCTACATTTTTACGGAATTATTATTTCTAAACGCAACTTAATACAACTAAAGAAAATTGGAAATACTATTTTTAGAAAAAGTGATAATATTTTGGAGAATTTTATTTAAAAAAAATCTATACAAATGTCACTTTATAATTAAAGAATGGTTAGCTAATACGAATCATGATTATCAAAGGGCTAACATAAATGTATACTAAAATTAGCTACACCAAAATTCGTGAAAACAGAAATTCTAAAATGAAACTAACAAAAATTTTTATGATTCAGTGAGCAGTGTACATTTCAACTTTAATGCAAAAGACTAAATTTCTGTTAAATATTTCTGTGCAAGAATTTAACAGTTAGCTCGATATAAGATCATAAAAGACAATTGTTTATATATATATATATATATATATATATATATATATATATATATATATATATATATATATATATATATATATATATATATTATTTTGAATGAAATAGAACCGATTCACTATTCGAAATAGAGAAACAAAATACTATGCAACTACATAGTCATTAACTACAGTATAAATATTTATTAATACTAATTTATCTTTTTAATACATCATTTTACAACCTTAACAGTGTAACGTTTATATGTTTATTAATTACTGCTCCAAAACATGAAATCAAAATGATTATTGTCTGTACTTCCCATCCATATAAAGAATATGGCTGCATAATCTTTCAAGTTGCAACTCCTTTTTTAGTATAATATTAATTTTATCTGAAATATTATGTTGTATAAATCTACAATATTCGTATGTAAGTACTTTTATTAAGGAATATTATATATATATATATATATATATATATATATATATATATATATATAATATACTTATTTCTATTATGTCGAAAACTTCTGCTGTACGGGCAAGGTTGGATCCACAAAGCATTGCTAACCCTAATTCGATGGGGCTTAATAAAGCGACAGCTTTCGAAATCATAATAGGTCTTCAGTTTTGTCCAAAAACTTTTTGTATCTATATTTTTTTGTCTCTGAATTATAATTTTTTTTTTAGCACTGCTGAATTATAATTTCTTATTATAGGTGATTAAGGGGTCGCGGCCAAAAGAATAACGAGGCTTATTCGTGATTTCATCATTTATTTGAGCATGCTTCTCATGCAGTACCAAATTACAAGAAGAGGGAATTATTCAAAAATCAGGTTTTTATATCAAGGGAAAAACAGGGAAAAACGCATTACAAAAAATATAGTCATGTGTTTAAGCGAAGAGAATAATTAAATACTTCTATCAATGGCATAATTGCTAAAGAAATATTAATTCCGTTTTAGTGATGCGGAGGAAAACAATTAATAATCCTGTACTTTTCTTGGAATCTCCTATAAATCTATCAGAATTCAAGGTCTATAAAGAATCGGTAATATAACATCGTAATGTTTTTGATGCTTTAGAAAATTATAAATTGAGACGCTTTCCCAAAGAGGGTATTAAGATTTATGAATTAGATGTCATAAATAACTAAGTTTCGAATATTGAGTAAACATCAAATTAATTGTATATATATTATGTCGCCCTAATTATCGGACTGCGTAACTCCACTGGTGTAACTGATTTGATATAGGAGTGCAACGCGCCAAGCGCTTTTTGGCGTGATTCCTTAATCGCGCCAAGCAGCGGTGAAGCATAACTTTTCCTCTTATTTTGTCTACTCCATGCCCCAGTGCACGCCCCGCTTTTAATTTATTCCTTTGATCAGTATAATCACTATTTTTTTTCATTTCATAATAAAACTACATTTCAAAGGGAGAGGTGGCGGGCAAGATTTTAACATAAAATAAATACAACAGAAGTAATATTAATGTATTGCACTTCCAGATATAAATTATTTATCGCACGATAGAGATATCAAAGTAAACCATATTGTAATATTATCACCTATCTTGGAGAACATAAACAAGAACTTGGCGCCTAGCCCTACTGTATCAATGTAACATCCGAGATGGAGTTACGCAGTCTGATAATTAGACCGACGATATCTATCTATCTATCTATATATATTTGAGGAATCTCCTGCCCTTTTTATTTGTAAATTAGGGTAAATTTCGTACTCAGTACAACCCACCTCCTGAATAACTACTTTGATTTCGACTTCGACTAACTTACTCCAACCACGTGGACGAACGGCATTCTCTAACGATCGACGCTGGCAATAGGACTTCTCTCTAGTCATTGCTTGGGGGTAAAGAACGAAATGTGGAATCCCTGAAATAACCTATCGTTTTACACGCTTCTCTTTTCATAATATATATCATTATACTTTGAGTTTTCAAACTTGGGTATAACAGTAAGGTGCTTTTCTACAGTGCAAAATCAATATTTTGCCAACATTGTCATGAATAATGTTATGAGCTTTAAGTTTAAATCCAAGGGAAATATCAGTATACACCATCCTACAATATATTTGAAAAATTTACAATTTTATCGTCAGTCTTCATTAAAAAAAAGTAGCATTTTCTTGAAAAATATTCTGCTAAATTCTGCTTTTATTATGGACTGTTATAATAAAATCTGTTAGACCACATTTGAATTGAAAGATAAATGTAAAATTTATTCATTATATATATATACTTTTGTGGCCCGAAGATCGTAGGTGCGAGAGGGTTCGAAGAAGAAGCAGGCATACTCATAAAGATACCTACTTTTATTCAATCTAGCATTTTACGAAATATACAATTTTCTAACTTAACTCTGGAAACAAAATGAAATCATAACCCGTAATTGGATAACTAGATGTTCAAGAGTAATTTTCTGGATTTGAAGTTCATTGTATGATCCTTCTTGAAGCCCTATAGTTCAGTCAGCTCCAAAGTTGATTACTTCCACTGTTCCTGGTGGATTGATTCTCCATCTACTATAAATCTTAGGATGTGCAACCAACTCTAGTCGCTATTCACCTTTAACTAAAATTTGAATTTCATGCATAACGATTAACGCTTTAACTCACATACTCAATGATATGCAATTAAATAATAGTTACATTTGCATAAAATCAAATGATCTCTACATAAAGTGGTTTTTAAACTAAAATCACAAAATAGTATTTTTCCGTAGATAATTAGAAGAGCCTGAATGTATAATACATGTTACTCACTAATTGTCAGATGTTCGTTTATTAGTAAAATGAAAATAGATATTTAACTAAGCTGATGAGACAAATTTGTTTCAAGTATAGTAAAGTTGATGAATGGATGTGCTATGCATTAAAATGTAATCAGTAACCCCGATAAAACCCTAGACTTTTGCCTATGTTGCAGTTATTTATCTCATTTTTTTCCAACTAGAGAAACTACGGGAATTCAAAATTGTGAGAGCTTTACTACCTGATGCTCTTTTGTGAATGAATCATGATAGATAACAATAAGAGGATAAATAGTTATATATATATATATATATATATATATATATGAAAAAGGCAAAGTTTGAAATTGATTAATTAATAATCTGTGTGTGAGTTGGAAGTTCTTTTCTGTTGCAGCATCAGTTAATAAAATTGGATGAGAGACATTTTAAAGTCCAAATTGGTCAAGTGCATTAAATAGTTTTAACACTGACTGAGAAAAACGAAACTAGATATTTCACATTGAATGAGACTGACTCAATATTGCTGGTAAATTTCTGCTTCCGTGAAAAATATACACTTTAAGAAATGTAGTTTAATTCACTTTCAAAATGTTGGATATTTAAATAACTAAGAAATTTAGAAAATTTGCCTCATTCATCAGTATCACGGCTTTACTTTTAGAATTCAAGAAAATATTTTTGATTGATAATTTTTTTTAATGTTTGAAAAAAAAGAATTTTATATAAACTTTTCATTTACTCAAAATTGAGAATGCCTTAAAGAAAAATAAAAGATCTTAGGCGACAGTACGTAAGAGGTGTGTGCTCAGTGTTTTTAAAAATTGTCAAATTGGCTTATTATTTTAGTTGTTTTTTGATAGTTTCCCCCTTCGCTACCAATAAATCCAGGTATAAATAAAAATTGTAAGCAAAATTAAAAAAACGAAAAATATTTATTTTTTAATATTTCAGTTTAAAATCAATTAATTCACAAAACACACTTTTTTTTTTAAAAAAAATTGAACCTTTTTCTAACAAAATTATTTACTGAAATGTTAAATGTTTCACATCAATTAAATGCTGAAATAAAACCTTGCTTTCATTCTGAAACATTACGTCTTTTAAAAACTTATTTTTTTTATCAATTAAAGGAAATTATATAAATCATAATAAATCCTGTTTCCGGAAACATCACAGCCAAAAAAAAAAGAAAAAGAAAGAAAAATTCTTAATGTAACATATAACACATATGTTTTAGAACCTCGAAAGATTATTTCAAAATACAATATGTTCAATTTAAATTGTCCAGGTAATTAAATTAATCACATCATCAAATTTATCAACTACACTAGGCAACAACTTTTTCCTAGTTTTAAATAGCATATTCTCACTAATTTTGGGTTGAAATACACGCATATATGAATGAAAATTATTTATTAGCTCTTGTTTTTAAGATATACAACAGCCCATCCATCCATTAATTTATTGGTAAATTTGAAGAACAAAACGTTACTAATAAATATAATGCATTAAGCTATGTTTGAATAAACATTGTTCATATCAGAAATCAGCAGTAATTTTTAGTTTATTTCCTCTGGACATTTTCTTTTGTATTGCCTCATGTATGTCGAAGCTCGACTATCCCTTATAACTGTACACACAGCAGTAGTCTGCGAGCATTGACTCATCCCAATATCTGCTTTCTGATATATACGTTTCATTGCTACGATATCTTGATAAAACCTTTCTATAAATAACCTCCAGTTATTTTGATCATAACTGATGTTCATGAGATTCATCGTTGCCATCAATACATGAAACCACATGTCCTTCCTTCTCAAAGAAATGAAGAAGATTCTTTTTACAAGTCCTGTACTCTGTAACCTTGACGTCTGGTAGGAGTAAATTTCATTGCTTAAGTCTGGATGCCAGAAACTCTGCCTTCTGTTTTGGTAGGTCAAGATCTCTCATGAGGTAACTCAATTCTGCTTGATTTTGGTGAGTGGAGTTTATTCAAATCTTTTGCCTCTAAATTTGGGTCTGGGATGTTCCAGGGACTAACAATTCCAGTTAAGTGATTATCTGTTTATTAAAAAGGTAAATGAAAAATATAGTTAATATAGTTGAATTGATTTACATTGAGTTTTAAGTCGACTAACAGCGAATGCCACTTGAATTGTGCCCAATTGTATTTTCTTTGTTCTACTGACGATCTAGGTTACTTACTTACTTACTCCAGAGAATTGAGCTCACCCAAAGGGTTTAGAGCTGCATCCGACCCTCCGAGAAGTATTTTATTATCAAATTAAACGAAAAACATGTACAGAAAGGTCCCTTCCCCAAAATTCTTGAGAATTGGGAGAAGAATACAGAAAAAACGCTTAACAATTACAATGCAAATACATAAAAAAAACACTTAACAAACACAGACAAGAACACACACAGGTGTTATCTTCCAAGGAGAAGAAAAGATCCTGAAACAGACATAGGGCACGAAGACGATCTAGGTTGCACTCAAAACAAACATGTAGAAGTGGCTCTGTTACACTCTTCGTAGATGTTAAAAATCAATCCAGAGGCAAGTGTTTCATCAGCCCACTTAAATAAACATCACAAAGATAATACACAAAAAGTAAAGATGAGTGAAAATACAGATATCTTTCAGTAAGGAGAATTTCTGATTCTTGAAAACAAGAGCTTTTCTGAAGTTTTTATGGTGATTTTCGTGTTTATATTGGGACAAAATACTTCATAATGAACTATTTTTGAGCCCTAAATATTTTTGGTGTTACATAGTGCTATGTATCATACCTTACAAAAAAAAAAGTAACATAAAAACATTTTTTAAGTCAATTCCTACTTAGATCAACAAAAAAAAATTTATTTTAACTACTTTTTATTAAAGTATATATATATATATATATACTTATATAAGTATATATGTATTATATGTATATATATATATACATATTTTTATAAGTATATATATATATATATATATATGTATATATACATATGACAGAATCACAACATTAAGTGGTAATAAATTTTTATTAATTACCATTGAAGTATCGTATTGTCATCCAAAACAATCGTGCATATAAAATTTCAGTTCAATTGAATGCTTTAACACGCGAGAATAAAAACATTTTCAAGTTTTGACACAAGCCACAAAAAGGGTCGTTAAGTCACCAAAAATGATGCCAACATGGCTCTATTTGTAACTCTTTAAATAATTAGTTTTAATCAATAAATTTTTATTAATTTTAATTAAACTGTTATATTAACATCCAAAATAATCATGTATGTAAAATTTCCGCTCACTTGAGCGCTTTAAAATATATTTCATTAATGTTGAAAATTATTCCACCGAGATAAATAAATGAATATATAGAGAGTGCGAGCTAATAGTAATAATTGAACAATTTATTCACTTGTAAACTGTTATTAAAAGGCTCTTAAATCAAATGATAATTTTTTAAAAAACAAATTGAAGTAATTTAATTCTTTTTATTACTAACTATTTACAATTCTAAAATTTTTTTGTTTCTACTGATGTCTGTGAATGACAAAATATACACATTAAATCTTTATCAAACATTTAAATTTTAATCTAAAAAAGTACATAAAAAAAAGGTTAAACATGAAAAGAAAATTAAATAAGATAACACAATTTTTTGCCGGTAACAGAATTAGGTTACAGATTCTTAAAGACACTGGAAAAACTTAACTTTTTTTTAAAAAAAAACGAACTTTTATAACAAAGCTTCAGAGTTAAAAAAAATGAGAAAAGTTTGGCACTAACATACTATCGCACCTATACAGGCGACATTGAAGAAAACCACTCGATATCTAAAAATGGAATACAGTGACTGGAGTATGATTGGCGTAGTCGAAATTACTATGTGGAAAAAATTATTTTAAATAAATAATAATTAATAAAAGAAAAAAACTAAATTTTATTATTTAATTTGTTATTTTTGTTTTTTATTAGTTTTAAATTATTATTATTTTGAATAAAATTTATTACTGAAGAATATGGTAAATCCCAGATTCGCATTTTAGTATTCGAGCATGCCATATCAACGAATGGTTAGACTTAGAATGGCGGCAAGCGGAGAAATATGAAACAAAGAACATGGTAGTCAATTCCTTGCCTACGACTCGTGCGGAATCGGGTTTGCCAATTTGGTGAGTTATCTTGAAGGATGACATGGTTTCCGCAATACGTAAGTACCAAAAAATTTTATTAAAAATAATTTTGCCCCAAATATATATCAACATTCTCCTTCGAATACTTTAGAGGAAATATTTTTGACAACAAATAAAGAAAACTTTATGTATAAATATACAAACTAAAAATCTATTGTTTTCATAATTATTTGAGTTCTATATGTCTACAAATTCCCTTTTAGAATATTTATTCAATTTTTATTAATACAATTCTTTTTTTTTGTTGTAGTTGTTCGCGCAACTGCATTCGGAAACAAAATCGACTTCATTTATTATTCCATTCCCAATGCTATGCTGAAAAAAAAAATTCACTAACTGTAACTGTCAAGTAGGCAATGAATGAATGTATCAGGGTCTTTCGAATTCCCTTAACTAATTAAAATAAAATCGCTGATGCTATTTTCATTTTTTACAAACAATGAGCGAAAACTGGAAATTTCGAGAGAGAGTACAAAAGACTTTTGAGTTTGTGAACTTCAATTTTTTCCCCTCCAATTATAGTTTTTGATTAGGAGTTTCTGTGACCACTGGTTTAAATTTCCGATATTCGTTTCGCTTAATTAAATACAATGAAAGTTACGGCATTTTTCAAAAATATATTCTTGATAACTGGAGAAAACTGGCAATTCAAATGTTAATCTTTTGTCTCTAAATTGAAAGAAAAGAATATACGTAATTAAAATCTTCCGAATAAGCTCACGTCAAAAAAAAAAGATGAATTGTGAGTAATTTGGAAGAAATCGGTACGTTAACGCACCACAAAGAATTCATTACGAGAGAAAAGTAAAATTGAAATTCATGAAACAAAAATACGCATTGTAACTTTTTAATTGAAGACAAGTATCATTATTTAGAAACATATGCTTGTGTGCTTAAAGTTGAAAACGATTTTTTTAAAGAAAATTTATGATGCTTCCAATTGTTTTTTTTAATATGTAATTCTTTCATTCAATTAAAAAATGTAAATTTTCAAAATTTTGATTCTGTTTTTATTCTTTACTTTTGTTAAAGTAATATAACTGTTTTTGTAAAAATATTTAGAAGCATATTAATAAAAACATTTTATGTGATGATATTGAAATACATCACTCAGGTCAGTAGCGCACACAAAAATTTTTCAAGTGTGTGTGTGGGGGGGCGTCCGGGGTCGAAAGTTCACCATTCTTGTATCAAGCTCCTTTTGATTTTGTCGATTTTCGGGAACAAAATACAGTAAAAAAACTGATTATTATAAATAATTAGTATTAATTAATAAAATTAATCATTAATAACAAATATTTAGTTAAATTTTACGTACTATTTACATAGAATTCTAATCAATCGGGAAAAATAAAATCAAGGGCTTTGGGGAGGAGGTCCGACCCCCTAAAAAAAAAAAAGCCCTTGATTTTCTTTCCTTTTGTGTGCGCCACTGACTCAGGTATATATTCAGTCAAATAAAATACCACTGAGTTTGGAATTTAATTAAAGCCAAAATATTAGTAAAAAGAACGTAAATTCTATATTTTTACATTGTTTATGTTAAAAGTATATGTAACGTATGCACATTTCAAAAAAAATTATACAATATCCAAAAGAGCATAATTTATCAATTTTTCAAGCAAATTACAATGGGCCACAAAAATGTCCGTACACTTTAAATTTTCAATAAAATTTAATGTTTTCGACTAATAAAAATAAATATATTGAAATTGTAATTTTTTATGATATCTGCAACATGTTAATGAAATGACATAATCATTTTTTTTAAACATAGTACAAATATTATTTTTAAAAACTAATAGTCAAAAAGCTACTAAAATTTATGTCACTGTCTTCGTACACTTTACAAAAATCTCAATATAGCTTTAAATATTGCATTTCTGTTTTAATTTAGTACTTAGTAGGATATCTTTTAGTGTACACACACCTTTTAAATGGGTTGGCATGGATTGTAATTTCTGCATCGAATTTCCACCATGCTTCTGTGATCCTTGTTTTTACTTCACATTATGTTTTTATATGTCCTGTCTTCCTTTTTTTTATCAAATTCTAACCAAATATGCTCTACTGGGCTAAATTAAGTGATTTAGAAGGTGTTTTCATAGTTTGGGGGACAGTTATAGAGACATAAAGCGGCGTATATTGAGAACAGTGTGCTTGACATCATTATTCTATTGAAAAATGAAATCGTATTCAAAATCCAAATTTTGGTTGGATAATTTAAAATTTTTTTAAAAATATTTAAATATAGTTCATGACTCTAAATACACCTCAGGGGGCTCACTTCTTTAGGTGAGTACGGGTGTCACAATCCCGAGGTACCCTAGTGATCTTTTCCTTTTCTCAAGGGGTTTACTATCTTTGGTAAACACAGGCCTCATGAACTTGGGGTACCCTAGTGTTCTTTTCCTTTTTCCAAGGGGTTTACTATCTTTGGTAAACACGGGTCTCATGAACTTGGGGTACCCTATCGATCGTTTCCTTTTCCCAAGGGGTTTACTATCTTTGGTAAACACGGGTCTCATGAACCTGGAGTACCCTAGTGATCCTTTTCTATTTTCGACCCTCCTTCTTGTCATTCAATTTATCATTTCTTTCTTTTCCCGTCTAGATCTGATTTTCACAAATGTTTGATGCAGTATAGCCAGATGCGCCTCTTGCACCATAAAATCTCACATTCACTCACTCATGACTCTAAATATCATCAAAAATACTTAATTTCCTAATCCTGAAGCCGATTTGCATCCCCACGCAAGAACACTTTCTTCTCCATACTTCAGCATGGAGGCGAAGAGGTTGTTATACATAAATCCATGGGATTAAATTCCCCATTTGTTCACTTACGAGCTATTATATGCCCATCGGAACCAAAGTTAACATGACAAACCTGGGCCTAACGTCCCTCAATGTAGTTCCCCGCTACTGTCACCACAACGATGTGGGAGGCGCTGAATACCACCAGCCTGATCATTTGCCACACCATGTGTGAATCGAATCACCTGTAGGCGCATAGCATTAGCAATGTCCTCTCGTGTTGCAATCCGCCTACCACGTATAGTTCCTTAATCTCGGGAATGAGATCAAAGTCACAAGATCAGATCAAATTCATTGTGACATTCCATGACATTTCTCCCTCGGAGAATGACTATTTTTATATAAATGAGCTGCTGAAAACGGGTTACTTCCATCTCACACGACACTCACCAACAGACTGATTTCTCAGTTCTCGCTGCGCTACTACCAGCTATCACAGAGCCATCTGTTACTCTGCATACATCCTATGGCTGCAGAACATCCACACGACACATATACGTTTGTGATCTGTTCACATATTAAGAGTACCAGGACATGCTCGAAATATTAAAATGCCAAAAATGAGACTCTTTGTTTATGGGACATATACCTTTCAAAATTTCAAATAGATCCTAAATTGTTTGTGATATTCTCTCATAAAGATGTTTTAATCATTCTGTAGAAATACAAAAATAATTTTTAGTTAATTTCTTTTTCTGTTTAATTTAAGTTGGACATAAATTTTGAGATCTCATAATACACGCTTATGTTTAGGTACCATTTTTTAAAATAATATCTCTTAAATATGTATTATATTTCTGCGAATATATAAAAACAATACGCAAAATAGAGTGAACCTATTTTTTAGTAATATATTAAGAAACTTGGAAAAGAAATTATAAAACTTTGTAAATTTCTATTTTTTTTCCACTTTTTTCATACGTATAACTACTTTTTACAAAAAATTGTACTACTTAGACTAACATGTACTACATAGACTAACTATATACACAGGTATCATGTATAGACGTATAAAAAATTTGGAACCCTATAGTGCTATAGGTTTTTTTAAAAAGTGTACCTAAAAGCAAAAAGTTAAGCTTTGGAGAAAAAGTGAAAAAACTAAACATCTGTAAACGTGTGTTTACATTTTCACCAATTACTTTTTTTCATATTTTAAAGTTATTTTATCAACGAACATATAAGTGTGATAAATTTTCATATTCAGAAAAATATGCACTATTTTTTAATACTAAAATTAAAAAGTCGATTTCTTGAATGTGTATGATGTCCGGGTTCTCTTAACAAGAAAAAAAATAGTTTTTATGACTTATGCCCCAACCCTCGTACATTTAAGTTTTTCTTTTGCAAAAAAAAGTCTACCATGTATATTTTCAAATATTTGCCGATTTGTAAATGAATCAATATGGGTTGTATATTTTTTACAGAATTTATCCAAAATTTAAAATTCGTATCCAGGCCTAATAGGAAAATAGACCTGTAATTTTCAATATTTCATCATAAAATGCACATGTTACAAAGTAGTTAAAATAAATGGAATATTTTTCAATTAGACTGCTGTAATTCAAGACGCCAACGATGATAGTTTCTCTCATTCGTTACCTATATTTTACACTGAGTTAGTATCGCTCTTTGCGTCATTTTTCTTCTTTTTTTTTGGAAAGAGAAATTATTTTGCTGCACACATGATCGTCGACCTATTTTACCCGACATAAAAGAAAAACTCGCTACATTATTAACACATGTATTCTGAGATCTCCATGATTGAAAGTAAATTTTAAAAGCTGCTCGGATTATTTTATTAACGTTGTAGATTTGTGACTTTTTTAATTTCAGGGTAAAATAATAGGATTACATTTTCAAAAGTTAAAAGATTAAAATATCTTGTGCATGGCTAACGAAAAATATGTGTATATTTTTTAATGATTTTCTTATGCATTTTTTCGAATATTAACTGATTCGTAAATAAATCACATCCCTTTCTTTAACTTTTAAAAAAATCCAATAATTCTTTTACTTGCACATGTACATGTGCAGTGTTTATGTTTTTGTTAAGTTTCATTTTTACGATTGAAACTGAAGAATATAAAAGTTTTTTTTTTCAAATTTTTGTGGAAGCTGTATATTGCTCTGCTAATGGATGTATCAAAGCCCACCAAGTATGATGGATATGATCCTCGGCTTGAAACCGAGTGGATTCGGATTTGAATCCCTAGTAAGTTATATGTTGGGATATTATATTCTGGGATCATATAATTTGTAATAAATGTCTATATTCTTAAGTATGTATTGTATGTTTATGTTCTTCCACTCGTATTTCATATGTATCCCAGGATAAAAACACACAACAACAATGGATATATCGTAAATTATGGTGATATTTAGCATTCAACACATACTTTTAAAAATATTTCACATTTACTTTTTAAAAATATTTCACATTTTTACACACAAATTTTTCCTCCCACATTGCAAAGTACTTTATAAAATAAAATATATTCTCTAGGCAATTATCCATGAAAAATATTTCCAAATACTTTTGAAAATGTCCAAGGCTAGTCTTACTAAAATATATAAATATCGCAATTTTAGTTTCTATACTAATTCGAGGCTGACTGATAAAAAAATTACACATTTTCATTAAATTTTTTATGCAACTCTTAGAGCATGACAATAAAAGAGGGAAATGTTCTGAAAATAACATTTTTTAGCATTACACTTTTAATCCGCTACTCTTGTTTATACGTGTTTTTTTAATTCAAGTATAATCCTTAAAATGCTACATTATTTGCGGAGCATGAAAATAAACTTTACGCATTAATCCCGCATGGGTATTGTAATTGCTTGAAAAGAAAAGGAAAACACATTATTTGCAAGTTTCTGAGTCATTTAAAATGCTATTATAAACTGTTATCAATAAAAAGGGCTTTGAATTCTCATATTTAGACTCTCTCATATATATTTAGTATAAAAATTTTAAAATTAAATTACATGTGTAGAATGAAATATTTTCCTCGATAATTTCTTTTGTTTCTTAAAATAAAAAGTTAAATTTCCTCTTTAATAAATGTAAATTAATGTATATGAGTGTGTTTGTAAGTGTATAGTATTGAACAGAAGTTATTTTTTCTTTGTGTTGCATGCGTTTAGGTAAAATGTCCTTTGTGCACAGTAAAATTAAATTTAACACACACACACACACACACAAGTAATATAACATATTTTTTAAGTTAATTCCTACTTAGATCAAAGAAAAATTTTATTTTAGCTACTTTTTATTAAATAGTTACAAATAATATAAATATGTATATACATAGGACAGAATCACAATATTAAGTGGTAATTTATTTTTATTAATTATCATTTAAGTATCGTATTGTCGTCAAAAACAATCGTGTACATAAACTTTCAGTTCAACTGAATGCTTTAAAACGTGAGAAAAAAACTTCAAGTTTTGACACGTCGCCAAAAAGGTCGCCAAAAATGATGTCAACGTGGTTGTATTTGTACTTCTTTAAATAATTATTTTAATCAATTAATTTTTTTTATTTATAACATCCAAAATAATCACGAATATAAAATTTCAGCTCAATTGAGCGCTTTAAAATGTATTTTATCCACGATTGAAAGTTCTACCAAGATAAATACATAAAGAGTGTGAGCTGACAGTAGGAATTGAAAAAGAAAAAGAAAAGCTATTGTAAGGAACTCAATTTAATATGCTTGCATTTTTAAAACTTTTCTTACAATTCAAACGTTTTATATAAATTAATACATTTTATAAATTGTTTTCTTGTAGTCAAAAAAACTTATTTAATGCAATACTTCAAAAATTTCATTTTAGAGAAGTTAAGTTTATATTTATTTGAGATTTATTGCGAGTTTATCATTTAAAATTTCTTTTTTAATAATGACATCATCTTAACGTAATATTTTAGGTTGCGATTATATTTTTTAAACTGTATTCGACACATTTTTTTAAAAATTTTCTTACTGAAAATGCTGTAACGCTGTGAATATAAGACGAATAACAAACTTTATTACGGCATGGTTCTCGCATATGAATGTGGCTCAAAATTACCAAACTCACTGCAAATAGCAATATAATTGTTTGATTATGGTGCTTATCGCACAAGCATATTAAATGTCAAATGCTTTGAAAACATTTGAAGAAAGAATCAATTGTTAACTGTAAAGCTGAAGTTAATTTTTTAATACAAACAGTATGGTAACTAGAGGAGTATCCCCCGTCTGCACAAAGGCAGACCAATTTAAACAACTGTTCATACTCATTGCTCAAATTGTTAAAATGTAATTAGCACTTATTATGTTGTTCTATTTATTTATGCTTTCTTTTTGTAAAATTCGTACTTTGAGCTACCCTTAAGTTAAATTCATCACGGCAGCTGCATTGCTCAACACTTCATCGATAAAGTCCTCTGATTTTGATAAATCTGCATTTCTTACAGCTTCCGAGAAAGTTGAGTATTTAGTTTATTTTTGAGAAGTCTTCGTATGAGACAACGCCTTTCTCGTCACGTAACGATTCCAGTCCAGGCAATCGTTGCGATATTTTTCTGCGCGGGCTTCAAAAAATGTACTATCGCAATTGTATTGGTGATATAATGCGAAACGAAGTACAGTGGAGGATCAGTTAACGAACAGATCGGTAAACGAACAAATCGGTTAACGAACACTATCATGAAAGATTTTTGTGTTCGGATAACGAACATTTTCAAGAAAGATTTTTTTGTGTTTGGACAACGAACACATATTCGGAGGTGATCAGGGAGACACCCTTTAAATTATGGATGGAATTTTCACAACTGCTAGAGATCTGGAATTGGAGGTGAACGAGGATGTCATAGAAGAGCTCATAATGGGACATGAAGATGAACTGACGATAGAAGAACTCCAAGAAATTTTGAAGAACACCAAGAAACACAACGACATGTGTCTCCTTCTGAACAAGAGGAAGATGAAAGAGGACCAATGCCGACATCTGCCATTAAAAATCTTTTGAAAAAGTGGGAGGCTGTCAGAGCAATGGTCTTAGAATGGCACCCAAACCAAGCTGATGTCAGTAGGGTTGGGGATCTTTACAACGACAATGCTATTAATTATTTCCGGAAAATCCTGAAAAAGAGAGAAAAGCAATCGACATTGTACATGTTTTTCAACGCCCCAAAAGCAAAAAATGAAAAGGACTGATTAATATGCAAGACTATATGTACGTATTATTTTTTTAAAAACTTTCTGAGAAATTATACATTTTTGAAAATTTAATTCTTAGGGTCTCCAGAACGAATTAATCGATTTCACATAGAAAACCATGGTAAATCGATGACCGGTTAACGAACAATTCGGATAGCGAACATAGTTTTGGAACGGATTATGTTCGTTAACCGATCACCCACACTGTACATGGTTGACATTTCAGCTTGTACAACGCATGTGAAATCGGGGATGCTAACTTGGCGAGTTATTGTGAACGTTGGTACTGCTGCGATAGTGTATAATAAATTTATCACAGTATCACAAAAAACTTTTTTATACAAAGAGAGATGTTGATATATTTTAAATTAAATGCATTTCAGCATAAATTTAATATGAAAGTACCAAACTCACAGAACTCTCCATTATTCAAATTCTCATCGCAGAAATAAAAATATTTAATCAACATTACAGAACCCCAAAATAAATTAATCCAAACCAAGTGACCTCCGAGATGTCTGGAGCATTGAGACTCAGAAATCCATCTCTGAAAGAAATAAAGTAAGAACTAAACAAAGAAAAAAACCCCAAACCGCAAAATAAACAAAATATTAATTCGCGTTTCCGTTAATTATCCAATTAGTGATCCAATCATAATGTTAGCACACCTTTCGATGGCATGCACAAAAATAAGTAAATAATTCCTGAAATATTTCGTGTCCTGGAACATGATTTGTTTTATATTCTTTCTCGTTTTCCGTCCGAGTTGATATCTGCCCTATAGCATATCTTCAACAATTATAGCTCATTCTGTTCTTTTCAGACAATCACCTACATTTAAAAGCTATCACAAATGGGTTTTATAAACAAATAAAAAATCCTATCTTAGAAAATTTAAATGCAAGGAAATGAATGCTTTATTTCCCTAAATAAACAAAAGGCACCAAATGGAACTGTTTATTCCTTTTTTAACTGGGAAATTGACATATTAATTAATTTAAGATTTGTAATTAAAGATGTTGATTTATTTTTGCTTTGACAAAGTTTTTTATGCCGTTATAATTCGTTGAACGTATCCAAAAATGTCATTATGAATAAGTGAAATTAAACTACAAATTTTTGCAGTACAATATGATTAGATATATAATGTTACTTTTTAAACTGATTTTTACAAGAATTATTAATTCTTTGAAGCAGTGCTTCCCAAACTTTCACTATTTGTGACCCAATATTCGATCATAAATTCCATCGCGTCCTCTCCCCACCACTACCACACAATAACAATACATTAAACTCAATAACACTATATTTTGACTCTAAAGCTACATCACACCATTAACCTCTTCAGTGGCACCGACGTATATAAACATCTCGTTCAACCAAAGCGATAATTGTCCCGAACATACATATATATATATTAAAATCAGACTCTTCAGAAGGCGGGATTTTAGATTGGCGTAGGTGGTTTGTCTAGGGTAAGTATTTAAGGGTGAGTGATGAATTAAATGAATCTAAGTCATTAAAACACGAATACTTCTTTTTAAGTAAAAGAGAGAATTTATTTAAAGTTAAAGGAAAATATTTACAAAAAAAAGATAATTACAAATAGAAAGAAATGCAGGAATTAAGTTAATTAAAAGTTGAGTAATACCTTTAGAAGACGGGGAAATGAACCTTTCTCATTATTGGATGTTAGGACTGGTGGTGCCGCGTTGGGCGCGGAAATGCGGTAGACGCGATGTGTTGATCAAGCAGTAGTTAGTTGGCCTCTGCCGAAAAATTATTCAAGCCGGAGCTACGAAAGCTCACTAGATGGCGCTGCTTCGGAATGCAGTAATAAATCAAATTGAGATTTATGGTCCTCTGAAAAGGATATCACTCAACCTTTTTACAAATGTTTCAAAGGGAAAATCCCTACAGAATCACCCTCTCCTGACAGAGCTGGTCTCTCAGCTCTTACAAAATGTTGAGAGCTTAAGTACTTTAAATACAAACTATTTTTAGTTACAACTATAAATTTGATGATTATTGGAATATGGACGCAATAAAGACAAATAATAAGATTCTTAAAGATAATAAAATAAAATATTACAGATGAAAAGATGTATACCTAATATTCACAATTCGGACCTAAAATAAAGCATATAAAAACAAAATATTCTATGTTGTGATCTACAATTAACTAAAACCATAAAAAAATCCTTCGCATCAATAGAAAGATAATGAATAATACGAAAATATAATAAATGTTACAAGTGAATATAAAATGATTAATGGAAACGAGTGTTACCATAGAACATCTATTAATTTCTCAAGAGGGATATGAGAAAAATTAAAAATAATAACAAATATAAAAATTCAATTAAGCATAAAAATGTTTCATCAAATCAGCTGAGGTGGTGGTTGAGTTCGGTCCATCGTGCTGACCAACCTTTTCCACTTCATACCTATCCTTGGAATTAACTTTTGTTACTTTGTAAGGGCCTAAGAACTTTGGTCTTAGTTTCAGTCCAGCTCCAAATTGGGTTCTTTGGATGGCTACTAAATCACCTTCTTTGTATAACGAAGCTTTCTTTCTTCTTCTGTTATACGTCTTTCTATTTTCAGACTGTAGGGTTTCGATGTTCTTTTTTGCATCGTTTCTTAAAAATTCGCGTTGTTCTAGTAATTCTTTCGCCATTTCTTCTAGAAGTAAGTCTTTGATTAGGATGTCTTCCTTGTTACGCATTTTGATTCCCACTAATAGTTCGAATGGTGTCCATTTTGTACTGCGACTTATAGTACTATTTAGTATTCTCTGTAATCTGTCGACGTATTTGTACCATTTCGTTGAGTCGTCTAATGATAGTTTGGTGAGAACTGGAATCAAAGTTCGATGAATTCGTTCAACTTGTCCGTTTCCTCGAGGAACACCTGTTGCTATTTGTAGATGTTGAATGTTTTCTTCATCACAGTAGTCGTTGAATAATTTTGAAGTGAACGCTGAACCTCTATCAGAGATAATTCTGATGGGATTACCAAAGGTCTTCTGCTGTTGTTTTAGTTTTTCGAGGGCACTTTCAGCAGACACAGTTTTGACGGGATATAGCCAAGTAAATTTGGTAAATGCGTCTACTACGGTGAAAATGTGTTGATAACTTTTTTTTGTTTGTGGAGGGTAAAGGACCAATGAAGTCAACATGGTACGTACTTAAAGGAATGCTTTCCTTAGAAATAGGATTCAAAAACCCTTCCTTTTTGCCAGTTTTCTTATTAGCTAAGATACATGGAACACAATTAATTATTACTTTTTTTAACGACGTTGGATAAATTTGGGATAAAAAATTCCTGTTTCACAATTTCTTCTGTTTTTCCTACTGAGAAATGACCATTTTCGTGAATCAATTTAATTAGTTCAGCTTGCATTGCTTTAGGTGTTACAATTAATTCTCGACCATTTAAGTACTTATAGAGTATACCATTTCGCTCAAAAAATTCTTCTGATTCTTGCTTCTCTAGAAGTGATTTCAATGTTTGGATGTTGTCATCTTCCTCTTGTGCGTTTTTAAGCTTTGAAGTTAATGTATCATTGCATACCATCATTACGGGATATCGGCTAAGAGCATCGACGTGCTTCATACGACTTCCAGCTCTGTGCTCTATTTCATAATCGAATTCTTCTAATTGAAGCGCCCATCTGGCTATGCGAGTAATTAGCTCCTTTTTTGCATAGTCTTCTGAAATGCTGAACAGTCAGTTACTATTTTAAAGTGTTGTCCTAAAAGATAAACACGAAATTTCTTTAATGCGTTGATAATTGCTAGTACCTCTAATTCGTAGCTGTCATACTTTTCTTCTGCTGTATTTGTCTTTTTCGACATGTAGTAAACGGGATGTAACTTTCCATCTTCTGCTTCTTGTAACAAAATTGCGCCGTACCCTTGTTTACAGGCGTCTGTATGCAGTTCTGTTTTTCTTCCATACTTGTAGAGGTGCAAGATTGGGCCTTCGACATGATTTTCTTCAATTTTTCAAATGCTTCTTTTTTGTTGAATCCCGAAAAAAAACAAAGAGGTTTTCTTTTCTTGTTAAATCGCTAAGTGGTTTAGCTATCTTTGAATAATCCTTGATGTACTTGCGGAAATATCCAGTTAAACCAAGAAAACTTTGTACTTGTTTTATTGTTGTTGGTTCTGGAAATTTTCGGACAGCTAGTGTCTTCGTGGGAGATGGTTTAATAGTTCCGCTTTCTACAATGTGACCTAGAAATTCAATTTTCTTTTTAAGAATTGGCACTTCTTGAACTTAATTTCTAATCCGTATTTCTTTGCGACTTCAAAAATAATTTTAAGTTTTTCGAGACCTTCCTGTTCGTTTTTCGCTGGAATGACGAGATCATCTAAATAACTGATTACAATTCCTTTCCGAGTAAGATCTCTAAATATACTTGATACGTAGCGTTGGAAAACTCCTGGACTTGTGCTTAGTCCGAAAGGAACTTTGTTGAATTCAAATTGTCCATCTGGGACGATAAAGGATGTATACTTTCTGCAATCTTCGTCAACATCGACGTGAAAGAAACCATTGCGTAAATCTAATGTAGAATATACCTTTGCTTCTTGCAAAGTGTCTAAAACATCTTCGATGATAGGTAACGGAAATTTATCTTTCACAAGCTTCTGATTCAATTTTCTGTAGTCAATGCACATTCTCGAAGATCCATCTTTTTTTTTACCATTACGATTGGACTTGCATATTCCGCAGAACTCGGACGTATAATGCCTTCGTTGAGCCATTCTTCTATCTGTTTGTTTACTTCTTGTCTTTCTGTGAAAGCTAGTCGACGAGGAGGTTGACAGACTGGTTCTTCGTCTTAAAAAAATAATTCTCATTGTGACGTCAGTAGATGCTGTTTTTTTCTGGCTTGTAGTCTTGAATTAACTTTTCAAGTTCCTTCTTGATTTGACGATTTTCAACATGACGTAGGTCTAGTTCTTCTTGAAGATTTTCAGCAGATATTTGCATAAGCTGTGCATGATTCTCATATTTGTTGAATTTAACTCCTTCTTTAGTAAAACTTATCGATGCTTGTTCCAAAAGATCTGATCCAATAACTGCTTCGAATTTTAATTTATCAGTCGGTACAACATGCCAAGTTAACGAGTAATTTTCATCATCTATTTTGAACTCATGTTCAAAGGAACCGATAGTTGTCACTTGTGCTTCACCAATACCTGTGAGAAGCATCTTGTTCTTCGATAATTTCGTTGGATCCATTATTCTTCTGCTTGTGTTTTCTCGAAGCAAACTTACGGTACTACCACTGTCTATGAGCGCCGTGATTTTCACCTTTCCAAAAAATATCTCTTTAGTACGTAAACCTTCCTTAACGATGAGTGTGCAAGTTTCTTTTGGAGGTTCTTTGAATTTCTGTGATTTTGAATAGTTTGTTTGAGCATGCTTGGAAGCATTGTGATTTGAGTGTTTCTCGTAATTTTTTGTTGTAATACCCTTTCTGCGCGCTGTCTTGATATCTTTGAACAGATTCGTACTTGGTGACAGGGGCTTCGTAATGTTTGTTGTAATTCGTTGACGCTGGAAACTTCTTATCTTTCTTGTTATACTCGAATTTTCCTGGTGATTCATATCTGCGATTCTTTTCTGTGAATCTGAATTCTTGTTTCTTCACATTTGGACCACTCGATTTTTGTTTCAGAGTCCTTTTTAAAGTCTTCGAATTCTTCTAGTTTTTCTGCTAATTGAACAGGGGAGTTCATATTTGCCCATTCATCAAGATAATATTCTTTAAATTCAAAAGGAGTTTTTCGTTTGAGTTGATCTGTTATGATTAGATCTGATAACTTGTTGAAAGTATCTATCTTCAATCCATCTATCCATCCGTTGAAGTAAGTGTTTAACTCATGGTAAAAATCAATCCATGTTCTTTCAGATGCTTTTTGGTGAGTGACAAATAGTTGTCGAAACTTTTCTGGAGTTAGTTTAAAGCGTTTCAGCAGTAAATCTTTAACGTGTTCGTAAGAGTTAGCTTTATCGTCAGGCTCTCTCGCTATGATGTGAGATACTTCCGTCGGTAACAAGCCTAACAGATGAGAAACCCAGTTTTCTTGATCAATATTCAATCTCTGCGCTTGACGTTCAAATAATTTTAGATAAAGACTGATGTCTTCTTTCAAATCAAAACGATGTATAAACTTTGAAACTTCTTTGACGAGAAATTTAGTATCACTTTCTTTGGATGTATCAGCGCCTAACTTGGATTGTGTTTGGATTCTTAACTTTTCCAACTCAAACTCATCTTTGCGTTTTTGCTCATCTAACCTCAATTGTTCGAAGCGTAATTTTTCTTCTCGTTCTTCAATGCGTAATTTTTCTTTTTGCTCTTCAATGCGTAAATTTTCTTCTCTGGCTTTGCGATCCTCAACAATCGTTGAATGTATGTTTTTGGTCAGTTCTTCGTCATAATCTTCACTACTAATAATTAGATCTTTAAGTGTGGCGATGGTCATTGATTTATCGAATTTTAAATTTAATTCCGTGGCTAAGACAAATAAATCTTCGCGTCGACCTTTGCCAAGATACGCCATTTTAAAATTTAAATTTAAGTTTAGATAGTAACCAAAGGAATAAACAAAATTGTTACGCGTTCAAACAAAAACAATGATGTTGCTATTGGCAATTCTCGTTTGCATTTACAAAAATTCTCAAGTTAAAATGATATTGCATCAAAATACACTAAATATACATTGAAATATTCAAATTCTATTCATTTAGAAATATTTTAAACCAGTAACGTGTAAAGACAACAATGCGAGCTAAAATACGTAATGCTTAATTTAAAGTAGTCAAATCATTAATTTCAACTAAAAACAAAACCTTTTTTTTTTTTAAACCATTTAATATATCAGTTATCTCATTTCGTTATAACAAATGCAAAAAGAATTTGAAAGAAAAATAAATATAAATCTTGTTTAGAAACAGTGATTAAATTAATTGCGATATGAAAAAGTTAAGGAATATAAAGTTCTTTGCTGAAAAAAGCAAACAATTAGAAGTTATTCAATTAAGAAAAATCTCGTATATATTTTTTATTACACTAATAAAAATAAAATCTTTTTAGGATCTCATCATAAACATTTAAAGGATAAACACATGTTTCAGCATAATAATTCTGTCAAAAATGAACTCAAAATACTTATATATTAAACGATAAAATACACAACATTAAAATAAGATTATACACGATCCTTCATCAATTCTAAAAACATAGCATATTTCTTTCAAAATATATTTCTGGAATACTCGTAAAAAATAATTAATTACTAAACATCTGCAAGAGAAATGTTAAACTATATGAGTCATTGAAATTACGATTGCAACGAAACGGTAATGTTTAGGAATGGAAAACATTAATTTCTTAGTTCAAGGTCAATGACGCAACCCAAAAAATGAAAGCTTTTCGCACATACATGAAATGCAATTCTTATTAAATGAGATAGCAATTCTTATTAAATGAGATACAAACTTGAATATTGCGTACGACTTTCTTAATATTTTAAAAGATATACTTGTAGAAAATTTTAATTGATACAATTTCTATACACAAATAGAAAAGTAGTATTTCAGAAAAACACAGATATTTAAAAATATAAATTATTCCATGAAATCGACTACAACAATTTTTTCATAATCAAATTAACGGTGACTCACGTATTCTTTTAGATTTTTTTCCTTTTGAAGAACAATATAAAAAGTACCTGATACAGTTGACGACGTGTGATTAATTACTTGAAAACAAACTTCAAAGGCTCCTGGATGTGTTCACTGGACTTGTGAAACTCTTGTAGTTGTTGTACACGGCTGAAAATAAGTCGTTTTGAAGCACCTAAATGTTAGTATGTTATGAGAGGCAATCCGCATTTTCGATTCAGTCCGTTTATAAATTAGGCGTGCAGCCAAAAATGGGTTTTTTTTTTAAAGAAAAGAGAGAAGGTTATCAACTTATTATTTAGAGAAGATTTTCGAAATCAAATCCCAGGCGATCCCCCAATTATTTCTGTGGGAGTCGAATAAATCTTCGAATAAAAATCAGACTCTTCAGAAGGCGGGATTTTAGATTGGCGTAGGTGGTTTGTCTAGGGGTAAGTATTTAAGGGTGAGTGATGAATTAAATGAATCTAAGTCATTAAAACACGAATACTTCTTTTAAGTAAAGAGAGAATTTATTTAAAGTTAAAGGAAAATATTTACAAAAAAGATAATTACAAATAGAAAGAAATGCAGGAATTAAGTTAATTAAAAGTTGAGTAATACCTTTAGAAGACGGGGAAATGAACCTTTCTCATTATTGGATGTTAGGACTGGTGGTGCCGCGTTGGGCGCGGAAATGCGGTAGACGCGATGTGTTGATCAAGCAGTAGTTAGTTGGCCTCTGCCGAAAAATTATTCAAGCCGGAGCTACGAAAGCTCACTAGGTGGCGCTGCTTCGGAATGCAGTAATAAATCAAATTGAGATTTATGGTCCTCTGAAAAGGATATCACTCAACCTTTTTACAAATGTTTCAAAAAGATTTAATAGACGAACTTAAAATTTTTGGCATGTCTTCCCGACATCACATAGATGATTTTATGCGCGGCCGAAATATTGGAAAGATGGAAGAAGGGCGAAAAATAACAGATGTTGCCAGGGAGTTCGATATCGCTCACAGCGTTGTTTCACGGCTGTGGAAGTCATTTAAAACTTCTGGAATGTGTAGTAGACGGCACGGGGGAGGTTGTGTTAGAAGTACGACGCCTGCAGAAGACACATATATCCTCCTATAAGCAAAAAGGAACAGGCGCAACACAGCTCAGCAGGTGGCAAATCAGTTTCTTGCTGCCTCAGGAAAGCAGATCTCCCGAAAAACTGTTGCCAGACGTTTGAGGGGAGGAGGACTATACGCACGCAGACCTGTTGTGTGTCCCATTGACCAGACAGCTCCATACTTCCCGTTTGCAATGGTGTCGTGAGCATCACAATTGGACTGAAAAGGACTGGGCATGCGTACTATTCTCAGATGAGAGTAGGTTCAGTCTGCCATCGGATTGTAGACGCCAACTGATCTGGCGCGAGAGTGGTACTGCTTATCCTCCAGAAAATTACCAGGAAAAGAACCGATATCCGACATGCAGTATCATAGTGTGGGCCGCCATCACGATCAATGGCCGCACGCGCCTACATGTGGTTGCGAATGGGACTATGACGGGCCAACGATACATTGATGAAGTTCTACTTCCTCATGTTCGTCTTTTCCGTGGTGCTGTCGGTAATAACTTTGTTTTTATGGACGACAACGCAACATATCATCGAACACTCGCTGTTCAGGATTGTCTAGACAGCGAGAGTATTCAGCGTCTCGTATGGCCAGCGTGTTCTCCAGATCTAAACCCCATTGAAAATGTGTGGGATGCTTTGGGGAGGCAAGTTGCTGGTCGAAACTATCCTCCGACAAACAAGAACACCCTCATCCGTGCACTCACAGAGGAATGGGATAAATTGCCTCAACATCTGCTGGATAATGTTGTGCAAAGTATGGTAAGACGTGTGGAATGTTGCATCACACTCCACGGTGGACATATCCCGTACTGATACCTTTCTTTAAGGTGCCTGCTGACTTTTAGATGCATTGTTCCATTTCTCCGTACGCAGATCAAATGAACATTTTTTTTTCTTTCAGATGTTTCACAGCTTTTGTACGTTCCAGAACAATAAATATTCTTTATTCTAATGTCTGAACCGTGTGGCAACTATATTTTATCCTACTAGGCCTCATGTCTCGCTTAATGTTATGCTTCATAGCAATTGTGATCCGTCTTTAGCAATTGTCCAGCAGTGTATATAATATATATATATATATATATATATATTATATTATATATATATATATATATATATTATATATATATATATATATTATATTATATATATATTATATTATCTATATATATATATATAATATATTATATATAATATATATATATATATATTATAATATATATATAATATATATTATAATATATATATAATATATATATATAATATATATTATATATTATATTTATATATAATATATTATATTATATATATATATATATATATCTTTCTATATATAGAAATACAATATTTTCTGTGTACTACTATTCATAAAACTATTTCGAAGACTTTGGAATGCAATAAAAAGGACATTGTCAGTGTATGCGAAGGATTTACTTATTTCAGAAGATTTCTTTATTTATTCCTCTCCCTCCTAATACATCACATTCTCGAGCCTTCGATGAAAACGGTGGCATTGGGGAGTGAATCGCATAACCTTTAATCGGCAGTTAATAGAATAACTATAAAATGTTCAAATTACCAAGGTAAATATTAATTATTGGATATACATTGCTGGCCACCGTAAACGCAACACCATGAAGGAAGCATGCAGATATCATGAAATTTACAACATGCATTACCGGAGGTAAGATATGCAAATGATTAGAAGTTCAGTTCAGAGATTTCGACGATTTCAAGTTTGGCAATTGTGTTTTTCTTGTGGTTTTTTTTAAAAAACGATGAGTTATGTCTCGTAGAAAACAGTGATCACTGTGCATTACTGATACACTGATAAGTGTATTACATCAGTGTAAATGTGTATTTTATTTTTTATTATGTCAGAATGTTTTTTGTTTTTTTACATTCAGCAAATTAAAAATTTTCTCAAATAATACTTTATTTTCGACTATTCAATGTGCTCGCACCCCCACCAGGGGTCGCGCCCCACAGTTTGAGAAACGTTGCTTTGAAGGAATGTAATTTTATGACCAATTAATAACATGTTTTTTTAAAAACTTTGAGTAATGCTGGATGTACTTCATTAAGTTCGGAGAACTCATTGGGTCAAAATTCTCTTTTCTAATATAATGAGGCGTCGCTTTTATGGCAAAAGAATAAGAATACTTGAACCCGCGTGCGCTTTAGTCGGTATCTTCTCTTTTCTTTTGATTGCTATTTTTTATCATTAAATATATTGATTCACGGTAAAAAAATCACATACTGGTTGTTACTCTCATAACTACAGTCGAACCTCTATGTAACGAATCTCTATACTACGAATTTTTCTATATAGCGAGCTTCTTCCTGGACCCTTGATCATATCACCATTTTCTTCGTGAAAAAACCTCTCTATGGCGAAGTGCATTTTCTATATAACGAACGTTTTTTCTTGTGATTCAATTTTTGTTCTTCCTTTTTTTAAAAGTATTTCTGAAAAAATTTGAAGTTATTCTCCCTTTAACACATTTTATGGTGATCATAATTCTTGAACTGGTTTTTTAAGATCATAACTCGCCGAGATCAATAGAGTTCTGGATGTTTCATCCAAGAAGTGCAACCTTTGACCACCACTGCCCAGTTCACTAGAAACATCTTCGATACCCTCTTTCACCCTCAGTGGAGTTGTCCCGTGTCTCCGTGTTATAATTATAAAATAATGTATGTTTAATATTACTTGTATGCTTTAAATTATAAAATGTCCTTAAAATTTTTCAATTTTAGTATCAAATTATTTTCTTAGTATTAAAAATACAGACATTCTTTGACATTCTTTTATTTGCAATTTTTCTTTTTTTCCCTTTTTTTTTATGAGTAAGATATATAAAATAAGCATATATTAAATTAAAAAAAGTGTGAATAATTTCTTTTTTATTACATAGTGCTTATGAATTTAAAATTTGTTTATGTGGTTCATAAAGTGTATTAAAAGATGAAATTCTACGTAACGAATTTTCCATATAACGAACTTCATTCCGGGATTTAGTGACTTCATTATATAGAATTCCGACAGTATAATAAATAAAATATATTTGAATAAATTTTAAAAATATTTATATATAAATTATACATCAAATTTTTAAGCATTTTTCTGTGACAGTAATATGCGTGAGTATTTTCGCAGAAGAAAAATGAATTATTAGACTCTCTTCAAAATTACCAAAGAATATATGATGCTTATACTGTACAAAGTAATGAACAATCTTAAAAATTATTTCTTTACATAATATTTTATTACCGACGTGCTTATTTTTTATAAATGCTAATTTATACTAAAAGAATAAATGTAGTATTTCAATGTAACAGAGGTATAAAAATGGTTCTTGATATCAATATCCTTTGCTTTAGAGCAGTGGTTCCCAAAGTGGTCTATATCGATCACTAGGAGTCAATGACGACCTGAAAAGGACTACGTCAGCGCAAAAATAATTTGAGGGTCTATGATGTGTAAAAATGGATTTACAGTAGTGAATCTCCTTAAAACAGATCGTGACTGATTTTAAAAGAAAATTTAATCAAATGGAAACCAGATTTACCTATTTAACAGATTTATTTACTAAATTTAATGAAGCTAATAAGCCATTACTGCAGCGTTTCTTGCTAATACTGAACTAATAATTATAATATTGTATGTCCTGAATTTTCCCAGTTTCTCAACTTGTCATATATAATTTGCCTGGAAAATGACGTTTTAACCTACGTTCAACATTTAAATGCTCTTTATTCAGATTTTGAAACTAGGTTTAGGGATGCTTTGGCTATGGTAATTACACTGTAGGCAATGAATTATTATGGTCACATTAAAAAAAATTGCCAGATTTTATAAGAGGAACTGATCGGAATAGGTACTAACAAAGATCTTAAAGTAAAGTTTATAATTTTTTATTACTAATGAGCTGTTTTACCATTGCATATCTAGTACATTTCCCGGAAGGTTGTATCTCTTTTTAGTGAGGCACCATATAGGTGGATACCAATCGCCGCAAGTAATTTTGTCGCCCAGTTTCCTTTTCAGAGGGAGGTACCTGAGCTCTGACTATAAGAACCTGTACTAGGATTTAATTTGTCAGAGAGAACCCAAGCCAAACTTTATGTATCTTTTACACGCCGTATAATCATACGATATGGCCGCTGTCGATTTTCTGCATCATGAAAATCCTCCGACTTCGACCGGGGTCGAATCTGCAACCTTAGGTGCAGAACATTGACAAACTAATCACGCCACACAACCGGCAGACCAGCAAAACAAGTACCAGCAATTTCGGCAACACCAGATTCCGTTGTCCCATTAAATGCAATTTTTTGTTGCTGAGTTACTTTATATAAGTTATTTTATGTATGGATTACATTTGTGTATAAAATTTAATCAATGCAGTTATATATTAATTATAATTTAATTTAATTAATTAAAAAGTATGTTTTAAGTTTTAAACACAATAATTCACTACAGTTAGAAGTTTAAATCTTCTAAAGTAAGTAGCTGTATATGTCAGCTTTCAAAAAATATTTAAGTTGATAAATTTGCAAAAATTCAATATTAAGTATAATCGGGGTTCTTCCCTAAACCTAAAAACATGATAAGGGATCTATGAGGCAAAAAAAAGTTTGGGAACCTCTACTTTAGAGGTATTGAGTTAGTGCTTCAAAATTTATCACATATAAAAATCATCTGTATTTCAATTACTACTATAACATATTTTAGAATCAATTGCACACGTTCTTGTAGTTTTTTGTAATTGAAGCCTTCCATTTCATAAATATTGTTATTAGCCTAAACATATAAATAATTATTTTTTACACAAGCAATATACTTCTGATACTGGTTCTACATCAAAAATATAATTCACTGTCCTTATAGTACAGTTAGGTACCATGCGAATATTTCTACTTTTTTGGGGAAAAAACCCAGTCTTCAGTCGCAATTTTTTGTTATTTCTAGAAGGTAAAATGAAGGTTATTCTGTTGAAAAAGAAAATATTTATTCATACAAATACGTTTCAAAAATTAATAAACATATATTAATACCATTAATAAATTTGGTAACATTTTAAACAAAGTATAAAAGCTTAGTTTGCCGATAACAAACTTACTTTTAATTTCCTACCATATACATTTAAGAGAAAAAAATATTTTTTAAATTAAATTTATTCACACACACAACAAAAAGCGTTCGATCGTTGTAAAGAAAAAAAGTAATACAAATAAAAATAAGTTTATTATCATTTATTTTTTGCTGTGATTAAAATTTTTCTGAATATTTTCTTTTCATAATTCCGTTATTATTTCTTTTGTCACGATTTTATAATTAAAACGTTGAATTTTTTAGGAGCATGACTTAAAAAAGAATAGCAGTCAGTCAGCTTAAGTAAGATTAATTTGTTTTTAAGTTATTATTTTCATTACTCTAACAAAACAATTTGGAAATCTTTATTTTTTTCCCCTTAAATCTTATTCTTTACAGCTGAAAAGTTAATACTTTCTAACTTTGATAATCAATACACTTACCTTAAAAGTCATTGAAGAATGTTTCTCAGAAAAAAATAGACAAAATGAGCTTAGAATTCTAGCTTTTTCTCCTAAATAATTTTCCATAAATTTTTGTAATCATTACATATAAACTTATTTTTAGAGTGCACTTTCTTTAGAAATTTGTATTCAGCAATGAATTTCTTCTAAAATTATTAAAAAATAAAATAGTTTTCATCTTTTATTTAATCAAAAACCGTAATCTTTAGGTTGATAAAACGTTTTAATCTGTTGTCTATGTAATCTATAATTAATATTTAATGAGAGTGTGAAAAAGACTTAAAAAACACTGTTTTTATCCAATCTTGATTTTACTTCTTTTTACGTAAAGGTGCGTCTAACCATCAAATATTCTCAGTTTTAAGATAAAAATCATTCGATTATGTCGAATATATATTTAAAACAGGCAACATGTCGAAGTCATTTAGGTAATGAAAAAAATATGGACATAATGCTAGATGCTAAGGTATGTGTAAAAAGACAAAAATTAGGATCAGTAGAAAACTTTATATCTATAAGGGGCTTACTTATATATAATTTACTTCAGCTACATTAGTTCTAATTCACGAGGAGGATGCTTAAAATAATAAAGAAATTTCCCTTTATAGCATTTATTTTAAAAATAATGTAACCGTATAAAGATGTATAGCTAATAAAATTAATTAAGTTATGTCTATGGTTGCCTATGCATATCTTAGTAACAGTGTAAGCAACATTGGTGTTCCTGTTTCATAAAGATTATTTATTTTTGTTTATTATTGTATTATTTTATTCAAATGATAAAATACTCCCCCCGCACACGTAGATAATTGTTAAAACAAGCATCATGATCGTGCGTCTAGGCATTTTCGGTACGAAAAAATATAAGCGCGATCGCTTTACATTTTGGGAATACGATAAGCGAAACACGATAATTCTCCGAATTCAAACAGTTAACAGTCATTCTATATTTAAGATATACTTTTTTATCTATAACCAAATTTATGAAATTTTTTACTACAGCATAATTTCACAATAAACCCAGAAGGGTGTCAACTGAGGTGTCGCTCTCGTTCCTTGATCGATGTTCAAAATTACCAAGTCCGTCACTAATAACCCTTGTGTTGCTTTAAAGCAGGGTGGCCAACCTTTTTGAGAAGAGTGCGGTTATCTGATAAAATATTTTTTTATTAATATTATTTTAAAATATTTTAAAAATAAAGTAAAAACGATGCGCGTGCCATTTCAAACTTTTCCAACAAACAAAAGAATATGAAAAGATCAAAAAATGTTACCTTCAGGAATTTTTACGCAAATGATACATATTTTACGTAAATTATATATATATATATATATATATATATATATATATATATATATATATATATATATATATATATATATATATATATATATATAAGTCGTGGAAATTTAAAAATAATATAATAAATAAGACAAATATATATGTACGAACTTAAGTTTTACTGTTATTTTTTTTTCAGTTTCAATCAGTTAGGTTGGATACAAAATAAAAATGAGTAGCCAGAAAAGGTTAATACCAAATAATTATTAAACAGTCAGTACTTTCTTAATATGGGTTTTCAATTTTTTTAGAATGTTTACTGAGTATTCAATTTGTAGATTTTTTTTATTAGGATTAGTTCTCGTAGATGTTAACAAAATCGGGTTGTTTTAGGAGTGCATCAGTTTCTCTTTTTTCCTCCAAAATCGAAACAAAAATACAAAAGTGTGTTCACAAAAGAAGATATATAATCAGCCAGGATTGGAAAAGAACAATATTTTCTTATAATCTTATATATAAGCTACTTAAATGTCTTATAGTACCGGTAAGAAAAACTAAATCTCAAATCCTATCTTCATTCTTGAGAACCAAGCACTCACTGGGCTTCTTCCAGATATTTTTAAACAGGGGTGTCCGACATGCGGCCCACGAACTCTTTTTTAAAAAAATTAAATATCAAATTTTTAAAGTTTTTTTTTCATATTGAAATTTATTTGAAGGGAAATTTATATATATAATGTATTTGCATGTTATCTGTTCTTGTTTTAAAATAAATCCTTTTTGGTAATAGAAATGTTTTTTACATTAAAATAGATTTATACTTTATCAAAAAGTTACATTTGATTTCAGTATAGTAAATTACTTTTTTAAAATAAATTTCGAATTGCATGCATTATGCATATCCTTTACTATGGATGGTAATGATTCTCAGTGTGTGCGATTTTCTTTTCTCCTCCCCCTTTTCTGTTTGGAGTGCCCAAGGAGCAAGAGACAGACAGAGATGTTTTTTAAAGTTTAAAAAAATATTCAGGACGATAAAGATAAAGGACAATGTAAATCGTTTGCGTATGGCATCACTTTCAAATTTCAACAGTGAGTAACGAAAGATCAATTCATTAGGAACACCGTAATTTTCAAGAAAATGGCACACATGACTAATATTTTACACATTATTTGATCATTGCATTATTATATTATACAAACATTATTACATTATCTATGTCTGTATACATCAAAAAAATGAAAACAATAATAATAATTCATTCTACTTTAAATTTTCACTCCAATAAATGTTTTTTTTTGTTTCCAAATTTGATATAAAGGGACATTTTTATGTGCGGCTCGCGAGATTATGTTTTTCCGAAGTGGTCCTCAAGGTTATTTGGGTTGGACACGCCTGTTTTAAAACACACTCCCTGAATCTCAAGAATGCCCTTTTTTGGAAAACCAATGCACACAACAATGAAGGAGGGTTGTCTACAGTATAATTTTCTATTGTATTTAGATTACGTGTATTTAAAGTAAATTTGGATGTTTTGTCTGAGGCAACTACCCTTCAAAAGAACAGTAAAAAAATTAACAACTATTATTTTTTAAAATTTTTCAATTGTTCAATGAGTCTTCGCGTGTCACTTTTACCACTCAGCCGTGTCACACTGTGGCGCAAGTGCCGCGTTATAAACAGTTATCAAGCTCGTTTAATAAAAGACTAGGATGAAAAAGAAAGTTCCCATTGTATATTACTGTCTCTCAGCATAAATGTTACTTAATTGAAACTATAATTATCTTTTAATTATAAAAGGAACATTTTTACCAATTTTCTTTTCATATTCCAATAATATTTAAAGCACATTTCATTTCACTTTCTTTTGAAAATGATTACTCTCTCTTTTGACTTCTATTGTTATTTTTTCGTTAGAAAATTTAACTTGAACTGGAGTACTAACTTTTTCACTCCCGAGGATATACTTTTGTGTTTGTTGTGCTATTTCATTCTTTTACATAGCATTGCGTTGCAATTACGTGTAAGCCATATTTGTTTCAAGTTTATCTTTTTCATACTTTCTTTCATTGTTTTTCTGGAGAAAGCTTCATTTATTTATTATATACAAGCAAAAACAAAAATAGAAGTCCAAGATAGAGGAAAGCAGATGAATCTAGAGTTGGGGTAGAATATATCCCGATGGCGTTGATGGGTGGATGTCGAGCGGAAAATAGAATTACGCACCACTAAACGTCTCAATCCCCGATAAGGCGCCAGTGATCCTTCCTGCTGCAAAATTGCGTCTTCTTTCTTTTCCCCCCTCTTGATTCATTTGGTTTCGAACATTTGCTGGATTCAGATTTTAACGGGGATTTTCTGTATTCTGCAAGGGTGTACTCTTCATGAAGCGAGTTAGACAACAACAATAGCAGTTAAATGTTACTAATAAAGATATTTTTGAAAATATATAGTTACGGTGAGATTCCTAAAATAGATACAACTAAAATAGATTGGAAAGGAATTTTGCAATAATTTGAAGGGAATATTCATTATATAAGAGATAACTTCAGACATTTTTTATACGGGATACCTTTCATTTTATGATGTAGCAAGTTCTCAAGCGGTTTCTCTTAACTAACCTCTGGGTTTTCTTAATGACGTATTTGGTTTGGGAACTCATCTTGGGAAGAAACTGTGATAGATGCAAGTAGGCATTACTATTTAAATGAAAATGTAGTGAATAGAGAGACAGAAGAGAAGAAGGAATTGGTGGAAGATAATTGCAAAATACCAGGAAATGTCATTGAACGTTTATTAAAACACCTTTCTTACTTTGTTATGACCCGGAAGTCGCGGATGTGAGAGGGTTCGAAGAAGAGAAGCAGATATTATTTTAGAATAACTAATTTTATTAGCACTAATTATTAACACTAACTAATTTATTTAACACTTTATGAATTCACTTTAATAACTGAACCCAATAAGTCTTAACCCGAATTTTTATAACAGCATTATGAAAGGTACTTACATTTCTTAAATATCTTTATATGATCCGGCTTTCTGCTTGACAACTCGTTCCGCCGTTAAGTTAACACCTTCGTCTATTTAAATGAATTATTCTTCTATTATTAATCTTACGATACGCGACCACCAGTCGTTAACGTTTGGATTTCGGGTTACAATCAACTCTTAGCCATTACGACGCCCACTCAACGACTGGCACTTAAATAGAGTTTGCATTTGCATAAATTAAGTTATCTCTACCGAAAGATGATTTTAAACTAATAGCACAGTTAAAAGAATATTTTTCATAAGAAGATTAGTATAAGCCTGAATAGAAACCGTTACATCTTCAAAGAGACAGTAGACTTTACTTTGACGGGCTATCTAACCTCATGTTTTTTTTTTTTTTTTTTTGTATTTCAAATGATATCGAATAATACAAAGATCGTTTCTTCGAATAATACAAAGATCTTTTCATCGAATAATACAAAGATCTTTCCTTCGAATAATACAAATATCTTTTCTTCTAATACATTTCCTAAAACAGAAGCTTCGAATTACCCAATGTCAGTTCCTGGCATTTTTGATCAACGGAGGCACCAGTGCTAATCTCAGAAGAACACCTAATAATAATTTCTATCTGTAATCGAAATAATCGTCAAAAAAAATTAGATTTAGTTATCAGTTAAATATGAATTGAAGGGTGGTAAAAAGCATTTTAGTGGGTTTAGATCAACATTTACACAGTATTTTTCTTCTGTTAATTGCCTGCATTTACTTATTTTTTTATGAAGGTCCTTTAATACGAGACGAAAAGTACGACAAAGCTAACATTCGCATTTTTTACTTAGAAAAAACGGACTGTGTACCTAATAAAACGTATGCAAGTGTGTAACATTTATATGAGAATTTCAACTAAATAAGTTATCTATGAGAATATGAAGCCATGTCAATATTTTATACATATATATATATATATATATTCTTTTGCTCAAGATTTTTTTTTCTTTCAAGAATTACAGTTATTCTGAAAAGTTTGGCAAAAAAACCCGCCAAAGGAAAAAGTAGGTGCTCGCCAAATTAGTGCCACTATCTGTTGTTTCAAGAAATTCTTTTATGCTTTGTTTTGAAGTTTTAATATCGGAAATACTGTTAAATATTCTATATCACTTGAAAAGAAAATGAATTAAGGACAACGGATAAATTGAATATTGTTATGACTTTCTTTTGGGACATTTTTTTAACATTTATTTTAAGTTTGTGCTTATTAAAAGAAAAAAATATATATATAATGAAAATGTATAATTTTCTACCTTTATAACAGTCGATTTAATGAAAATCTGCTCTTGAATAGTTAAATGCTAACTTGTAATTTATATTGAATATTTAACGCTTTGAATTTATCTTTTTCTTTTCAAAACAAATAAAATTTGCATGTCAATAATGATTTGTAAATCAAATATATTTGTGATATAGCAGAGGTTAAATACGACATGATGTGTGAGATACATTACAACACAATAAATTATTTGTAAGAAAATTTTAAAAGATAGAACGTTTGAGTATTGAAAACAAAATTATCTATAAAACTAAATAACATCCTTTACCCTTTTTTCGTAATTTATTCCGTTGTAAAAAGACGAAACATGGTCTTTTTTTAATTAAAACAAAAAAAACTGCTGAAAATATGTATCATCGCCATTTTCCTTTCCTAGGATTAGTTGAATTTTTGTTTTTTTGTTGCTAACATTAAAAATTCCATTATTAACAATAATGATATTAAAGCTAAAATAGTATTCTATGAGAAATTCATAAACGCAACTGCTGCCATAAGATAATGTATATATTTTTTTAACAATAAAAGCTACGACAGCATTAAAAAATAATTCCACATAATATATGTACTGCGTTTTCGAACAAGTAACTAAAAAATTCTTCGACGAAAATATGCTGTTAAAAACACTCATATTTTTGAAAGAATTTCTACTGTTCAATCTACATGGAAATGCTAATTATAGCATACATATGAAATTAAGGGGGAAATTTCAATTCATGCATACGGAAGATTTTTTTTACATTTTTCCCATCTTAATCATCGCAGGTCTACCACTTCAAACATTCTTATTTTTTTTTAATTATTTTTTTTTTCCACAGCTGTGTTATCAATTTGAAACAGACATCCTTATTTAATATTCGAGTTCATAAGTTTTTTACTGTGACTTTCCTGTTACAATGCATTAGATGTCGGAAAATACTTTGGATTAACAAGTGAATTTTCTTTTCTAAAAAATAATAAGCGTGTTAGTGAAAGAGCGAACACAATTTTGAGTTTGTTTTCTTGATTTCTTCTGATAATATTTTTTATAGGTTATGTCCACCGTAACTTCAATTAAATACAGAGATGTTTTGATATTTCTTAATTAGATATAGTTCCACAATTTCATTTCGCTTTGGTTAACAAGCATTTCACGTATCCTAGTATATTCGGAACCGTGATTTTGAATAGCGTGTAAATGAATGTTTTTATTTATTTATTTTTTATACTTAGTGTCACCTGAATTAGAACATACATATAAAATAGTTTTAAGAATACCATTACAAGAAAAAATATTCAAATAAAACTTTTCTTGGCAAAAAAGACACAAAGGAGGACCTGTTTTCAAAACATTTTCCTTTTTATGAAAAATGCTGTATATAGTCAGTTGTGCACACAGGAATTTTTCAAGGGGGGGTCAAACGTTCACCATTCTTCATCCTGCTCCTTTTGATTTTGTCGATTTTCGGGAACAAAATACAATAAAAAGCTGATTATTTTATAAATAATTAGCATTAATATTAACAAAATTAATCAATAGTAACAAAAACCTAATTAAACTTTACGTACTATATACTTAAAATTATAATCGATCGGGAAAAAAAATCAAGAGTTTTGGGAGGGCGGACTTCTTTACCCCCTTCCCTTGTGTGGGCCACTTTTTATGATGGTAATATTTTGCCTATATATTGATAAGACTTCTGTACACAACCTGAATTAGAATTTTTGTAAAATTTACTTTATTTTTAGAGTTAATATCAATGGAAAATTCTTTGTTCGTTAATGTTAAAAAAAATAGGATGGGCGTTGTGTGTTAATATTTTTCTTCTATAAAAATATGAATACATCCAATTGTCAGTTATAAATTTCAAAAATCTTAGTTCATGCTTTGTACATAAGTCTTAGTTATATACAGGCAAAATATCATTATTAGCATTTTTCATAAAAATAAAATATTTTGAAAGTGTATAATTCCTTCTTAATTTTTTTCCAAAAATTTACAGTTAAACAATTTCTTATTGTAATGACATTCTTAAACAATTTTATATGTTTATACTAATCCGGGTAACAACCAAATATAAAAAATATATATAATATTCTTTGATACGCTTTTTCAAAATGCCGTTCCGGTACCTTAAAGAAACAAGTAGGTAACTATTCTGCAAGTTGAAACCATTTAAATGATAATCTTTCGTCTGTTGTTGATAAAAATAAGATTATATGAGTGTATTTAAAAATAATGAGTGTACTGCGACTTTTATTTAATCAATTACTCACCGTGACGACGATGCTATTTTTAACACTTTTTATGGGAAAAAAATATTAGTGTTTGAAAGAACAATGCTTTTGAAAAAGGTTACAATAAATAATCTCTTATTTCAACATTCATAAAAAAATAATAATAATTTATATTTCTCACTGTTAAAAAATCGTCGCATACCAAACAGTAATGTGGTTGAATGTTAATTTTGTATATAATTATAATTATTTTAGAGAATGATATAGTAGCGTGCTTAGATTAAAAATATTAAACATTAATTTTAATAATTATTTTTAATTATGACTTATTCTTCAGTTAAATAACAATTTACAATGAAACTTTGTATCCCATACTTTACTTAGTATATGCTAATAACGGTAATCCAAAGATTTAGTCTTATGATGTTCATAAAGAAATTAAACAAGACACGGAATGTGTGGTGAAATTTTAAAATTTCTATTTGTCTTTTAATCTTTTTCGAGAAAATAATTCAAATTATTTATAATACATTTTATTTATTATTTTTTTTGCAGTACACACATATTTTGTTCGATAAAAAATTAATAAGATTATGAGTTGCCACGTTTTTTACCATGACATCATGCGTTTTTCAATTGTTTTCTCTTCATGCGAAGTAGATTTTAAAATAATGTGGTGAAAAAATATTTGTTCATTTTTAAATACATAAAAAAGCTGATACTAGAGATTATAATGTGAAATACTATTAGACAAAAAACAATTTTTCAATTTCATTTAAATATTTTCAAAAAAAAACATTCAAAACACTTTTAGGGTTTTAAATCTACTAAACATCTAGCTAAAAGAAGCAAAAGATCCTGTGGGACTTTAAAAAAAGTAATAAAAATATTTTACATTGTATCTTATTTCATAAAAATGTAAATTGCATTATATATATATATATATATATATATATATATATATATATATATATATATATATATATATATATATATATGTATGTATAATAAAAACAAAAAAATCCTCTCAAAAGTATTTTCTTAGTAGCCGAAAAAACTAGATGTGGCTATTTTTTTCCTACTTGAGTTTTAATTATAAATAGCTTAACAAGTTTCATTTTTTTTTCGTTACCAGCAAATGACTTTTAAATTTTTTTTAATTATTTTTTATTTAATTTTTTGTTTTTTTGTGAGTTTTTATAAAGTTTCAATTATTCAAAACATGCTAAGTGGTGTTGAATATGTTCTCTTTTCCCCATACATATGTGTGGGGTGTATGTGTGGTTCTCTTTTCCCCATACATACTTCTAAGAAAACAGGAAAAAAAAGATAATAATAAAAATGTATCTACAGAACACATTGTTATTTCATCGATGAATTTTAAAGTTCTATTTCAACTAACACTGTTGAATCAGGGTATAAGTACACTATCTACAAATAAGTAATTGGACATCAGTAATAAAAGAGATATGCAAATTTTACAGATATTCAATAGTTGGTTGAGTCTCCAACTGAGGCAATTACAGCCTTAACTCTCCGGGGCATGCTTCCCGCAAGTGTTTAGATGATGGACAGTGGTATTCTCTTCCACTCGGCTTAAAGAAGACGGTAAAGTTCTTTAACCGATTTAAATGTTTGCTGCACCCCTTAATTCGACGATCCATCTCGCCCCACAGGATTTCTATAGGATTCCAGTCTGGACTCAGAGCAGGGTAGTTCAATCGCTTCACTTCATTGCCACCATACCAAACCATGACAACATGACAAGTGGTGTAATCATCCTGGAAATAACAATAATCAAATCCGTAAAATTACCATCACGTAGGAAGACTGTTTTTGCGTAGAATAGTAGAGTAAGTCGGCGTTGCGCTTGTCATGAATTTTGCTCAAGAGTCCCATTCCATACCACGAGAAACATCTTCATACCATAATTCTACCTCCTCCAAACATTACTGTTGGGGAAATGCGTTCAAACAAAAGACATTCATTAGGCATACACAAAACCCAGATTCTACAGCCTTAATGGGAGAGATTGATTCTTGATTCATCACTCCAGAGCGCCTGTTTCCTCGTTTAGAGTCCAGTTTCGAAGTTTCTTGCACCACTTCAAGCAAGCAGTGCGATTGCATTTTCTAATCAAAGTCTTGGATGGTAGATAGACTGTAGAGACTAAGCAAATAGCAATGTTTTCGAATTCCTTTGAACAGCGCTCTTCGATTATCTCTTAGTTTCGTGTGTCTGCCAGGTCGATTGACGTTCCGACAATGCCCACTTATTCTAGGATTAGATTACTCACCATTTAATCATAAAAACCACTGTTTATTTTGGAATGTTTAACTCATTAAACGTCCCTTAAGGATCAGCCATTTCTACTACAGCTTACAATTAGGCCCTTCTCGAAGTCAGACAGCCCTGAATTTCATGTCATTTTGAATGCGAATAAAGTCAATTCTGTTTCCTACACAATAATTAAGTACAGAAAGTGGAACACAGATCACGACCATGGATATCTCCACTTTCATGGGTGTCCAAATACTTATTAGTAGATAGAGTATTTTAATATGTGATGGGGCTTTATCGGATTTTCTTACGAATCCTCTTGGGGAATTTCTGGGGCCAGAATGGCATTAATTCAATGCAATCCTCTCGAGAAGAAACCACGATATGCAGATTAGTTATTAGATATATATTGGAGCTTTAGTATCCACGTGTTAGTAGAATAATAAAAGAATATAATAGAAGAAGGAGATAGAATGCTGAGAGGCAGATCACCGTGAGATATTGGCAAGATATTAATTATAGAAGAGTAATTATAGAACGAAACATTAGTGTGTTAAGGAATCCACACAAGGTAGATAAAGATTCTTAGGGTAGCGTTTTCATAAAGATAGTGAATAGGATTCCAGGTGCTATTTACTTAGAATTTAGAATTACGTTGTATAACTCTTGATTACATCCCTATAATTAAGACTTGTGTTGTGTTGATCAATATATTTAGACAATAATAAAGATTTATTATGTCGAATTTGGGGGATCAATCATTTCTCTCTACAAATCTAGGACGCGTGGATGAAGAGATGGTACTCCCGGGCCACGGGGGGTATCACAAATGTTTTTCTTTAAAAAAAAGAGTTATCTTAAGGTTGTGATGTACCTCCCCTTGGAAGTACATCCCTCGAAGCATCAGCGTGAGCTAGAGGTGTAGGGTTAACGAAAGAACTAGAATCAAACATTATCTTAATATGACTTTATTAAAATATTCAACTTAAACTTTGAACAGATATAATATTAATAATTAATGAGAGAATCTACGGCAACACACAATATAATTCAGACCAATCTCAATAATCGAACCGCCTAATCTTCAAATATACTAATAAGTAAACAACCCTACCTTATATTATTCTGTAATAAACTTGTATTTTTATCTACAATGGTATGTAGCTTGACGTTTAACTTCTAATCGATCACCAATATGTTTATCCACGACACGTAGAACTTGAATCTTGAACGACGAACTTCTATAATCATCCACTGCCACAACGCACTTCAATTGTCTAACATTCCTTTACATTAACCTTACATTGCTATCACGCTTACTCTAAGATCCTATATTTATCCTATATTATTTGCATCTCTTCACTTCTCGTCTCTTGCATTTGGTTGGAAAAGAGTTGCCATTAATTTTGGCCCAAAGAACCCAAAGGATTTGTTAAAGAAAAGACGCGTAAGACATCACAAGGTATACAAATATAAAATAACGTATTAACCTACATAGTTACATTTAATGTATTACATTCAATCATACATATTTCAGGGCACTCCCAGTGTAAACATTTTTTAGCTTAAAGATTACAAAATTATTGAAAAGACATTATTGAATGAAATATAAAACACTCCCTCTCTCTCTCTCTCTCCACACACACTCACATGATTTAAATTTTTAAATTTTACTGGCTTATTTAGTATGCGTGTTTCAAAATTATCATTACTAACAGAAATTTTAATTCAATTTTATTATTTTACTAGTGATGTAATACATTTTTTAGATATACACTGAGTGGCCAAATTATTATGACTACTCCTTCAATACAAAATTGGACAGCCTTTTACCCTTAATACTGCATAGATTCTTTTTGCCATGAGCTCTATGAGTTGTTGATAGGTGGTATGAAACATTTGAGACCCTATCCGATGAATTGCACTTTTCAATGCTTGAATATTGGATGATACTGGACCCAGCTGCCAGATGTCCCGTTTGATCTCATCCTATAGAGTCTCAATTAGATTGATATCTGGTGATTGTGCAAATACAAGTAAGAAATGTAAAGTTTCTGTCATGATCTCTCAGCCATATGGGGACAATGCCAGCTGCTTAGAAGGGAGCATTGTTTTGATGATAGTATCCATCTCTACTTTATTAATTAAAATAAAAGAATGTACTTGATCTGAGATAACACTTAAATACCCTTGAACATTCAGAAGTTCTTCCACACGAATCAAAGTACCGATGTAACGCAAAGAAACCATCCCTAAAACTATAATATTGGCTTCATCAGCTTGGTTAGTGACAATCCAGGTAAGGTTCGTACTTTCATTCCATTGTCTGCAAATTCGAACCCTACCACCTATGTGGTGTGATTGAAAATGTTATTTTTCGAATCACATGATCCATTCCCAGTCATCTATGTTACAATCCTTGCGTTTATTTGTGAATTAGAGGCGTCTGTTATTCCAAAAGGCCAGCAGTAGAGGTTTTCGAACGTAGACTATACGCTGAAATGTGCGGTGAACAGTTCATTAAGACACATTCGGATTTGCTTCTTGATTAAGGTTTCCTGCAATTTCAATTACTATTGCTCTTCTCTTGGACTGGACAACTTTTGCAATTCTCCTTACCGAAGGAACATTTAGTAGCCTATACTAACCTCAAGCCTGATGTTGAGACCCAGTTTTCTGCTGGGGAATTTACTCTCTGCAAACGTTAATACCTGTTGCTGTCGAACACTCCGCAAGTACAGCCACGTTGCTAATACTAGTTCCAACACTTCGAGTTCTTACAACATCCTTCGTTCAAGCAGCTAAATCCCTTATTTTCCCTTTATTTTACATAAGCAACATAGTGCCTCCCCAAATACTAGTTATCTCACTTTGTAGTGGCAACTACGTGAAGTTATTCCTAAACTCCATATAAGTGCCAAGTGGTCATAATAATTTTGTACTCAGTGTGTATACATGAAATAATTCGCTTACATTTTCTTTCTGGCGATTTCAGTTCATATGGTCCTGATCCCTCCAAGACTTCGAGTGATGATTCATTTTTAGTTTACCCACTTAAAGGGAAACAACCACACTTTTATCTCCACCAAAACAGAAACGTTGGCATTTTTAAAACAGGATGATACAATCTTTCATCATCTACGTATTTGGACCAATCGGAAAAGTATTTACCTAAAATCATATAATTCTGATAGCTTCCGGTTAACCAAAACAATAAAGCGTTTAGATCTCGGGAGCACTTCGAAAAAATACTTTTGTAAAATGCCCTAGTTGTTCGCGTGGGGCTATCCGTGTGTATTTATTTTGCTGTGTTTATTGATGTCGTTTTATCTTTGCGTAAAATAAATATGCATCTAAACATTCTAAGCCACCATTCACATGACAGCAACAACCAGAAATAATACCGTCTAAATACAGAAATACCGAAGTTAAATTCGAAGTCTTGCATATAAATTATTACACATACGGGGTTTTCTAAGCTCAGCACAGCTAGATTCCTAATTGGGATAACATAAAAAATGCCCTGAGAACTGTATTTGTCACATCCTTAGTTTACGAGAAAAATACGGTAAATGATGATGAAGGAATAATGATGCATGATGGTTCATGACGAGACTCTGGCGCATTTCTGTGCTGGATGTGGTACACTCAAGCCACTGAATCAAAAGTTGAGATCATTTTCTACGGTCGTAACAATCATCAGATCACACACCATTCGATTTTTTCCTATGGGGAAATCTCGAGGAATTTGTAAATCAAGACGTAGTGACTACACAAACGAATTTATTTTTTTTGCTCGTTTGCAAGTTGCTTGTATTTCAGTGCATATCCCGCTGCTGAGACACATGTATCCATCCATTTCACAAATCACACAAGCCTGTTCCATAAATATGACAGTCAATTTGAACAAAAGCCCAGTTAAATGTTTGGTAATACTACGTTCGATGTGTCCATATGGTGTTTTTTTCTTGCTACGGCATACTTTGTATTTCGTATTTTTCTCGTCAGCTGCGAATCGTATGGGTACAGTTCTTTGGCCATTTTTTACGTACTCCCAAAGAGGAATCTAGCTGTGCAGAGTTTGGACGCTATTTCTAGAACACCCTGTATAAATTGAATAGTTCATTAACAATTAAAATATGATATTCATTGCATTTGTTTACAATAATTTTTTTAAAGATTTATGTGTTATATTCGTATATATATATATATATATATATATATATATATTTAATATATTTACCCGCGAAAAATTTACATTTTGATTATAGGTGATTAAGTGGTCTTAGCCAAAAAAATTTAAAAGTCTTGTTCGTGATCACATATTTATTTAAGCATGTTCCTCGTATAGTGCCACGTTATAAGAGAGGGGATTATTCAAATATCAAGTATTTATATGCAGGAAAGAACTTGGAAAACCATTATAAAAATACAGTCACGTGTTAAGGCAAAGAGAATAACTAGTTATTTATAAAAATGACATCATTGCTTAGGGAATATTAATCCCGTTTTAGTAATGCACAGGAAAATAATTCATGATCTTGTATTTCTTAGAATAGTCAATAATAAAATCAAAATTCAAGGTATAAAGAATTAGTAATATACAACATTATGTTTTTAATGCTTTAGAAAAAGATAAATAGAGATACGTTTCGAAAAAGGGGATTAGGATTTTTGAATTAGATTTTGCATATAAAGGAGATTTGAATTCTGATATCAATGTAAGTTATTACACTCACGAAGATGTCAAATGCAAAAAAACCAACAAATGCTGCTTTAATTGACACAAAATTTGGCAGTAAAGTAGCATATATATTTATACATAAAACAAAATCAATAATTATGTACAGAAATGAAAACAATATTAAATTTTTGTAAGTTAGCAGAGAATGTCATACTGGAGACTTAAACAGAACTATATGCATAAATTGAAAATAAACAGCATAAAATGAAAAAAAGGACATTAAAAAGGGTATGTGATCCCCCCTCATCTGTATGCAAAGTTAACACCTTCTGACCATGCTTTTAATTTGGTGGTCAACCACCGCAGAATTAAGCAGTCGCCATTCTTCTTGTAGAGCAGTTTCCAGCTCAATAAGAGTTGCTGGAGATGAGAAACTTGAAAATACAGCACAGCCGAGAGCATCCCAAAGATTTCTAATGGGATTAAGGTCGGGCGAATATGCTGGCCACGCCATATGAAAAATCCCTTCACTCTGCAGGTAGTCATCGACGATGTCAGCTCTATGGGAACGTGCGTTATCGTCTATTAAAACAAAAGTAGGACTAACTGCTGCAGCGTGGAATCTCACAATGGGTTCTAGAACTTCATCTCGATACCGGAACGCCGTCACAGAACCCCATTTAAAGATGTGTAGGTTGGTGCGGTATCCTAATGAAATCTCTGCCCACACCATAATGCTTCCGTCTCGGAATGCGTGGTGTTCGGTGATGTTTTGGGGCTGAATGCGTGTTTCATATGTTTACGCCATATCCTTATACTGTTGTCATCTGGCTCCAGAGCAAATCTTGACTCATCAGTAAACCTGACATTGCCCCAGTTAGACACAGTCCAATTGCCATGTTCCCGGCACCGAATCGTGCCCCTTTTGATTGGACAGATAGAGGAACACAAACTCGAGGTACACGGGCATACAGTCCATTCATATGTAATCTTTGGAGAACATTAGCTGCAGATATAGCCTTACCAATGAACGCTGTAACCATAGATGTCACACGTGTGGAGGTCGTTCTGCGATTCCGCTTGGCTACAATAGCAATATATCGATCTTTCGCGGGGGTTGTAACCCTTGGGCGACCGCTTACGGTCCTTTGGATAACTGTCTGTGTGGTTTGGAATTGTTTGCATAAACGTGAAATTACAGAATGATGAACGCCGAAGAAAAGAGCAACATATGTGATCGACTGTCCTGCTTCAATGCGCCCCACAGCACGCCAGCGCTCAGAATCTTCCATTCGTTTTCTGGAAGTCATAGAAACACGTATGTCTTGAAAACAAATTGTACGAAAGTTTTAAACACTTTCTATCAGCACTTACAATCAACTTTTGTAACTCCTCATAAAGCTGGCTTCTTATAAGAATGCCCTTTTTGCATATTTCTTGACATTAAAGCACGATTGACTGTTACGTAACATATTTGCATACATTCATCTACCTCTGCAGCGAATTGCATCCTCTTCAATTCCGATTGGCTACCGGAAATTAGAATTTTCTTTTCCGTGCTTAACTTTTGGAAATGAGTGTACATTGATATAAATATAAATTGATATTATGTTCGTTCATATCCTTTTAAAAATAAATATAACCATATTATTGCTTAAAATAAGTTTATTAGATTTTTTAAACTACCTTTGGTCTTTGATTATAGAAATTCAAGAATCTGAAGTTGATTTCATTAATTTTTTTCTGATTCTTACACATTTATTTTTTCTAATATCAAATATATCTTTAATCACGGCAATGCGTTCACAAGTGCCAAGTACTCCAATCAAGGATATATATTTTTTAAGTAAGTTTCTTATGTAAGCAAATAATTGATTTCCTCTTAAAAAGGGGGTGTAAAAAAACTGCACGAAGAAAATAAAAACCAAAGTTTTTCTAATTAACGCTTTCACTAAGCAAATATTTGAATTTTGAACATCTTTTTTTTTCTTTTTCTGTTTTATGAATAGCTCAAAGAAGATCGTAAATTTTCTATTTTTATTTTTTTAAATTAACACATTGCTCCTCTAAAGATATAGAGAGACCAATGTTTTCGCACTCAAGAATATTACAGATGCATTTAAAAATTAGATAAAAAAATATAAAAAATTCACGCCTAACTATTTACACACTTTTATATGATTCTGAGAATCATTTCACGTTTCTAATTCTTTGCTAAAAGCTACATTAAATTCAGTGGTTTTTATTTTCTACTATGATCTATCTTTGTGAAAATGAATCGTATAAACTACTTCAAACGAACTCATATTTATATACATATTTGTATACACAAAAAATAACTAAAAGCTATAAAACATACTTTCCTAGTAACTACTGTGTAAGTCTTAGCACACTAATACAGAATAACCCAAATAAATTACTGGATAACCAAAAAGTTCGAAAGCATTTGAAAGTTTAATAATTCACGGAATAATGAAGGTAGAGGGCAATGGCCATACCATGCTGAAAACCATGCGGCCAGTACATGGGGACAACCCCTACCATTGGCATTTTTGTCGGATCTGTGGCCGTGAAGTTACTTGCCCACCTTGTAGGCCTAAGGTTGCAGGTTCGATCCCATATTCCCGATTTCCTGGACGTGAAAATCATAGGCATGCATTTCGCTTGATTATGTGTCATGTAAAAGATCATTTGAGTATCAATTTGGCTCAGGTATTCTCGGCAAATATATCACTGGTAATATTTAATAACCTACGAGAGTTTTAACTGAACAAAATTCAAGGGTCACAATTTGGTTGCGGAAACTGCCACTAGCTGGTGCCACCAATGAAATGGCTTCCACTTTCACACTTGGGACTTGCCGTTTCTGTAAATGGCTTAGCTGCCAAAATATAGCATATATGAAACAAACAATGTAGGTAGGGAAGTAAAAATTAACAAACATGCTTGAAAATAACACATAGTTTTATTGAAACGAAAAACTACGTTTCACATACAAGCTTGACTTCAGAAGCACGTAGTTGAACCCACTAAAGACTCTGTTGTTTTCGAGAAGCAGTAGCACTTGTGGCAGGCCTTTCACTGTGGAGCCGATTGTCTAAGCAGCCCGTGTTTTCAGACTGCATAAGCATTTTCCTCATAGCTAAGCGTGTTGCTCGACTTTTACCCGCTTGAATACACTTATTATATCTACACGATCGTAAGTGTGTAACAGATTATCCATTCTGATAGCAGAGTCAATGCAATGTTTTTTTTCTCTTAATATCAACATGCCGCTATTGTGGGGGCATCTGTTTCTTTTCTAAAGAGTGTTTTTTTTTTCAGGCATAGAAGTTTAAGTTGGCATTACTTTCCAAGATGGCGACCGATTTAACAGCTGTCAAGTGATTTATTCTCAGTTTGGTTTGGCAATTCATCAAAACGATCATCAAGCAAGGCGTAGATTCGTCGAATGGGCCTAAAACGAGATTGCCGTTGTTCCCGATTTTCATAAGCGAATTTTGTTTAGCGATGAAGCGCACCTCTGGTTGAATGGCTACGTCAACAAACAAAACTGCCGCATTTGGACTGAAGCTAATCCACAAGTGTATGTCGAAACACCGTTACATCCAGAAAAACTGACTGTTTGGTGCGCTTTATGGGCTGGTGGAATCCTTCTTCAAAAACGAGGAAGGCCACAACGTTACAGTCAATGGTGATTGGTATAGAGCCCTGATTACTAACTTTTTTATTCCTGAATTGAACAATCATGATGTCCAGGAGCTGTGGTTCCAACAAGACGGCACAACATGTCACAGCTCGTGCCACAATCGATTTATTGAAAGACACGTTTGGTGACCGCCTAATTTCAAGTTTTGGACCTGTGAATTGGCCTCCAAGATCTTGTGATTTAACACCGCTAGACTATTTTCTGTGGGGCTATGTAAAGTGATTGGTCTATGCGGATAAGCCACAAACGCTTGACCATTTGGAAGACAGCATTCGCCGTGTTATTGCCGATATACGGCCACAAATGTTGGAAAAAGTCATCGAAAATTGGACGTCCAGATTGGACTACATCCGAGCCAGCCGTGGCAGTCATATGCCAGAAATCATATTTAAAATGTAACGACACAAAATTATCTTCCGAATAAAAAAATTCATGTCAATCTCGAATAATACATCGTTGTTTTATTGCAATTTAAAGTTCTACACCTCTAAAAAAACACCCTTAGCTACAGCTATTTTTTTATATTTTTTGATGGGGCGTCTCTGACATTTTGTTGTCCAGTACCATCCGTTGCTCATTCTGAATTTTTGTGGGTTTTAATGAAACCCCATGTCATTTCTAGCATCTGTGTCAATGTTTACCTCTTTATCTACATTATCCCGTGAATTATTGAATTTTCAAAGGTTAACGAACTTTTGGGTCACACGGTTGAATAAATATTATACATAAATATATATATATATATATATATATATATATATATATATATATATATATATATATATATATATATATATATATATATATATATATATATATATATATATATAGTATAATAAAATAAAAGTGAAGAATAACTAGAACCCACAGTGCTAAAGAAGTAAGAAATTGGAATTCAGCAGACACAAGAAATGTTGATACAAAAAAGTCATTCGACAAAACTGGAGACCTATTGTGATTTCAAAAGCTGTCGCTGAATTAGGCCAGCGAATCAGGGTTAAACAGTGCTTTGTGGATCCAACCTTCCCCGTACAGCAGAAATTTTAGACATAATAGGGAAAAAACCCAAGTTGAAAAGTTAAGCCTAATGCAACACGTGGTTGTAAAACCTAATAAAATCGTAAAAAGAAATTGAGATTGATTGATTGAATACTAACGTCGCACTGTTCAGCTACACGAGGGCTTTTGGCGACGGACCACGTAATTTTGAACCATGGTCAAGTGACGTGGACGACACCTGAGCTGGCACCCCCTCTCCTAACTACCACACCACACCAACGGGAGGACGTTTCAGCTCTCGACAGATTTAACGTGCATCGCTGCCCTACACGGCGGGTCTTTAGAGGTAAGAAATTGAGAAAAGAGAATAATAAGGAATCTATCAAGGAGAGGAATAATAATAAAAAGTTTTTAATATAAAATAGTAGGAAAATCTTACTTGTAAATCTAAAACCCTGAGCTCAAAAATACATCCTACTGCAATGGAATCCTACGAGAGAAATGGCGTAAAGAAGAGCGCAAGAAGGAAAAAACCGTGGCACCATCTGGATAGTTATTTTGCAATTAAACTAACCCCACAAAGATAAATAATTAAGTAAACAAAACATAAGAAGTTTTAAATAAAATTAAGAACAAAGTTCAGAATAGATATTTTCAAATAGAAGTATATTAAAATAAATTTACTTGAATGATTATATACTAGAAAGTTATATTGCAGTTAAATTAAACGCATAAAATATTTTAAATTATTTTTTAAAAAATAAATTTAATAGAGAGAGAGAGGGGGGATATTAATTAAAATATCGAACTAAAACAAAACTAGATTTAGTAAGAAATAGAAAAATATTTAAAAATAAATTTACTAGGATAATTGTATTCTAAACAATTATTGCAAAATTTCACAAAATTATTATGTATTAAAATTTTATCAGTAACTAAATCATAGTTTCTTTTTATAAAATTTAAGATAATATTTCTAAATATTGATAGGTGTAAGTTACTACCCCAGAAAGGCGTTTTTATAATGTTAACCCTCCAACGGACAGCACGGGTTTTTCCGCCCTACTAGAGAGGCTTCGAAAACGGACCACACTGAATTTTTCGTAAGGCCGAGGACTCACCAAAAATGAACCAAACTGATTTTTTCCTCCTCAAGTAATGTGTTCAAAAACGGTAAAGTCGTGTTTTTCCGAATTCTTTTCCCCCTTTAAAGGTTTACGATCTTGAAAGATAATTAGAGACGGTCGGGGAGACACAATGGGCATTAAGGGGAAGTTTTATGGCTCACGGGGAGACCGGTTCCTGTGGCAATCGTAAAATCTGGGAAGGATTTCTTTAAACCCTAAAGTGTACGCAAATAATTGCAAGTCAACGAGTTGAGAATTCTCATTTTTTTCTTTACCTTAAAATTCTCAAATGGAATTAAGTTTTTATAATGTATGTCTAAGTTTTTAAAAAATATTTGTAGCATTTAAATTCAAATTTATATATTAAAACATTGAGGATAATTTACTGTTTCATTTTTCTTATTTTAATCAATACTTTCAGGGATTTTTTTTTAAATGATTATTTTGTTGTGTCAAAAAAATTTTAAAAAAAGGTTCAAAATTTAAAATTTTTAAAAATTTCGGACACTTCTAAACATGAATAATTTTTAAGCTTCTGTATTACATTATTTGCAAAAAATTTTTATGCATTGTTAAAAAAACCCTATTTAAATCTTTTAGTTTTTCATAATTTTAAAGCCAGATATTCAGGGCATCTTACATAGAATCCCTTGTTTTGTATTGTTCAGATAACAAATTATATTTGAATTTTGAATGTCCGAACATTAATTTCATTCAAAGAGAACTTTAACTACAAGTTTATATTTTTGAACTTGAATCTTCAAATAAAGAGTATTTAAAAGCATCTGGACAAATTTACAGTTAACATTTGCGCATATAAATAAATATAAAGATCCTTTTTAAATTCAAGTTAAGAGGACTTGGTACCCTAAAAATCACAAACCTATCTTTTTTTTATTTTCATTTAATCTTATTCTTTGCATTATTATCTTTCGATTGATATATCACTTGTGCATGTCGGAAAGTTAGAAGTTGAATAAAACTTCATTTGAAAATAAATTAGGCAATTCAGCCACACCCCCTTTTTAGAAAAAAAAGCTAAAAAATGCGTTATGATAAAAAAAATCTATTTTATAAATAGAAATAATAACTATAAAAAAGAATGTGTAGTATTAAAAGCAGAATATTTTCGAGGCAATACAATAATGTAATTTTTCTTCCTTGTGAAATGTGTGCATGTAAAATTTCTAAATTAAGGCATTTTATATTAATAATTTTATATAATTTCAGTTCTTACTCCTGATATATTTTTCATACAAATGAAATACTTTAATATTATAAGAAGAAAAACAGCTAAAATTTCTGTCGTGACAAAAAAAAAAAAATTTTTAAGTTTTTCTTGAGTTTTCTTGTGCAATTAGTACTCTCTAAAAGTTGATCATTTATAAAAATGTGTGGGTTGAAAACATATGAAAATGCAATTATTTTAAAGCAAAATGTATAAGTAATATCTTAAAGTGGTATTTTAAGTTTAATTACGCTTATAATAATTATTTTCAGAATTATAAACTTTAAAGTGGTTTTTCTCAGTTTGTGTTTTTCGAAACCTTAGTGCATTCAAAATGCTACTCCTTCGACAATTATTTACCAATCACTTCAATTTTTTCCTGCGTGTTAAAAATAAAGCATGTAATAAAATTAGGGATCCGTTTTGCTATAAACTGAATACTTTTTTTTAAAAAAAAAATAAAATGTAAGACATGTTGGCTTTTCGTTGATTTTTAGCCTGTATATCAACATTTTATTTTTTTTCTCGAAAACGAATGAAGTTATTCTAAAATCGATCCCTAAAGTTGTTAAGAACATTCATAAGAATATTATAAAAAAATTTCAGGTCAAAAAATTAATTTTTACAAAAGGAGTAGGATTTTAAAATTTTCTCAATTTTCTTCAAAAAATTTAAATTTTTAAAATTGTGTGAATAAAATATGAAAATTTTCATCTGGTAACATTTTCTTGAATAGAAACATTGTATAAAATGTTAAAATATAATTTTTAAATACGTAAATAAAAAGTTTGCTCAAAGGGTGCCAAGTCTCCTTAAAAAATATATATTTATGCATAATCCCTGATCATTCATGTTCCATAAGTGGTTGACTGAAGAAAAGGTTATTAAAATTTGTGGACATTTTTATAATCTTATCCATGCAAAACTTGGAATTTTATATTAGCTCAATGAAATTCTGCATTGGAATTTCGAAAAAGATATTTATGCGTGTCTCACATACTCAGTTGAAAAACATATATTTACCATAAATACTAATAATTCTTTGGATATTTAAAATTATCATTAGATTAATTTTTTTAATATATATATATATATATATATATTCGACTTCTAATATTTTTCAAGTATTCCTTAAATTTCATATAATTTATAATTAAGTGAGGGGATATTAAAGTCGCACTCTCTCTTCTTTACTCAACTACTTGAGGGCTTTTGGCGACGGACCTGTGTCCGGGGTACCAGGTGGTGAAGGTATCGAATAATGGTTGGTATGTCTCGAGTTCGAGCCCAGTGCCACAAAAGACCCGCGATGCACGTTAGGGCAGCGATGCACGTTAAATCTATCGAAAGGTGAAATGTCCTCTCTTTGGTGAGGTGTGGTAGTTAGGAGAGCGGGTGCCAGCTCAGGTGTTGCCCTCGTCATTTGACCATGCTTCAAAATTACGAGGTCCATCACTAAAAGCCCTCGTGTAGCTGAACAGTGCGACGTTAATATTCACTCACTTGGCGACGGACCTCGTTCTTTTAAACCATGGTCAAGTGACGAGGATGACGCTTGAGCATCGCTCCCTTACACGGCGGATCTTCAGTGGTGCTGGGGTCGAACTCATAACACGCCAGCTACGAGTCCGTTACTTTGACCATTAGGCTACAGAGGCCTCACAATGTGGTTGAAAACTGCATGTTATGAGTAAAAATATGCTGAAACATTTGATGAACTTATAATAGGTTTTTGCATAGAAGATAGATGTGTGATATGCTAAAATGACAATATGTAAAAGTTATGAGAATATCGATGACAATTTTTGAAAAATTCAGTTTAAGTTTCAGTTTGAAACTTATTCGTTTTTTTTTCGCATTTAATATTAAATAGTCGCGATAACAAATTAATAGTTTAACGCATTCATAGATTATAAAAAATAAAGGTATAAATGACATTGTTGGGAATAATAAGTTTTATAGTTTTGAATTCAGACTTCTTTGCAGGAGTGAAGACTATTAAAAGGCTGATGTAGAAGTTAGAAAACTAATATTTAAAATATATGGAAAACAATATCTGCAATTCCATGATCTTGACGAGCAGAAGACGGCATTTTTACTTAGTAGGGCAGAGTAAGCATAAGGTAGGAGCTTGTGGAGTAAACAACCAGGCCTCTGCAGTTTTGGCAGGTAATGAACTCCCATTTGTTGCTTTCTCTCTCTCTCTCAGTAAGGAATATAAAAATAACAAATACAAAAATAAGTCATGTAAAATTTTATATATTTTAATAACAATGAATTGTGAACTTAATTTCCAATTCATTGTCACGAGTTGGCAGTATAACTACGGTACTCTATCGACCGTACTTCTTTATATATATATATATATATATATATATATATATATATATATATATATATATATATATATATATATATATAATAAGTACGGTCGATAAGAGTACCAATAATTTTAACGCAATTTTATATTTCGTTCTCGTAAACTTTACTCCTTTTAAAACATGTATTGCCAAAATACTCTCCTTTTGTATATTTATAAAATTTTAAAAATATAATGGTTATCTTACCCAACATTTTAAATCAGGGGTGGCAACTGTGTAGCTAAGACGTGCCAAACCAATCTGTCAGTATCATTCAGCGTGCCACATAGTAGGGAAATTTTTAAAATCCTTCGATTCTTACGGTAATATTTGCAGATTTAAAGAATAGAGGTAAATAATTTAGATTTACAGTTTTATTTTATATTAATTATGGATCAATAAAATACATTTATTAACATAAAAATAAACAATATAAAATGTTACTATTTCTTCAACAAAGATAAAAAAATTAAAAATGTATGTTTCCAACATATTTATTTAAATAAAAAATAGACAAAGTGAAATATAAATTATTCCCTTCATTACAGTTAAATAAAAATTGTAATGCGAATTAACTCTTTCACCACTCTTTCATATCGCAAAACCAGGGGTATAATGCGTGACACGATTCTGAGCATTCAGTTGTTAAACAATTTCTTTGCGGAGTCGAAATATTTTTCATATTAGGAAAGATTTTTACTTTGATATGCCGAATCATAAGTGGAAAGCAGAGTACATGCAATTTTCTTTTTCCAACAATTAAATCCCATAGCAATAACATTCAATTATTTACAAAATAGCTGTAAATTTATCCTTAGAATTATCTTTCAGATTATTTTGTAGTTCCATAAACGTCCATAACTCTCTCTCTCAGAAGATGTTTGTCAAATAAGGTCTATTATCAACTTCCATTCACTCAAGAATTGACAAATTTGTAGAGTAGTGCTGAGTGCCACTAAGAATTGTACCACGTGCCACAGGTCCATAGATTGCCGACACGTTTTAAATGTTCTTATTAACTAACCATCTCCTATTCAAACACAATTTACATGATAAAAAAGGGTTTTCATTCATTTTGTAGGGAATTTTTTTAGATTCAACGATAAGTAATTTTGTGTATCAAAAAATTACATTGTTTCGGGGATCCCCTTAGAGCAAAATGAAAGGAATTTGACATAATTATAATAAGTTTCTCTAAAAGGGGAAACGTTCACTTTCAAAATACACTGCATAAAGTGGTTTTAGGTGTACGAAGTTATATTCACTATTATTCCTAAAATAAATTTTGATATTTTGGTTTTTCGTTAAGTTTTGAAGTTATTTCTTCAAATATACTTCTCCATTACATTTCTTTCAAACTTGCTATTTTCTTTTGCGGCCACGGTAGCCTGATGGTCATGGTTATGAACTCGTGTCCAGTGTTCGAGCCCTGGTACCACAAAAGTTTAGCGTTGAAGAGGATCTGATGCACGTTAAACACGTCGAGGTCAAAAGTCCTCACGTTGGTGTGCTGTGGAAGTTTGGAAGGGGAGTTATCAGCTCAGGTATCGTCCTCGTCACTTAATCGCGGTTCAAAATTACGTAGTCGCTCGTCAATAGCCACCGTGTTGACTTAGAATGCAATATAAACCCTTGACGTGTGCACTTGAGTTAATTCGAGTACGCTAAACAGTTCCAAATATGCACATTAGATATAATTCAAACGAGGTCGGGATTTTAAAATGGCGGGATTTTAAATCATATTGGTTTTCGAATGAAACTGATAGAACGATTGATAAAAGAAGGAGGTAGTGATTCTATATAGTTCTCGAAACTTTGTTTCCACTAAAATTTCTGAAAATGTAGTCCGCTTAATTGGAAGGCACTTCCCTTCATATGTAGAAAGTGACTGTTCAAAAAAAAAAAAAAAACATCGCGAAAATGTGTGGTATGCAACCTTAAGGTAAATGATAATGGAAAACGCATTCGAAAAGAAACTCGTTTTCAATGTAAAGACTGTAATGTTGGACTGTGTGTGCAGTGCCGTGTTTCGAAAGACATCACACTGTGACATTTCTGTAAACGACATGTATGTGTCTTTCTCATACTTCTTTGATATTTTTGTTATTTATACCTGTTAAAATTATTTTTATAAAAGGTTTTTGTAATTAATTGTAAATTGAATAAAACCTTTTCTTACAATTATAGGTATTTGAGGATGAAATCTGATTTACTTTATTCAGGAAATTTTTAGTAAATTCCATTTTCTTAGCCAACTTATTTCTTTTAAAACATGCATATTTGTGTATTATATAATTAAATTTCTAACTATCTAAAATTATGTCATGCTTTTTTCTTCATTAAAATCTTTCAGGATTTTACAAATTATCTTGCCATTATTCATTATGTACTTAATAAGGAAAAATATATCTAAATATAAATAATTTCTGGCCTAATAAGCATATAATTGTTTTTAGCTACAGTTTGGAAAATGCATTGAAATTAGTAGCGGGACAGGATTTTTACATATTATGAATGTGTTTTTGACTGCCACTATGTTATATATTTATCTTTCATTCTTTTTACAGTATAAGTAGAAGTCGTAAACAGTTTTGTCACAGTAAAATTAATTTTTGTTTTATATTCACAAATTATACTATTATATCGATTCTGAAAATAATAGGTTAGTTTGACAAGCCATTATTTCACAATCTTAAAGCAATGAACAGTTTTGAAATTTTAAAAACTTTTCTAAAATGTTAAATTATTAAAAATATTTAATTATTGTAAGTGATTAATATTTCTTAGATTATTGGAAACAAAAAGTATAAAATTTAAAATATATCTCTTTGTTGAATTTTAATACTTATTTTTATGGCTAAACCTGAAAAAAACCCAATTTTTTTTAAATATTAACATTAAGATATTTTAAAAAAATAACTAGAGCTCTCAGACCTAAATCCATATGAACTTTTATAGAACATATGTAAGGGAACATTTACAAGATATTTCAAGACTATCTTGAACAGAGAAAACGCCTTAGGGATTAGAAAACAATCTCATCTTCAAAATTAAAAATCTGAGAAAAACATATTTAAAATTTGTAAAGGCATAAAAAAAATTCCAATGCCTTTAAAGCTTTAATTTTTTAATCTGTTACTATCCAACTTATGCTCTACATGAAAATTCTACTTGAAATATATAAATATGACTGGAATATCTTTTTTAATTCAAAATATTCTAAGACATAACATTGATAACAACTGTTAATTTGATCAATTATTCACTTTTATCAGAACCTTATATATTCACAAGAGTTTTAAATGCAAAATATTTATATAGAAATTAGTAGTTATACAAACGTAATCCAGAAATCACCAAGTTTGTAAATAATAAATATTTTTTTCTCAGTTCCCCATCGTGGCAGTTAAGCAAGTTTAAGTATTTGTTGCATGACTTTAAAATACTGCAGTGTAGTACTACAATAGATTTATTATAATGTAGTTTGTGGTACATCAGGGAAATATTTAGTTCATTCTGCAACATTTGTATTCTGTAGTCTAATTGTAATATTACCTGAAAATGCTGCATTTTAGATTTACCATTTTCAGTCATATTCCATCCCTTTCCAGTATTATTTCTCACAGTAGCCTGCGTACATTTTGGTCATGGCATTTTTCAAAAGGAAAAAATTAATTAAGACAAAGTATAGAGCTTTTAAATTATATAAACTATGTGTCAAAAAATATATTGGTCTTTAAATCAATCTTAATTAAGTAAATGTGAGACAACTCAAAAACTTAAAAACATGAGCAAACATAAATGATTTTAGAAATTAAAATTGTAGTTAATAGCCATTTCACACGAAATATTGGATTGTGTTAAAAAATATTTTTAATTAATTCAATCTAGGAATGCAAAAATGCTTTAAAATGAAACCGAATTTAAAATCAAAACTCAGAAAATTAAAATTTCTTAAAACCTAATTGGTTTTTAGATCAGAAATTGAGCAAGTTTTCCAAATATATGAAATATATATTTGCAATAAATTGGGTGAAGTTTCTGTTGACCGTGAAGTGGAGAAAATGTCCATTTCACAATCCTCGCCCTAGGCCATAGCTGTAAATGAGAAACCTCCCTTTTCGAACAACACAGAGACCGAAAAGCAATAAAATCATCCCCTGTAAAACCATTTCAGGACCTCCTGCAGTTTTAACAGGGGAAGGCATTAAACTGCTGTGCGTTTTTGAAGCAGTTCGCGAAATTTATCTGAAACGTTTTCGCTCCCACTAACTTTGAAAAAGTAGACCGCTTTCAAAGTGAAATTCAATTAGCGGGTCAGCCACTCAGAGGGTTAAAATCAAATGAGTCTCTTTTATCATAAATATTAATTGAAAGCAAATTATTCTTAACGTTTAATTGAAGGTCCAAAAAGTTAGCAGACTCATTATTATAATTAGTTTTTAATAATTTTAAATAGTGGGGATAATAATTAAAGCTAGGAACATAGTCAACTATATTACTAAAAATAATTAAGTCATCTATGTATCTAAAAAAGTAACAAGAATCATAACTAATACGTTCATTTTCATAAAAATGCAAGTAAATATTTGCTAAGCAGTTGCTAGCTGGTCCATCTTTTGGTAATCCTTTAATTTGCTGATAATGAGCGTTATTATGGAATATATAAGTTTATTTTAATACTAATTCAATAATTGAAATATATTTATCATATTTTATTATCCTATTCAAAAAATTTTTGCTATATGCTATTTTAAGAATCTTAAACATGTCTTTTTTCTATATCAATGGAGTTAAATAAATGTTCAAAATCATAGGTATAAATAGAAATAATTTTTTTACCATGCATATACTTAATAATGTCCATACTATTCTTAACTATAGTAGAATTATCAATTTTGTCTAATGTAGATTGCATAATATTTTGTAGCTTCTTGCCTGGATGTGTAATATAATAATATATTTTTTAATATATATGTATATATATATATATATATATATATATATATATATATATATATATACATAAGATTATTTTCTGTGTAATATGTTTCTAAAGTATGCAAAAGTGTGTTTTTAAGAGGATTACGTACAATGTTTTAGCAGTATATGTATATGAATGTTGTATACAAAGTCAATGCGTGTGTTATTGTTTATAACCTCCTCAAGTGGAGCAACTTGAACGCGATTGTCCATAAATTTAGCCCAGAGATGAACGGTCTGGTAACTTAGCTGGTCAAAAGCGAGGAGCAAGCACCCTGAGGTAATCCAGAGACACTCAAACCGAATGAGCCCTAGCATTATCTTGCTGATAATATATAATCAAATTCCTGCATAAACTCTATTCAAAGAAAGGGAAATAATCTATAAGATTAGTAGGAAATAACATCTTTAACGCAAAATTAAAGCTAATTTTGAATTTTTTTGTGCGTAACAAATTCAAGTAAATATGTAGAACTGTTCACATTTCACATAAAAAATCATGTAAGAAATACTGTTAAAATATTTCACGTTTACTCAAAGATTGGCGTCTATACTATTGCTTTCTAAACAAATCGTAAACAAATCTTCTAACTTTCTAACAAATCTTCCAAATCGATGTGAATGAAATAAATAACAATTATCTCAAAATCATGATTTATTCTGATTCATTGTTTCGCCTTTCAAAAAACGAAAATGCTTGGGTAAAAGTTTGAAGCCCAAAATAATTTTAATCAAGTGTGTGTGAATCATTTTTTACTTATGCATTATTATGCATTATTTAAATGTAAAAAGGTATTAAACTCCCGATTTTATGTTATAACTAATGTTCAAGAGTAGGTGCATCCGGACTAAACCTTAGTTCTATTTAGCTTCTTTTATGAAAAATCCGTTTGAGTGAAAGATGTTTCAAAACAGAATGTTATCTAAGTTGAGTTATCAGTTCGATATCATAGCAGATGATTTACAAACCTAAGCAAATATATTATAATTACTAGGGGGTGATACATCCCTGACCGTATAACAGCTGACCAATACCATTTGTACATCTGTTTATATCCATTGTAAAATTTTAAAACTATAACTTACAGGTATTATGTTGTTTACTTATTTGCTCTTTTTTTCACAAAACTTCGTTCTTAGCGCTGCTCTTCAGTTAGATTCATCACTGAAGCTGCATCGTCCAACGCTTAATTGATAAATTCCCCAGATTTTGATAAAAATTCAGCTCTTGCAGCTTCCTGGAAAGTTAAGTATTTAGTTCCGTTGATTGTTAATAAGCCCTCGTTTGAGACAACTTCTTTCTTCTCACGCAAAGAATCCAATCCATACAATCGTTGCGATATTCCTCTGCGAAGGCTTGCTATAATGTGCTGACGCAAACGTATCGGTGATATTATATGAAAAAAAGCTCGTTTACAAATTTAGCGTGTAAGACACGTGCGAAATAGGGTTGTCAACTTGTCGAGTTGTCTTGAATGTAATAAATTTATTACAACATCATGAAAAACGTTTTTTTTTTTTTTACGTAGAGTGAAGTAATCATATTTACCAAACGTTTTGTTGGAAAATATAAAGACAAAATATTTCGCCTAAATAATCCGCCAGAGAACAATATTTTTTTTAAAATAATGTTATTTCCTTTACTATGTTACATCAAACATTAAAAATTAAATTCAATTAAATAACGAATAAAATGTGAATTTTTTCACCTAAATTTGGAAGGAAAAAAAATTTCATTCGAAATTTTATTTTTATTTTTATTATGCGAAAGTATTGCATATCATTCACATATGAGCATTTCGTTTCAATGCTCCCTTTTGAAATTTCACCTTAGGATATGGATTTGACAAATTTGGAGCATTTTACCGAACATTTCAACCATAATATTTTAATCATTTAGTATGTCTCTACCTTTGAAGAACTGCTTAAAGCTAATGTTTCATGAATTAATCTTTGCTGTTAATAATAACCTCAGAAATGTAATTTGGTATGTTAGCATATGCTGCTAAATATTTAAGTTAATTATTACTATAAAGCATTGATTTTTTCAGTTCTTACTTAACAACAGAATTGAAAAAGAATACATAAAATTAATGATGTTCTGATTTCTTATTGTCTATATATTCTATTTATTATTTCGATATTCTTCGGAATCAAAGAAATATGGTAAATGGTAATGACTCATTTAACCGTTAAAAAATCTTCTGTGAAATTTGTAGATTTTGTACTCTTTCCAGGCATTAGTAGTTATCTAAGCAAAAATCGTGCATTAACACGGGAGAGGTCACGCGGGACACAGAGTCATCCCAGGTTTACGAAATTAATTCTGGAAAAACTTTATTTGTTACCAATGACCTTGACAGTATCCTCCTATATGACAGTCTTCATGGAATCTAAAATGTATTTGCTACAGTTCTCCCTCTTTTTTGGAGTGACAAATGTTTAGTTATATATCTTAAGATACTTGGTTTGACTAGTGCCATTTTATCTATTGGGTGCATGCAGCGGGTGTTCAAGGCCCGGTATAAGTTGGGATTAAGCATATTTCCTGGTTATAAATTTCGACCCTTTTGTACCAAAATATTTTCTATAAACGTGCTACATTATACCCCTGTGAATGACTTAGTTGTTTTGATTGCTATGCTGTAAGACTTATTATGATTTATAAATGTAAATGATCATGATATAAAAAAAGAAATGTGCATCTCTGCATGATCTTTTTTGAAGGAAGTTGAAATCGATCAAGGAACGGAAAAACCTGCTGAAATAATGCAAATTAATCATGGTAGCGAAAGCAAATTTGAGAAAACTGATGAGAACATGAAACGTTTGAGTTGAAAGGAAAATGTTCAAATGCTACCTAAAAAATTCCTTCGAGAAAAATATAAAGCCGCAAGTGTACCACAGGAAACACTTCCGATCTGCCAAAAAGACACATGCAAGAAAAATTTCAACATTGTATTTGTCGATCATCAAAAGACAATAAAACTAAAATAACTTGAATAAAATATGACAGTTTTGCATGCAAATAACATTCCTGTAATGTTAGCGCAAAGTGTATGTGACCTGTGTCCTTTTTAAAGTCACGCTCCTTTGAAACTTCTTGGTTCAGTTTATCTGGTATTTTTTCTCAAATTTCAAAGAAAAATTGAAAAGTCCTTAAAAAATAGGTAAGTATACTTTCTTTTAGTTAAATTATTCACCGGAATAATGATTAGTGTCGTGTACAATAAACATAATTATTAAAAGAAAAGGATTGGGGTGACTCAGTCACCCCCGCGTAACCATTAACGTTAGTATCGAATGCGCGTCTGCTCCCGGATTAATGACATTCTCGTGAACCCTGCATTTTCACAAACTCGGCAATCCTTCGCTCCCCATTAGGCAAAATCTCTACTGTATAACCACATTAAAATAAATAAATACACCAGTAAAAGCTTATAATATAATTAACAGCTTTATAATTCAATAATTTAAAACGTATATCTTACATCAGATTACTTACCTAAATTAGTTTTAAAGAACCATCACACACACACATGAAATAACTTTTTGCATTAAATAATTAACGTCGATTCCAAAAAAATAATCCACATGAAGAAGCGTTTTTATCGTTACTGGTTTTTTTCTAGTTTAATAATCATTATTTTTCTACATTATTTTTGTTTTCATAAAAAAGTTTTCTATACTAATTAATAATTCCTTATTTTTTCTGAAAAGAAGAATATTTTATATGCTTCCATTTTTAAGGAAGTGGATGGATGTAAGTTCTAAATACAAACAAAAAAAAATCCGGCTCTTCAACTAACAAGCTGTTGCTTACAAGAGGATACTTACAAAAAATTACAACTTGAAATCATTAGATAATTAATAAATATAGTCGCCATATTCAGCATTGGCTTGCTTTTTTTAAAAAAAAATCCTTTGAGATTCGTAAAAAATAACCTAATACTTAGGGAGTAATTAAATCGTTTCTGCCGCATTGGTTCTCATTTCGGTTAAGGACATTTAAGAACAATAAAAAGAAGTTTTTCCCAGTAGAATTTAATGCCCAAATAAAATGCAAAATTAACACTAAAAGATACCAAAGTTTTTAATTTTCAATTTCAGCTCTAATGATCTTCATAACGTATATGTTTCCTACTTAAAGTTAAAAAATTAAAATTTAAACAAAATACCGGTAATAAACACTACTTGAAAAAATATTTTGTAAGATGTTGTAGAGAAAGATGTGCCACAGTGTTTCATATTTCTATACATTTATCAATTTTCAACTTTAAATAATGTATTTATAAATTTCAATAAGTCTAATTTTTTAGCATAAACACTACTTTAACTTTAATTTAAATGTAAAATTTCATTTTTTTTACTTTCTTAAAAAACAAAAAATTATAACATATTGTGTATAGCAACCGACAATCGTAAGCATTATTCATAATAAGCATTGGTGTTGGAGCGTGGATGGAGCGCCTGATTTCCGAAGGAAATCTAAATCTCCTATCAGTCAGAATTGGGGAGCGACTTTAAATCAGTAAAATAAAACAAAATTTTAATATATTTAATATGCATGCAAAATAATCCAATATGTTGCATGTAAGACAAAACTATGCGTCCCAGAATTTTTCATTTGATATATCGCAGAAATTAATGACATACCAGTTTAGTTGTTATATTCATTTTACCATGACACCCAATCAGAGGTACAATTTTTAAAACTCCTGCTCATCTAATGGAAAACGAGCCTTTTACAGTTGGCCAATCAGAGCTGCTGCAACCGACGAATAACTTCATTAGCCGTTTCTTCGTAATTTTTAAAAACTAAATTTTTTATGTAAGGTAAAATTTTAATTTCATATTATTGATGAGAGGCCATGTGTGTACTTGTGTTGTAGAAGCTTTATAATTAAAATCTATTTGCCGAATTTTATTATTGTTCAAATAAAATTCAGTTCTATGATTCTGGATTCATATAAGTTTTAAATAATATTTATAAACAATTATCAGTTTTACTTTTAGAGTCAAGAAACAGTCAGTTGCTTTTGTCTGCTAATTGATTCACATGCTCTAAATGAATATTTACCAAATTTGGAATTGGAAAGATTGTGAAGTGAAAGATTTTATTGAACATTATAAATAACAAAAAATTGAAGGGTTGTAAAATGTGGAAGCAATTTATCTTTAAAAGCTGTAATATTACTGTTTTCATAATACTTAAACACCTTCTGCGTCATTACTTTTAAAAAAAATTAGAAACCTTCTCAGATTATTACTAACTGCTGTTTTTAATACAATTTGAAAGGAAAAAATTATAAGTAAGTAAGAAGTATCTAGTGTTAGTTAAAATATTTATATTTAAATTAGGTGAATATTAAATTATTAAAATATTTTGTTTGCCTAGATTTTAAGACTACTTTTGCACTATCTCCCAAGAAAAAAATATTTTAAATTATTTAGTTCAATCTTTGCGTCGTGAAAATCTACTTCTTGTTTCAAGAATTCTAGAGCTATCTTAATGGCATTAGTTAAGGATCGGATTTTATACCCGTAATATTTTTTTGCTTACACTGTTTAACTAATTTAATTAATTAGAATCAAAGTTAATAAATTAATCGTAATCATAGTTGTTATTTAACACCAACAATTGCATATTTCTTTTATGTACAATCTTCTTTCTATAACTTTGCAAGCTCTTGAGAATACTTCGTAGCATATTTCTATCCTTTCGGGTACCCATTACTATCCACTTTTCTCACAAATGCCTCCTGATTAAATTCCGAAATGAAATTGAAGAATAATTAAGAACTCCTTTTACGATAAACGTAATCAATTTAGAGCACATGCACTACATACTTCCGAAATTTCCCTTCAGTATTAAACCAAAATTCCATTTCATTTATCAAACAGCAACTAATTTCCCTTTTAATTTTTTCCCCACAAAATACCTTTCCAATGATACATCTATGTCATTTCTGGGGCATTTGCAAACGCGATATATTAGCTTTGCCAGGGAGACACAGCGGCGGTTAAACACAGGTTCGAATTTCCGTGAAAGCGAAACCTAAATATTAAACATTCGTTCTCCATAAACCAATTAATCGAGATTTAATTACTGTTGCCAATGGATACTGTTTGCCGACAAAGCTTCGAAAAAAAGAGGCGGAATAAAAGTTAGGGATTAATTTATCAACAAGTAATTACACAGTCGCTCAATATTCGACGCACAAGCATAGTATAGTCCCTTTAAATCAAATGGTATTTCAATAAATTCAATTATTTCTTTTACCCTCTACGAAATGCCGATAGTAAGCGTGGATTCTTAAATAAATTAAATGGCTAGATTCCGCCATTATTCGGTCCGCAGAAAATCGACCGATAATTCAATTTGCGAAAGCCCTTGCCATACCGCTAGATATTTATTTATTTTATTATTTTTTTTATCCGTTTTGCTCTTCGAATCTTTTCTCGTCATTCCGCATTATTTATTTATTCGGCCTTAGAAGTTATAGAATACAGAGAATTGAATTATGAAGATCTATCATGAAAATAAATTTGATATTCTTACGCTTTCCTTCGCAGAGAAGGAATTCGATTTTTTTTATTTGTCCTTTTTTTTATTAGGTTTGTTCCTTTGACTGTATTTCTTCGATCATTTTATAGAAATTTATTCCTTTAAAAATATTTCTACTGGAGAAGTTTCTTACTGGATATATTTAATTGAGAGATTTCGAGTTATTTTAGATAGAATGATTTAAGGAGGTTAGTTCTAAGAATAAAGGAATTCTTTTTTTTTTTTGAGTTCCTTTTATTTTTTTATCTCCAATAGATGCGTATGTTTGCGAAATTAAGCTTTCATTCATCGCTAAAAAATCAATTTTGTTTTATTTTCTTAAGACTTAGTTTCATTTGCTTGAAATATATTTAACAAAGAGTTTTCTCTAGAATTTATTGAGAGTTATTTTGGGGAATATATTTTTTAGTTAAAATATTTTGACAAATGTACACTTTGTTTTCTTCTGCTTTCATACAGCGTAAGTTAATTTTTGATTTTGAAGAATTTTAGTTTCTTTTTAAAGATGTATATTTGTTTTTAACCTATTCTCATTTTTTTCAAACTTTTTTTTCCCTTTATCTTAAAATCATTGCAATGTATTATTTTTCTTCACAATATAAAAAAATTAAAGATATTAATACATATTTGATTAAGGATTCCACGAAAAATATGATAAATAATGTAACATAATTCTTTACGCAATCACAAGAAAATTCTAAATATTGAAATGAAAACAAATTGATTAATAAAATAACATGAATGAAACACATGATGTACGATAAAATATGAAATTTTAATCGTTATATTTTTGTCAAAATCTTTCAAAGTATTTTATATTATTCATTTATTGGTTTCCAAAATTTGGATGAAATTTCACGAATTCCTATTATATTATTTATCACACATAGACACTCGGGCTATTGAAGAAATGCCTTGTAAAGGGGATGATGCTCGATGGAGAGGGAAGTGCCAGCTCATGTATCGTACTCGTCACTTAACCAAGGCCCGAAATTATATATCAGGTTCGCCACCAATAGTCCTCTCGTCTTAATATAACTCCCTCTCCTGCACACTCTCAAACTGGATTTTTTGTAAATGCAACTATTGCGATAATATTTTCTTATTCGGCTTGTTTTGTGCTCGTAAGCTTTTCTTATCATTTTCTTTTTAAAAAAAATAATAAATGTTTCATTTTGAAAGTTTTAAATCATATGGTATTCCTACTAACAAAAATATACTTAATTAAATCATATATTGCATAGACATGTATTATCTGTGTGTATACACGGTGACCCCCAGGCTAATGAAATCTTTAATTGTGGGAAAACTTTTTATTTATTACCTATGTCCTTGTCAGAATTCTCCTATTTGAATGTCTCCATGGGAACTTAAATGTATTCGTCACATATCTCCCTCTTTTTGCGGGAGTGGCACACGTTTTTTACAAATCTTTAAGTACTTTAAAGTGACTAAGTTCCCCACGCGACCACAATTTTCCCTGTGAGCGACTTAGTGCTTTTCATTGCTGTGTTGTACTTTTCATTTTGATTTATAAATGTAAACGAACAGAATATAAAGAAATAAATGGCCAGCTGCGTTATCCATTGGATGAAGTTGAAACTGTGTGTCAAAGCGATGAAAGAACCTGATGCAGTAATCGATATTAATCATGATAGCGAATGTAAATTTGGGGGAAGTGATGAACATGAAACATTTGAGTTGAAAGGAAAATTTTCAAATGCTACCTAAAAAACTCCATAAGGAAAGGTATGAAGCTACAAGTGTACCACATGATACATTACACTCTGTAAAAAAGATGAAAGCAAGGAAAAGTTCAATATGCTATTTCTCAATCATCAAAAGACAGTAAAACTACAATAACTCGAACTATAAAGGGTGACTCAATGTAATAAAAAGACACGCAGAAAAGGGGTTCTTAACTAAGTCCACTAGTACAGTAAAACATATTTATCAAACAAAAAAGCATTTGCATACATAACTAGAGGACAAAACATTTAGATCAGAATTAGAAGGATCTGATCACATGCTCGTTCGTCCTTACAGTTCCGAAGCTTGCCTATCAATAAAGATTGTTCAACACTCTAGAGGGCGTGAAAATCTTTCTGCTTTTAATATGAGAGGAGTCTAAGGAAAAGGTAGTTACATAACTAAATATGACGGTTTTGCCTCCAAATATCATCTCTGTAATGCTAGCGAAAAGTGTATGTGATCTGTGCTCTTTATTTAAATCATCATGTGATATTCCACTACCCCGGGGTATCATCTCTACATCCACACGACCTAGATTTGTAAGGGTAAAGGAATCTCTTCCATAATAAAACTTGTTTATTATTATCCCTAATTTATTATTAATCAATACAACACAAGTCTTAATTAGGAAAATCAGATCAGGAATGATATTACGTAATTAACAATTCTCAGTAAATAGCGCATTAAACCCTACTTCCTATATCTTTATGATAAACTAACCTATGAATCGTTATCTATAGCCGATCCCTTAACTAGCTTGAGTACGCTATATTATTAAACTTTAATAATCAATCTCTTACCGATATCACACGGCACTCAGCAACCAAGCCTTACATCCTCCTCTTGTACTTTATTCCTTTAATATTAATATTCTATATATTATTATTATCCGACTTGATCCAGCTTCTATTCACTTCCTGGCTTCTAACCGACTTCTATATGGCTCCTATAATACTCTCCCTTCGCGAATGCAAAAGCTCCAATACACATAATCATTCACTAATCTGCATATCACGTTTTCTTCTTGAGAAGGTTGGATAGAAATGCCATTCTAGACCCAAATATTCCCCAAGAGGTTTAAGGAAAGGCGCGATAAAGCCCATCACAATCCATATTTGAAATATTTTAGTTTAGTTTGATTGAATTTTTTCTCAAAGTATCGAACAAAAAAGGAAAAGTCCTTTAAAATAGGTAAATATACTTTCTCTTAATTAAATTAATTATTGGAAGTACGATTTTTATCGTGTAAGATAAAAATAATTAGAAAAAAATAGGATTGGCACCTCACGCGTTCACTAATGTTGGTATCAAGTACGCAAATTCTCCCGGGATCATATTCTCCATATAGTGTGCTGATGCATGTTAAATTTATCGAAGTCCTTTCGTTGGGCGTGGCAGAGAAATTTGAAGTGTGAATTATCAGTGCAGTCCTCTGTGCTTGACCATAAGTCAGAATTACAATTTACTTATCTAACTGTGTTCGTGTTGTTTCAGAGTGCGATTTTGATAAGCTATCAAAAAGCCTGTATAGCTTAAGAAACATAACGCTACTACAATAAGCTAACTCACTATTTGGTCCCATCTAGAATATTTTTGAATCTTAACTTATTATCAGTGTTGTGATTTTTCTTTAATCAATCTTTAAATATCGATGTTTTCAAATGAGAAATGCATAAATGACATCTGTCTTAGAGGAAGCTCTAATTTATGAAATGTATTTCAAACAATACATTTTGCTTGAATACGTTAAGTTTCGAAACGAGATTTGTGTCCACTTCCTATTATACTTAAGCAATATGCTGCACACGCAAACATCATTTCTCACTAGAGTAAATCCTGTAATTTAGAGTTAAGTTTCTATTCAAGTCTCAACAGAGTGTTTCCATGGGTTGAGTTCGATAATATTACTGTCATCCTCAAACTGAATCAGTTGTAATTAATGATGATTCAGATTTAATTCAAGTGGAATAATTGAGTGAAAGGAAATGATACATTTCCGCAAAAGGCGGGCTCATAACAGCGAAATGATTTCCTGGGGAAATAAAAAAAACGGGAAACCCCGTCATCATTCTGTTCAGCAAAAAATTATTTCATATTACCTTTCTCTTTCAAGTTCAGTTTTTGATATAAAAACGCTATCTGATTGCGTTCGGAACCATGATTTCACAAAAGTGTATAAAAAAATTATCTATTACCTTGTTATTTAGTGTCGCTTGAAGAAGAATATACATAGAAAACTGTTTTCAGAACATTATTATAGAAAAAAAATTATTTAACTGCAAATTGTTTCGGCAAAAAATGAGTAACGAATGGCATATATTGAAAAAATTATCTTTTCATGAAAAAATATTCGATAATGATAATTTTTTCTTTATATACAGATATTTGTAAGTAGCCTAATCTACAATATACACCGAAGAACCAAAACATTGTGTGAACACCTACTTAATATCAAGTTGCAACACTTACTGCCCCAAAGAATCATGTAACGTGCTGTGGCAGGGATCCCACAAGTTCTTGGTAGATGACTAGATATAAGTTGTAACAATTGTCTAAGCAAACTTCACATAACGTAGTTATATTCCGACATAAAGCTGTTTTATGTTTAAGCTTTTTTCTCATAAAAACCCAAATGTGCTTTATCAGACAAAGATCCGCCGAATTAGGGGTCTAAGACATTAATTGGAATTCGTGTTTATGCTTCTCGAACCATTCTAACACAATTCTAGCCTTTTGATATGGGACGTTGTCTTGCTGATAGATTCCGTTTTCAGTTGAGAAAACAGTCGCCATATAAGGGTGCAACTGATTTGCAATTATGCACAGACAGACTACAACTTTCACGATCCCTTCCACCAGAGCTAAGGGTTCCGAGTCGCTCTTGAGAACGTTCTACGCAGCATAATACCGCAACCTCAAGCATGCGCATGGCCTGCTGATCATGGAAGAGCAACTGTTCGCCTTGAATACGCCCCCCACACTGACACGACCATTGATGTCATGAATGGGAAATAATGAACCATCAGATCAGGGAACTGTCTTTCATTTATCTGTGATCAAGTCTCGATGTTACCGGGCCAACTGTAGGTGTAGTTGACGATAACATTTGGTGAACAGAGGTCCAAGAGTGAGTCGTTTGCTGTGCAGCCGCATGTCCATCAGTATCCGCTGAGAGATGTATCTTCCAAATCACTTGAAATTGGACTTGCATTGTATTGGGCTGTAAGCTGACCCACTGTCTGGCGCCGATTTTGCTTTACTAAGCTCCGTCACCGATGCTCTTTGTCTCTGATGAGCGTGGACGTCCAACGGTTTGGTCCTTTTTACTGGTTTTGACGTCATTTATGCATTTTACATGAATACTAAAAACAGCAGGTCATGAATAACCTACCAGTCATGTTCTTTCGGAGATACTTGTTCCAAGTAATTGGACCATTCAAATATGCTCTCGTCCAAATTCGCTTAAGCCAGACACCTATCCCCCTCACTTGCAAACGTAAGTGCAAAATGGTAGCTAACTTTTTCCAAAAGTAATTAAAAACTATTCTCTCTGAATAGCGAGGCTTTAATGTCATCCAGATAAGTTCATTGAAAAATGGGGAGGTGTTCAAAATTTTTGGCGGTGCATACATACTTTAGAATTGGATTTATTTTCATATCGTTTTGTATTAGAGTAGAGAGAAATTTTAACAAATATCTCTGGTAATATAATAACTATAACTCTCTCTATAAATAACTCTGAAAACAATATTAATTTTTTCAAAAATTCTAGTTCAGACTTCTTAATGAAATCTTAGCTATATATAGGCAAAGAATTATAGAAGCATTTTTCATAAAATAATGTTTTGAAAATGTCATTTTTTTCTTCATTTTTTGCCAAAAGATTGCCTTTAAATATTTTTTTTCTTGTAGTAACATTCTTAATATAGTTTTATGTGTAAATTCTAATTCAACCGACGCTAAATATTACAAAAAATTCCATTCATATGCTTTTGTAAAATCGCGGTTTCGAACAGATTAAGTCGCATTAATCGAAACTCAGAATTCAATGTTTTAGTTTAATGCCCTGCATATTCAATTTCATTTAATTTCTGACATGCTTAGTTATTGAATAAAACTAGATAATTTATGACTCTACTTCTTTATTCTATTGTACCAAAACTTCAGGGGAAAAAGAAACAGTTAAACAATTTAAGAAGCAAATTTATGAAAAATTCAGTAATCTCTCAATAATCAATCTTATAAAAAAGAGCTATTTTCATTTCACTTCCATCTTGAGTGATCCATTATTAAAGCCACACTCTGAAGCTACGGCAGGGGTATTAACAACAAACAGCGTAATTTTGAACCATGTTTAAATGACGAGGACGACATCTGAGCTGGCATCCTACTCCCAAACTTCCACAACATGCATCGTTAGGACTTTGAGTCTCAACACATTTAACATGCATCAGATTCTGTACATCGCGAGTCCCCAATGGCACCAGAAGGGAAATCCACACAACTCAAAAAAAGCAACGCCAACCAGGAGCTCCAGAACATGACCAGCTAAAAGTTTTTTTAATTATTTATCTCTCAACCGTCGTGAGCGTATATATACGTCTCACTCATCAGGTACGTTAAATGCACCCGACGTATATATACGTCTTTTCCAAATACTATCCTTTCGTAAGCGTTGTTATTAGTGAAACTATTTCGATGGCTTCGGAATTCAATAAAATGTCCTTGACAGTACCTGCGAAGGAATTACTTATTTCAGAGAAAATTTGCTTATTTATGCCTTTTTTCCAAAACACACTGGCTCAAAATTGCGAGGTCCGTCGCCAAAGGCTCTCGTGTAGCTGAACAGAGCGTCACGTTAATATTCACTCACTCATTCCCTTTAAGGTGCCTGACTAGTGTAAAATCATCAATTTTGATGAACATGACAAAAAAAATATTTGTTATTTTTAATATTTCAATTTTGTTCTTTCTAAAAATACCTTACTTTGCTTGTACTCCAATTATTTACGAAGTTATAGCAGTTTTTATGTCAAGTGAGAACAACAAAAACGAACCGGAAGTACTTTGAATTTGAAAGATTTTTGGAATTTTATTGAATTTATTGATAAAATATTAATTTTGGTAACATTAAAACTGAATATGGTGATATTTTTTTAAAAATTATTTAATAGTTTTAGTAAAATTTGGCAACAACTTTACAGGTTTGTTGTCATTTTTCGATTTGTTTATGTTCTAGCTACTCGATTCTTCGCTCCTCATTTAATTTATTATTTTGATATATTTTATGAAAAAAACTGTCTTTCTTAAGACAAAATATTGATTAATTATGGCTAAATCAAGATCTGGGAGGTCTAAGAAGCGCCGATTTACTGGAAATTGTTATACCATTCGTGCCACTATTAATGAGAATGATGAAACATCTGAGCTCAATTCTACTGAATCCGCTAGTGCCAAAAAGTTGGAATCAAGCCATACAAGTTTGGAAATTTTCTCAGAAAGATTGTTTGAAACTTCTAAAGACAATAGAATTGTCATCTGGACAACTTTGATTTCATTTTTTGCCATAGTTTGTTGTCCTGATTGCGTTATTCTCAGGGCTTGGAACTTATAGAAGACTCTGTCAGTGGATTATGCTCACATATGAACCTAAAGTGCAAAAACTGCTCCTTCTTTAAAGGTTTCCCTACGACAGAGAAGATGAAAGAGGTTCTTGTCTTATAAACTCTTCAATTGTTTTGGGGCTAAGGATAATCGGGAAAGGATTTTCAGCTGGCAAAAAGTTATGTGCTTTCCTCGGTTTACCTTTCCTGTCAAAACTTGCTTTCCGCAATCAAGAAAGAAAACTGTTGAAAGCAACTGAACGCGTTGCTCAAGAAAACATCAACGCTGCATTGAGTGAAATCAAAGGCTCAAATAGTTTCACTAAATGTGGAATATCCATTGATGATACTTGGCAACGCAGAAGCTACTCATCTTTGAATGGGTGTGTAAGTGCCATATCAGTTGACACCGGTAAAATTTTAGACATTGAAGTTATGACACAATATTGCCACATATGCGCGAAAGGCAATAGCCAATCATCGAAACATGTATGTTCGAACTATAAAGGTTCCACGGGGAACACGGAGGTTGTTGGAGCCTACCGTATATTTGAGAGATCAAATGTGAGGAATGTACAGTACAATGAATACTACGGAGATGGGGACTCAAAAGGATATGAATCTGTTAAAAACTTTTATGGAATTAATACAGTAACCAAACTCGAGTGTATAGGTCATGTACAGAAACGTGTAAGGGAGCGGTTGCATCAATTAAAAAAAACGAAAGGTTTGGGAGGGAAAAATAAATTAACTGATAAATTAATCGACAGAATTCAGAACTATTATGGAATAGCTATTCGAATCAATGTAGGTAATCTACAAAAGATGATGAGTAGTGTAATAGCTGCATTTTTTCACTGTGTATCTGGAAAAAACAATTCATTGCATGGACAGTGTCCTGAAGGTTCTGAGAGTTGGTGTCGTTACCAAAGGGCAAAAGCAGCTGGGAGTCCCCTCAAAGAAATTGAGCAAGGACTTCCTAATAAAATTATAAACCAAATAAAGCCTACATATCTAAAACTGTGTAAAAAATGTTGTGAAAACTTTGTTGAAAAAATGTCTTCATGGTAAGACACAGAACTGCAATGAAAGTTATAACAACATTTTGTGGAATATTGTTCCCAAAAATATATTTATTGGACTGGAAACATTTCGTTTGGGTGCATTATTAGCTCTAATACTTTATAATTCTGGTTATGCAGGTATATTATCAGTAATTCGAAATGTAAATGGTTCCTTTCCTGAAAGTGTTGCTCAAGAGTTACTTAAATTTGATAAACAACGGATTTCAATATCTTTAAGATATTCTTTATCGATTGCGAAATTGTCTCGAAAAAAAAGAAGAAAAGCAGCTAGGAAAACAAAAAGTACTATAGATGAAAAAACAGAAGGCTTAGTATATTCATATGGAGGGTTTTAAAGTACTTCTTTGCAGGATTTTTATTCTATATAATTTATAATAACTTTTGTGATAAACAATATTTTTCAAGAGTTTTTTCGTGAATGTTTACTGGTAAAACAACACAATTATATTTTGTATGATATATTTCTTAACTTCTAAAATAATATGGAATAATATATATTTGTTTTTCTATGTAAAATGTTTTTATTTTTAATGCAATAAGGTTTTTTTGAAGTGCTTTTTATACGTCTAATCTGTATTTCGTAAACTGTGTACTTAGACTTTAAGAAAAAGCTTTTTGACACTATAAAATTGTTAAAAATATTAAAAGATAAAAGTTTGAAGAAAGTATATGTTCAGTGTACGTATGTAAATGTAGAGCGCCCTCTAGCGCTCAGAGTGTCTAACGAATCTGTGTAACCTCTGACTCCATCGAGTAAGGAGTCAAATCGAGCGAGCTGAGCAACAAGTAATAAAAACTACAGTCCACTTACTGAGAGAGACCTTTTTCTTGAGTTTTACTTGTGTACCCAACATTCTGGTCCAGTCTCAACCAGAGAGACCTATGCATTGAAAATACGAGGTATGTGCTGTTGTTTTTTGACTTTTCGTTGAAAAATCGAACTTTAACGATGTTTAAAGGAGCAAAAAAAGAAGACTTGAGGCGAATCGCTTCTGAATTAGAGTTGTGTGTCAGTGATAAATTAACTGTTTTAGACTTCATGGATCTTATAAAAAACTGTGATAGGTACAAAAACGATCCTGATTCAGTGCATGAGTTAGAAAATTTAATTATCGAAGAAAGGAAGTATGACGAAAGTCAACAATTAGAGCTAGAAAAAATAAGAGAAAAGTCTAAGCTTGATTTAGAGATAGCGAGAATACGAGCAAATGATAAAGACAATAATACTGAAGTTAATTGTAATGATTCCCCTCTTTTCTGTGGATTCTTTAATTAAAAGTATCCGCACACTTACAGTGAAAATTCCCGACAAACCTGAGGGATGGAGTTTCTTTTTTATCATTAGAACGTGCATTTGCAGCCAAAAAGTGTTACTGATAAATTTAAGCCTGAGATTTTGTTAAATTTATTAGGAGAAAAAGCTGCAAATATCATTATATATCTGAAAGATGAAGATCTTAAAAATTATGATAAAATAAAGTCCATAATACCAAGAATTTGAGCCAACTCCTCAATCGTGTTTAGAGAATTTTAAGAAAGCAACACGGCAAAATTGTGAATCCCATGTCCAGTTTGCTAGTAGATTAACAACAAATTGGGAATACTATTTAAAATTGAGAAATGTTTCAAATTTCGAGGTATTAAAACAATTAATAGTTTCAGACAAAATATTTAGTACTTTAGATAAAGAAACCGCATCGCATATTAGTGTCAGACAAGCAGATAAATGGTTTGATCCTTTAACGTTGGGAAAAGAAATTGATTTATTTTATTCATCGCGAGGAAAACCACTGAGTGAGAGTATTAATTATTGTCGCAAAAATCAAAATTCTAAAAATATGTCTAGAGTATTTTTCTCAGATGTCAAGGGAAAAAAATGTGTTTTGTGCCAATCTGATAGTCATTTTTTAAATAAATGTCCTCAATATAAGCAATTATCAGTAAATAAACGGGTAGAACTTGTTAAAAATAATTCCTTGTGTTTTAATTGTTTAAATTTGCATAGAGTCAAGTTTTTGTAAATCTAAAGTTATTTGTAAATGCTGCCAAAAAAGCATCATTCTTCTTTGTGTTTCTCTGGAGACCCAAATTTTACGAGTGAAAGGGTCATTCAACCTTCTTCATTGGGGGCAGAAAGAGCCGGAAACAGAGGAATCCTCGATGAGTCAACTTTCAGTGAAGACGTCTGTGTTCAAACCCATAAATTACATAGGGGAGATTTCGAAAGAGGTGTCTTCTCAGGGTGTAGGAGATCTGTTTACTGCAACGAGTTACGTAAAATCGAAATCCGTTTTACTTTCAACCGCGATTTGTTTCATTAGAGATTCCTTTGGGAAAATGCAGGAAGTCAGAGCACTGTTGGACGGTGGTTCAACAAGCAATTTTATTTCGCAACAGTGTATGAATAGACTCAATTTAAAAAGAGAAAATAAACATTTTAGTTTCAGGATTAAATAATTCAGAGTTAACGATTAAATCGCGCGTTAATGCAACAATTGCAAATAGAGGAAATAGTTATGAAACTAATGCAGACTTTTTTGTAGTGCCGCGAATTACAGATATGATTCCTTCTCAACCATTTAACGTTAGTATGGGTAATTTCAGTAGAGAGAAATTAGCGGATGAAAATTTCAACATTCCGGGAAATATTGATTTATTGTTAGGAGCAGAAATCTTTTATGAAATTCTTTTACCAGGACAAACAAATCTTTTAAATACAAAATTAATTTTTCAGAATACAGTCTTCGGCTATATTGCGAGTGGGAGTATTCCAGTTTCTAGTGAAAATAAACCTCACTGTGGGTTAATCAAAGATAATGTCGATTTAGAAAAGACAATGAGGAGATTTTGGGAAATCGAAAATGTTGAACCTGAGACAATAAAAAATAAGGAAACGATAATTTGTGAGGAGCATTTTAAAAAAAATCATTCTAGAGATAGTACGGGAAGATACATAGTATCTATGCCATTTAAAAAGGATCCAAATTGTTTAGGCTAATCAAAAGATATTGCCCTTTAAAAATTAAATTCTTTATGGAATAGATTAAAGCGTGAGCCTAACTATTTAAAATTATATAGAGATTTTTTAAAAGAGTATAAAGAGCTAGGCCATATGCAAGAGGTAGACGAGAGAGAGGAGTGTGGAATGTATTTCATACCACATCTTGGTGTTTATCGCTCTGATAAAAAAACAAGTAAATTGAGAGTAGTTTTTAATGCGTCGAGTGCAACTACAAACGGTTATTCTTTAAAGTCTCTACAATACAATGGGGGAGTTGCTCAAACTGACCTTTTTTCAATAATGGTTCGCTTTAGAAAGCACATATTTGCATTCATTGCGGATGTGCAAAAAATGTATCGAATGATTTGGATTAATCCAGATCAGCATAAACTTCAGTGCATTCTGTGGAGAGAGAACATAGACAAACCAATAAAAACGTTTGAGTTGTCAACTGTGACCTATGGAACAACGAGTGCACCATTTTTAGCGACACGTACGCTAAAACAATTAGCCCTAGATGAAGCAGGGAATTTTCCATTAGGGTCTTCAGTTGTGATGAGTGACATGTACATTGATGATGTACTTACCGGTGCAGAGACCTTATTAGAAGCAAAAGAACTGAAAAATCAGCTGATCAATATCTTCGCTAAAGGAGGTATGGTTTTGCATAAGTGGTGCGGAAATAATACGGAATTGATCGAGGTTTCCGAAATTTTGATTTTTCAGATTCATCAGAGATAAAAGTGTTGAGTGTTTATTGGAACCCCAAGCATGATTGCTTCTCCTTCAGAGTAAAAATAGACTTGCACGAATTAAATACCAAACGGGATGTTTTGTCAACCATCGCCAGGATATATGATCCTCTAGGTCTTTTAGGTCCTGTGGTGGCGAAGGCGAAAATCTTCCTTCAAAAATTATGGATGCTAAAGATTGATTGGACAGATTTGCTTCCAGATACAATCAATAGAGAATGGCGACAATTTGTCGAATCACTTCAGGTAGTAAATGACATCAACATCAATCGATGCATTGTGGTAGAGCAACCGGAAGTGATCGAGCTGCATGGATTCTCCGACGCGTTCCAGTCACCATATGGAGCTGTCGTCTACTGCAAATCCATAACCTCAGATAGAAAGATGCTTGTACATCTTATTGCCAGTAAATCCCGAGTTGCGCCTACCAAGCAAACAACGATTCCCAGACTTGAGCTATGTGCCGCTGTGCTGTTAGCAAAATTAGTGCATCGTGTCAAGCAAGCTTTGAATTTAAATGTGACTAATACTTTTCTTTGGAGTGACTCCATGATAGTTTTGTCATGGATAAGGAAGGAGTCATATCAACTAAAAACCTTTGTGGCTAACAGGATTGCTACAATCCAAGAGATGACTTCCAGTGAGCAATGGCGTTATGTGGCAACAGAGGACAATCCTGCCGACTTCGTTTCCAGAGGAATGGATTCTCTAAAACTTAAAAACTTGTAAGTTGTGGTGGAATGGTCCTAAATTTCTGATGAGCAACCAGTACCCACAACGACAAATTCCTGTTGCAGTGATCAAGGATCCAGGTGAACTTAAAAACTGTAGTGACTTTTCTAACTTTTTTCTTGATTCTGCTACTAACTCTTTTGTAAATAATTTACTTAACCTTAGTAATGACTATTTTAAAATTATTCGTGTCTTAAGTTTTATTTGTAGATTTGTTTATAATTGTAAGAGCAAAGAAAGCAAAAGAATTGGGCCTCTAGATTTAGGAGAATTAAAAAAGGCTGAACAGCTTTTATTGAAATTAGTACAAAAAGAAGAGTTTAAAGTAGAGATGAATGGTATTCAAAATTCTGCCATGGTACCTTCCAACAGTCAAGTAAAAACACTCAATCCATTTATTGATAGTGAAGGGATTTTGAGAGTTGGATGTCGATTGAGAAATAGTGATATTAATTATAACCAGAAATTTCCAATTCTTTTGCCTTCGAAACATAAATTGACTTATTTAATAGTTGAGTATTTTCATAAAAAGTTTTTACATAGTGGTCCACAATCCTTGTTATATCAGATCAGGCAAAATTTTTGGATATTGAATGGCCGTAATATTTGTAGAAAAGTTGTTCATAATTGTGTAAATTGTTGTAAGGCCAATCCTACTTGCACTGATCAAATAATGGCTGACTTGCCAAAGGATAGAGTTATCAAAAATTATCCATTCAATGTGTCAGGTGTGGACTTCTGTGGACCCTTTTACATTAAGTATAAAGGGCAGAGAAAAGGTGTATATAACAAAATCTATGTTTGTATATTTATATGTTTTGTTTCTAAAGCTGTGCACTTAGATATTGTGACTGATTTAACTTCTAATGCACATTTATTGCTACACTTAAGCGTTTTATATTTAGAAGAGGTAAATGTGCTAAGTTGTATTCTGATAATGCAACAAATTTTGTGGGTGCAAATATAGAACTTAAAAAATGTTTAATTTGGTGTGTAAACCTGATGAGGCACTTGCAAGTTATATGGCCTCTGAAGGAATAGATTGGAAATTCCTCCCCCCTAGAGCCCCAAATTTTGGAGGTCTCTGGGAGGCAGGCGTTAAATCTTTTAAGTTCTATTTAAAGAGAGTAGTAGGTAACACTAGATTAACATATGAAGAGTTTCTGACCGTGATTATCCAAATAGAGGGGATGTTAAATTCTCGTCCTCTTGTCCCATTATCTTCTGACTTGGATGATTTAAATGTATTGACTCCTTCTCATTTTTTGATAGGTAGATCAATTACATCAATTGTTGAGCCTGATTTAACTAATTTAAATGAAAATAGGTTGGATAATATTGGCAGAAAATTACAAAAATAATTCAATTTATTTGGAAAAGATGGAGTGTAGACTATCTAAATAGTTTGCAGCAGAGAAATAAGTGGCATTTCGAGAAAAAGAATGCTAAAATTGGAGATGGTTATAATAAAAGAGGATAATTTACCTTCATTTCAATGGTCATTAGGTAGAATCAACAATATTTATCCAGGAAAGGATTCTAAAGTAAGAGTAGTGGAAGTCAAAACCACTAGAGGTATATTTAAGAGACCCATTTCGAAACTGTGCATTCTACCAATTGAAACAGTGTGTGTGTGAAGTAGCATATATAACCCTTCAGATAGTAATGTTTGTGTGTAGAATAGTATTTTTTTAAAGAAAAATTCTGTGTGATTCATCAATTGCTTTATACATTGTCTTCATTTGTATGCTGTTTTGTTTGTATTTTGAAGTATTGTATTTCTGTGTGTTATCTTTATGATTATGTTCTGTCTAAATCTTGCATGTTGAAAAACATTGCAAGGCCGGGCGGCATGTTCAGTGTACGTATGTAAATGTAGAGCGCCCTCTAGCGCTCAGAGTGTCTAACGAATCTGTGTAACCTCTGACTCCATCGAGTAAGGAGTCAAATCGAGCGAGCTGAGCAACAAGTAATAAAAACTACAGTCCACTTACTGAGAGAGACCTTTTTCTTGAGTTTTACTTGTGTACCCAACATTCTGGTCCAGTCTCAACCGGAGAGACCTATGCATTGAAAATACGAGGTATGTGCTGTTGTTTTTTGACTTTTCGTTGAAAAATCGAACTTTAACGATGTTTAAAGGAGCAAAAAAGAAGACTTGAGGCGAATCGCTTCTGAATTAGAGTTGTGTGTCAGTGATAAATTAACTGTTTTAGACTTCATGGATCTTATAAAAAACTGTGATAGGTACAAAAACGATCCTGATTCAGTGCATGAGTTAGAAAATTTAATTATCGAAGAAAGGAAGTATGACGAAAGTCAACAATTAGAGCTAGAAAAAATAAGAGAAAAGTCTAAGCTTGATTTAGAGATAGCGAGAATACGAGCAAATGATAAAGACAATAATACTGAAGTTAATTGTAATGATTCCCCTCTTTTCTGTGGATTCTTTAATTAAAAGTATCCGCACACTTACAGTGAAAATTCCCGACAAACCTGAGGGATGGAGTTTCTTTTTTTTATCATTAGAACGTGCATTTGCAGCCAAAAGTGTTACTGATAAATTTAAGCCTGAGATTTTGTTAAATTTATTAGGAGAAAAAGCTGCAAATATCATTATATATCTGAAAGATGAAGATCTTAAAAATTATGATAAAATAAAGTCCATAATACTCCAAGAATTTGAGCCAACTCCTCAATCGTGTTTAGAGAATTTTAAGAAAGCAACACGGCAAAATTGTGAATCCCATGTCCAGTTTGCTAGTAGATTAACAACAAATTGGGAATACTATTTAAAATTGAGAAATGTTTCAAATTTCGAGGTATTAAAACAATTAATAGTTTCAGACAAAATATTTAGTACTTTAGATAAAGAAACCGCATCGCATATTAGTGTCAGACAAGCAGATAAATGGTTTGATCCTTTAACGTTGGGAAAAGAAATTGATTTATTTTATTCATCGCGAGGAAAACCACTGAGTGAGATTATTAATTATTGTCGCAAAAATCAAAATTCTAAAAAATATGTCTAGAGTATTTTTCTCAGATGTCAAGGGAAAAAAATGTGTTTTGTGCCAATCTGATAGTCATTTTTAAATAAATGTCCTCAATATAAGCAATTATCAGTAAATAAACGGGTAGAACTTGTTAAAAATAATTCCTTGTGTTTTAATTGTTTAAATTTGCATAGAGTCAAGTTTTGTAAATCTAAAGTTCTTTGTAAATGCTGCCAAAAAAAGCATCATTCTTCTTTTTTGTGTTTCTCTGGAGACCCAAATTTTACGAGTGAAAGGGTCATTCAACCTTCTTCATTGGGGGCAGAAAGAGCCGGAAACAGAGAATCCTCGATGAGTCAACTTTCAGTGAAACGTCTGTGTTCAAACCCATAAATTACATAGGGGAGATTTCGAAAGAGGTGTCTTCTCAGGGTGTAGGAGATCTGTTTACTGCAACGAGTTACGTAAAATCGAAATCCGTTTTACTTTCAACCGCGATTTGTTTCATTAGAGATTCCTTTGGGAAAATGCAGGAAGTCAGAGCACTGTTGGACGGTGGTTCAACAAGCAATTTTATTTCGCAACAGTGTATGAATAGACTCAATTTAAAAGAGAAAATAAACATTTTAGTTTCAGGATTAAATAATTCAGAGTTAACGATTAAATCGCGCGTTAATGCAACAATTGCAAAGAGAGGAAATAGTTATGAAACTAATGCAGACTTTTTTGTAGTGCCGCGAATTACAGATATGATTCCTTCTCAACCATTTAACGTTAGTATGGGTAATTTCAGTAGAGAGAAATTAGCGGATGAAAATTTCAACATTCCGGGAAATATTGATTTATTGTTAGGAGCAGAAATCTTTTTTATGAAATTCTTTTACCAGGACAAACAAATCTTTTAAATACAAAATTAATTTTTCAGAATACAGTCTTCGGCTATATTGCGAGCAGTGTATTCAGTTTCTAGTGAAAATAAACCCTCACTGTGGGTTAATCAAAGATAATGTCGATTTAGAAAAGACAATGAGGAGATTTTGGGAAATCGAAAATGTTGAACCTGAGACAATAAAAAATAAGGAAACGATAATTTGTGAGGAGCATTTTAAAAAAATCATTCTAGAGATAGTACGGGAAGATACATAGTATCTATGCCATTTAAAAAGGATCCAAATTGTTTAGGCTAATCAAAAGATATTGCCCTTTAAAAATTAAATTCTTTATGGAATAGATTAAGCGTGAGCCTAACTATTTAAAATTATATAGAGATTTTTTTAAAAGAGTATAAAGAGCTAGGCCATATGCAAGAGGTAGACGAGAGAGAGGAGTGTGGAATGTATTTCATACCACATCTTGGTGTTTATCGCTCTGATAAAAACAAGTAAATTGGAGAGTAGTTTTAATGCGTCGAGTGCAACTACAAACGGTTATTTAAAGTCTCTACAATACAATGGGGGAGTTGCTCAAACTGATTTTTCAATAATGGTTCGCTTTAGAAAGCACATATTTGCATTCATTGCGGATGTGCAAAAATGTATGAATGATTTGGATTAATCCAGATCAGCATAAACTTCAGTGCATTCTGTGGAGAGAGAACATAGACGAACCAATAAAAACGTTTGAGTTGTCAACTGTGACCTATGGAACAACGAGTGCACCATTTTTAGCGACACGTTAAAACAATTTAGATGAAGCAGGGAATTTTCCATTAGGGTCTTCAGTTGTGATGAGTGACATGTACATTGATGATGTACTTACCGGTGCAGAGACCTTATTAGAAGCAAAAGAACTGAAAAATCAGCTGATCAATATCTTCGCTAAAGGAGGTATGGTTTTGCATAAAAGTTGCGGAAATAATACGGAATTGATCGAGGTTTCCGAAATTTTGATTTTCAGATTCATCAGAGAAAAAAGTGTTGAGTGTTTATTGGAACCCCAAGCATGATTGCTTCTCCTTCAGAGTAAAAATAGACTTTTAAATACCAAACGGGATGTTTTGTCAACCATCGCCAGGATATATGATCCTCTAGGTCTTTTAGGTCCTGTGGTGGCGAAGGCGAAAATCTTCCTTCAAAAATTATGGATGCTAAAGATTGATTGGACAGATTCCAGATAATCAATAGAGAATGGCGACAATTTGTCGAATCACTTCAGGTAGTAAATGACATCAACATCAATCGATGCATTGTGGTAGAGCAACCGGAAGTGATCGATACATGGATTCTCCGACGCGTTCCAGTCACCATATGGAGCTGTCGTCTACTGCAAATCCATAACCTCAGATAGAAAGATGCTTGTACATCTTATTGCCAGTAAATCCCGAGTTTTAGCAAACAACGATTCCCAGACTTGAGCTATGTGCCGCTGTGCTGTTAGCAAAATTAGTGCATCGTGTCAAGCAAGCTTTGAATTTAAATGTGACTAAGACTTTTCTTTGGAGTGACTCCATGATAGTTTTGTCATGGATAAGGAAGGAGTCATATCAACTAAAAACCTTTGTGGCTAACAGGATTGCTACAATCCAGGAAATGAATCCAGGAAATCCAGGAAACTACAGTCCACTTACTGAGAGAGACCTTTTTCTTGAGTTTTACTTGTGTACCCAACAATATATAATATTCATAATTGCTTTGAAAATGTTTGTTCTTTTGATATAGAGAGGTTTTAGGTTTTTTTAGCAGTATAGTTTTTTAAATTTTGAATTTTAAATCTTTAAATGCATTTTTCTCTGAAACAGATTTTTTGATATTTTACAACACGATAAGCATGATTTCCCAAAACGTTCTGTAGATAACTGTCTGTAATTTTGTGTAATTGTGCATTATTATAGTATGTATGCTGTGACCTAGGGATTAAGAAAAAACAGCATATTTACCTTTTTTATGATTTTTTTTCTGTATGATAAATGTGAAATTTTTAAAAAATTAGCATTGCGTGCACTTTTTGACTTCTAGTTCAGTAATAAATTAAAATTTTTCAAAGATATTAGGTCAATTCATTAGTAACTGTTTTTTGAGTAAAATTATGTGGGTTTTTTAAAATATTATGCATTAGAATTTATTTTACTATGTTTAACGTAACGTACAAATAACGTCTAATTTAAACCTAAAATTGGCCATATTTAAAAAAAATACATTGAAAGAGAATTTTTTTTTGCTATTTTTATTAGTTTCCAGTTATAATTAAACAAAAAATGAGTTTAAAAATAAATTTTCAGCACAATTTCAAAAAAATGTCTCCGCAACTAGTCAGGCACCTTAAACATCTCATAAGAGCGCCATGTTGAAATCGGTGGCATCGGGGAGCGATTCGCGTAACCTTTTAATCGTCAGTGGAGGAATTGAAATTTATTGAAACTAATCTTAAAGACCAAAGATATGTTGATACATTTGGTATCTTTTACATTTTCATTATTTGCGTTTCTAGCTTCCAGACACATTTTGAACAAGCTTTGCTATCTTTGAACATAAGATACATTTTATAACGTTATTTAAACAAAAGTTATGCTAAGCATTTTAAAATATACGCATACACGGTTTTATATGTAGTAACCTACAAGATCATGATTTTTGTTTGTATAGACATTACTATGTTGGCAACCTCGGCAAATAATTTTCACCGTTTGAACCCAATATATGCCAAAAAGAAAGCCAAATCAAAAAAGAAATACATTAATTCTTCGGGATAATAAATTTCAAATTGTCAATAATTAAACAACAATTCAACGTCTTTTTCGGAGAGAAATTTAAAATTATGATAAATAAACATCAGAAGAAAAAAAAAGCAACTAAATATATTTTAAAAAACTCTGAAATATTTTTCAAAGTCCAGAAACTCTGCAATGAATCTCACTCGAGAATAAATTAAGGAAATACGATAGAAAAAATTTAAATAATTAAACAACGGGAATATAAAGAAAAGAATACATTGAAAACAGCTCTTTTGAAAAATTTAAATGAGAAATTGTTTGCATAAATAAGAATTTTTAATACAATCATCTCTCTCTCAATTACTCTCAATGACATACAGGGCGTTCCATTTTCAAATATTTACTTTTTCGTTTTCTTAATTTAGTATCTTTTTAGAATTAAGGTATCTTAATACGTTCGGAACCGTGATCCTAAAAAAACCGCATAAATGGATAATTTTCATGATATTTAGTGTCACTTAGATTAGAATACATGCATAAAATTGTTTTAAGGACATTGTGAAAAAAAAATTTACTTAAATACAATATTTGGGCAAAGAATTACTTTAGAATAAAGTTTTTTTCAAAATATTCTCCTTTTATAAAAAATGCTTCTATAATAATAATATTTGTTTATATAAAGTAAAGACTTCTCTCTCTCTCCAGAGAGTCTGAACTAGGATTTTTGAAAAAATTTTACATTATTTTCAGAGTTACCACCAATTGAAATAATTATCAGCGTTTTTTTCTTAAAACTTCTCCCCTCTGTTGTAGTAAAATATGGATAAATCCACTTCTATGTTATACATTTCAAAAATTCTAGTTCCCCCTCTGCACAGGTCCAAGCTATATACAGGCGAAATATTATTATAGAAGCATTTTTCATAAAAGGCGACTGTTTTGAAAATTTGTCATTCTATGCACAGTCTTTTTCAAAATATTGTACTTAAATAATTTTTTATTATAATAACATTCTTAAAACAATTTTACATACGTTTTCTAAGCTAAGTGACACTAAATATCATAAATATTATCCATTTATATGCTTTTGCAAGATCACCCTTTCGTACGTAGTGGGATGCCTTAAAATTCATCATGAAAATCGCTTTCTATAATCTTTTAAGAATTATTATGTAAAGAATCATTTTCTATATAAAAAGAAAATACAACCATCTCGCACTTCATACATGCGTTACGTTTGTACTGAGAGACATATTCACTCAAGCAGAAATTATTCTAGAAGAGAAAAAATTTCTATTTGTCGAAAGCTTTCATTTCTTCTTTTTTATCCCTTATTTTTATTTATTACTAACATGTCTCTACCATTTTTTTTCGAATCGAACACATTCCAGGATTTAAAGACACCTACTCAAGCGCGGTGAGACGACACATTCCTTCTACAAAGCCCCTGCGTATTAAACGCGATTTTTCATACCTATAATTCGTAAGTTACACATTTATCAAAAACTTTTCTTTTTTCTTTCAGAAATTTCGAGCAAAAGGGGGAAGAACCTCTTCTTTCCTTTCTTCTCTCCTCTTTGCTGTGTTGCTTCCGTTGGAAGAAGTTGGGCGTAGCTGTACTTATACAGCGACTGAGGGAACAGATAAAACTTTTCTTTCTTCCCCCCAATTGTTTATGCATGACCTTCTCAGGAAGAAAATAAATAAACAAACAAAAATGAAAAAACAGAAATGAAAAACCAAAAAAAAAATATATATATATATATATATACAGCGACGCAAAGTCTATGTACCCTGTTTCTTACAGTGACAGCCAAAGAAATTGTCCCCAAATGGTAAAATCAATAAGCCATGGGATTTAAGGTCCACCCGCCCTTCTCTACTGCAAAAAGGCAAAATAAAGAACGAAAATAGAATTTTTCTTCCTTCTCATTCCTTCTTTTCTGTTTATTTCCATTGTGTTTTCCAAGAGCTAGCGAGGGTACTTGATGTAGTTCTGCGAAAGAAGCCCAGTAGTCCCTCTCCCAGAATACTGACTGACTGCCTTTGTAAATAAAGCTACATTCTCTGTTTTTGAAATAAATAAATTTTTCCCGCTTCATTTCTATTTCTTCCACAAAACCTCTGGTGTCATTTGGGTATAGAGAGTAACTTCATTTATATGATAATTTATGCCATTAAATCAATCCGGCTTCGGTGTCTTCGGGGTTTCTGTGTATACATAAACCTTTCCCGCTTTTCAATCGGAGTGATTTCGGTTGGAATTTTTCTTGTTTATTTTGCATCTTATATTTCAAACGCGGATTCTCATCCATCGGTGTAACTTATTAAGAGGAATTTCTAAATGGCGCAAATAAAACGCTGGACGAGAAAAAGAATTCGGCGTACTTGATTTTGAGGAAGAAGTAAAACAATTTCTTGGCTATGAATATCTTGGCTATCAGTTCAACGTGCTGGTTGTAAATAAAGGATTTCGTTACAAATTTTATTTTTAGTATATCTTTTTGCTAAAAAGAAATAAAGATAAGATACATACATAAATTCGGTCTTATTCATAGAATTCTACTGCATTGATTAGAAGCGTTTCCTGGGGATGTATTTTTGGGAAAATAGAGTCTTTTACGAATAAAAATTTAATGCTGCGTTATTGATTTCTTTTCTTTTGCGCAAGCCATGAAATTTTCTAATTTTTGTTTAAGAAATAGAACAAAATACTACTATATTTTGAATTTTAAGTAGAATGAATTTGGATATATGTAAAATAAAACTGCGGTTACATGAGAATTTCAAAATGACACAAAGAAAATATTTTAGATTCTGGCTTGGAGAATCTTTGTTTAATTTTGTATATAAAATATTTATTAGTAAAGTTTGATAAACAGGAAAATATGTTTTGAAGCATTTTAAAAATACATCTAAAACTTCTTGAAAATATATATGTTTGCTCGATGTTTTTACAAACCATATACACTCCACACTAATGCATGAAGTCTGCGTTTATTGCTACTAGTGCATTGTGTCTTTTAAATTTACCAGAAGTCAGACAAATACAGGTCAAAATAAGAACTAGAATAGTTCGTTCTACCAAAATAAATGATTTCATGATTTTCCGTTTGAAATATAAATTAAATTTAGCCTTACAGAAAGAGAGAGAGAGCGCTATTTTTATTTAACATAAAATTATTTTTTAAAGAATAAATACTTTCTTATTTGTTAAACAATTACATTCTTATTTTTCAAGTAAATGTATTCTTATTTGCTTAGCAAATACATTATTATTTGTTCAACATATACATTGTTACTTGTTCATCATATACTTTGTTATTTGTTAAACATATACATTGTTATTTGTTAAACAAATATATTTTGATTTATTTGTAAGGTAAACCATGTTCATATTGTTATTATTTGAATATATATACTGAAACAATGAGCTACTTTTGATGGTATGAATGATAATTTTACGTATGGCTCAGGAAGCATTTTGAATTTATTGGTTACATGTATTAGAGTTCCCTAGCTTTTCACTTTAGTGTATGAAACTCTAAAACAAAATATTCCCGAGCAAATAAAGTATAGATTAATAAGAATATTGTTGCAAGCAGACTTACCTATCTGTATTACATGGTACTAAATAAATAAATATTAATTTTTTTTAAGAAAATCAATTATAAGAACACATTTTAAGTTTTGCATTTATTTGCTTACATATGGCATCTTATATTGAATATTTTCTTTTTTTAATGTATTCATATTTATTGTAAAATGTAGATTCTACATAGCTGATCCTTAACGACTGATCCGTTTTACCAGCATCGACACTCCACTACACGAGATTATAGGTATATTGAAATCATGGCAGCAGTGATAAATCGTTGTGCTACAAGTTACATGCCACAAGAAATGGTCTATTGCTCAAATATTGTTGACAGTACGAACCATTCAAGTCCTTTTCAGCACAGCTGAATGTCTGCAGATTGTTTATTGCTGAAATTGCAAATGTTGCAATCTCATTATTGTTTGCATCTGCAGTGGTACATTGAACGGTGGATATGAACCAACGAATGGTGTTCTAGGATTGTCTATGCATACGAATCGCATTTCCTCTATAGTATCAAAGCTTTGTCTTTGATTACATTTGAATATAATAATGCACGTTAGAGTCAGGCAAAGTTAAATTTTCACTCGTCAATCATATTGCATGATTGCCTTGTAACGGCAATCATGTAATCGCAAATCTTAAACACAATCTTGTAACGCAAATCTTCAACTAATCATCTTGGGTAAAATTAATCTTTTTAACTGCGAGTTCAGTCGAAAACTTTTCTCAGTGAAGAAGACGAGATTAAGTCAAATGAGTACTTCTATTTAAACGTTGGCATTAGAGTAGACGAGGATGGTCGATGGTTGAAAGCTGAGATGGAATCCTGAGTAGGATTACGACAGGAGGTCGTGTAGTTAAGACAGTTATCCAAAGAAAATTCAAACGTAGGAGTCAAGAGTGTTCCAGTATTCAGTTAAGTGCTTTTATTTATATGTTTGTTGAATTAATCCTACACGGTTGCTCTTCCGGGTTTAATGTTTAGTGCATTCCCTCCCTTTAATTACGTAGGTTGATTAAGTAGAAATAGTAATAAAACTGTGTTAAAATTACTATGGTTGATCTTCGCCCGAACCACCAGACACTAACGTATGCAAGGGCGTTACAACTTTAGTCGGCCTGTTTTCTTGATGTTTCACCTTCTGAACACGTCTTGTCAACGGTCAGAGAACGATCCACTTAACAAAGACTGCCCGCTGCTACCCCAGATAAAATTTGGCAGTGTGTAAAGTGAAATCTATGCTACAGTGCCAATTTAAGCTCATTTCGGGACATGGGCGCAGAAGATCTACATGCCCCATTTGCACTAGCGGATCGAATTTTATAAATAGAAAATCGGGTTAACTCCAGCTTATCAGGGGCCCTGAGCGCCCGCCCCAACCACCCAATAGATAAACTGGTGCTGCTTTGTTATCATGCACCACCAAGACATACAAAACCTCATTCTTTTAAAATCGATTTGTGTTGCAGCAAATATTGTTACCTTTGTAGCAATGGGATTTCTCCGAGGTCTATCCTCTCTAACTCTGGTTTTCTTTCGTCAGCCAAATTGGCTCTTAAATCTAGAGCAACTACACATTGCAAAAGATTGTCAATACCGAATAATGTATGAATAGTCAACGAAATCGACTATTATATTTAATAATAAAGGATTTTAGATCATAATAAATGTTTTACACGATATATTTTTTGTTGAGAACAATAATAACCCCGTGCACCACAAATTATCACACGTGGGCTTACGTAGAAGTAAACGTGAAGCACACATCACAAAGAAGAGAAGGATTACAACACAAACATCCATGCCTTACCCGGGATTTGAATACAGACCCTACGGCACCGCAGTCAACGTCACCAACCACTATACCGGATGGGCGGTTTTTAGACGATATTGCTGCATTAATTCATGCTGGAAAGGATATTAAGGATGATTTACATTTTATGATAGCCGAAAGGTTGTATCTCATTCCGATAAATACAAATTGATTCTTAACTTTTAGCTTGTCTTATTGCACATCGCTTCCTCATTTCTAATGTCAAACTTAATAAAACCATACAATTTCTTTTCCTTGTAATCATTTCAATTTTGATTCAATGGCTTTGTAATGATCCATATTGGGAACCTGAGAGGTCAGCGACATATCCAAATTAACCAGCATGAGAAGAAGATACCATGACAACCGTAGGACCAACACCCACTATTAACTTCATATTGCCTTTCTATATTACATATAAAATATCACACACACATAATATACTTCTTCTGACAATTTATTTCGTGTCACAACGTAGCATGATCTGATCCTAATTAAAAAGAAGTTTATTGGTGAATGGATCTAGTAATTCTGATACACACTCTCAAATGACGGGGACAACGCGTGAACTGGTATTCCACTATTACAAACTTCCACTCTCCGTTAGTCCGCTTTACTGGAAGGATCATGGTTGCAAACTCGCGTCTGGTGTAGTTTCTGTCGAGTTATCGGTGCTATTCAGTGGCGTAAGGGAGAGTATTATCCCCCCTGCAAAGTTAGTTCTGTAGCCTCTAGCTGGATCTAACGAAGTATTTCAAAACCATAACATAGCATAGGTTTGGGCCTCCTATTACCCAGCTCCCACAATGCAGTTATTTTGGGGGTGCGCTACGCCACTGGTTCTATTCACCAATGACCTGTGTGGTGACACTAACACAAATGTGAGGGCTCTAAGCATCGCCCTCACCAGGGGCGTAGCTACCGCTGTATCAGCCGATGGCGTTTGAGATGCAGGCGTGTGAACCGCGCTCTTTCGCGAGGCAATCTAGACCTGCTTTCATGTGGCAACTATAACCCCAACATATGTGAGGAAAAAACTGTTAATATATTAAGGGGCTCCCAAAATGGCGTGCAAGAAATTTTGATACAGTGCCCACTCAAGACTAGCTACGCCAGTGGCTCTCCCCAATGTTAGAGCTATGCTTATAGCTCTCATATTGGTGTTGTGTGGAAGTTAGGAGCATTAGATTTAGTCCTCTTTGCTTGCTTATGATTCAGAATTACGAGGTCCATCAAAAGTTCTAGTCTTATACATGATGTTACTAAACAATCAATCGATCATTCTTTATTTTTCAATCACTGAGCAAATACAGGCATAAAGTCTCCAACGTATTAATGCCTTTTAAAAACAACACAAACATATTTTCCAACTAAATTTTTCAAACTCAATTTTTTCAATTAACCCTCTAACTGGATACCTTCCTCCTGAAAAGTTATTCCGAAAACGTTTTACTCTTATATTGCTATTCCCTTCAAAAATGCAACAGACTTCAATTCTTTCCCCCTTTTAAAACTTGGGTGGTCGAAAGGGGAGAACTTTATGACTTGGTTCGGCGTCTTTAATCAGTAAGAACCAGGATAGCAATCGTTTACAGCTAGCTGTTGTTGCCTTGGGCAATCTTCTATGAAAACCGTAGTTCCACTCTGTCGTTTTCCCCATAGATTCAGTCACAGTAAAATTAAATTAAAATGCAGGGTAAAAAAAACATGAGAGAAATAAATGGCGTGTTAAAAGTTGAAAAATAGTTATATTTTCTTCAAACAAAATTTATTTTTCTGTCATTTTTTAAAAATTAAAAAAAAAATATTTTGGTATTGCGATTTCAACTAGAAAAAAGCATCCTGTATTCATTTTTGAATATGAGAGTAAGAAAACGCGCTCACTTTCCTGTTTTTAAAATAAAATATGAGGTAAAAAGATTAAAGGCCCTATCTTTTTTTTAAACAATAAGACAATTAATGGTGCATATATTTATGAAATAAAACAGATCTTTCTCTATTCAATTATATTTTTAATTTAGAATATAAAAAAATGATTTCAATACTTTTAATTTATTTAAATTTAAATCATATAAATGATATTTTTATGTTAACTGAATATTTTTCGGAAAAAAATCTAAATTTTCATTCCTAGTGCTCTCCTTTTCGAACTCCTTGTATTAAATAAAAATATCTTTTCTACATCGGTATTGTGATGGACATAACACACATTCAGTCAATAATTTTTAATTTTAATGGGGGATATACTTCTTCAAATGCGCATGACAGTACTTCTAACCATTTTCTACTCAAGTTAAATTTCTTAACTTTCTGTTTCTTTTATTACAAGGAAAAATGTCACACATCGATAACTACATTTTCACACAATTCAGTCATTACAAATTCTATTGTGTCATCAAACGATTATATGACTAATATTAACATATTATTTTAACCATTTAAAAAATATTTAGTATAACATAACGCAGACAAATTTTCTGAACTTTAAAATAAATATTTCGAAAACTATTTCAGATATACTCAAAATTTTTCATTCCTACGCTTTAGCTTCTCAGTTTTGCTTCTATGTAAGAATTTATTGTAATTGTATATTCATCAATTTTTTTAGTATATTTTTTGCTCTTAGCATGCGGTTTTCAACTGAATTGTATGAAATCTTCGCGAAATATATTAAATGAATGATTGAATATTAACGTCGCACTGTTCAGTTACACGAGGGCTTTTGGCGACGGACCACGTAATTTTGAACCATGGTCAAGTGACGTGGACGACACCTGAGCTGGCACCCCCCTCTCCTAACTACCCCACCACACCAACGGGAGGACGTTTCAGCTCTCGACAGATTTAACGTGCATCGCTGCCCTACACGGCGGGTCTTTAGTGGTACTGGGCTCGAACTCGTGACAAAGCAAGCCACGTTCCGATACCTATACCACTCGGCTACCGCGGCCAAAATATATTAAAAGATACCAAAGAAGCTATATAATATAAAATTTGAAATTTTTGTTATACTCAAACAATTGCTAAAACGTATGGTAAATAATTTTTAACTGCGCGATGCATTTTTTTTTTCGAAATTTCAAATGGAATTTCTAACATAAAATTTCTAGCTTTATAAGGTCAAGATTTCAAAAAATATCCAGATTTTAATTACTTATTCAGTTAGCCTTTAAAAAAGAAAAATGTTGAGGTATTTTGTATAAATAGATATTTTTGAACAATATATAATTCGAATGTTTTTCAATAGCTCGAATTTAAAATTGATTTTTATGTTTATTTATATGCATAAATGTCTACTGTAAATGTTTCCGTATATTTTTGATTACCATTTATTCAAACATTCAAGTTATAAAAAAAATGTGTGAAAATCTTCATTCATATTGTCTTTGATTTAAACTGAAGTTCAAGCACTTAAAATTCAAATATAATTCGGTGTATTTTAACAATATATAACCAGGCACTGTATTTAAACTTCCCTGAACACTTAGGCTTTGAAATCTAAAAAAAAAAAAAAAAAACTAATAAATCTTAATTAGTTTTTTTTTCGTTATTATTTTTATCAAAGTGTAAGAAAATGTTTCAAATGATTTGATGAAGTTTAAATTTATTCATTTTTAGTGGTTGGAAAATTGAAAAGGTTCCAAATTTTAAAGAGTTTGGTGCTTTATTAATTTTTTCGGTATCTTATAATAAAATAATCATGTTTCAAAAACTAAAACCTTTGATTAAAATAAGAAAAATGAAGAGACAGAATATACTTAAAAGAAGATAATTTGTCTAACTATATAAAATAGCAGATTGCACTGACACGCCCCAACTTGTTACAGTTTCAAATTAATATGTAACCAAAAGGGAATTGTAACATATTTTACTTATGCGTTGGGACTTTACAATTACAAAACTTTAAAAAAACGAGGTCACACACAAATTAACACTTCCTGGGGTCTAAAGAAATTTCCCCTCGATTTTTTACGATTGCCCCAGGGTCAAAACACGGGGTTCCCTGCGAGCCATAAAACTCCTGCTGTGTTGCTTCCTCCGTCCCTCATTATCTTTCAAGTTGTTAAACCTTAAAAGGGGGAAAGGATTTCAGAAAAGTGCGGCTAATCCGCTTTTGAAAACGTTACTTGAAGGCAGAAAAATCCGTGCAGTCCATTTTCGAAGCATCTTTACACTGACGGAATTTTCCGTGCTATCCGGTTAGAGGGTTAAAATAACAAGTTTCAATGTGTAACAAAATAACAATGCGATGATTACATCTGAAAAGGACCAAAATATATCAACCATGAATTAATACAGTGTGAAGTCGAAGTAATTAGTGTCATATGAAAAGATATAATCTTGTAAGTGTCAATTGGAAAAAATACTTAACACCTCAAATGCTTTCATAAAACACGATAATAAGAATAATATCTCAATATAAAAAATCGTTTTTGAAAGGCATATATGGTAAAGAAAACAAAATTCTAAAATAAATAATGATTTTTTACACTTATTTTTAAACGTTTATTATTTCGTTTCAGTATTACAAGCGACAAAAATAGCCCAGAAACACTTAGCACCAAGCATTTGTATTATTCATTGATATTATTAAAAACTATCTTTTTTTTAAACATGAAAATCCACTTGATAAAAAGATGACAGAAAAATATATTTAAAAATAATTCACTTCTTTCTTTTCATCGTTTTCACTTCTTTCTTTTCAAGTTTTCTAAAAATTAAACAAGATTTGGTTTTCTTCGAAGCCTTTTGTGACGGATTTTGATCATTTCTTTTCATTGTTTATTCCTGTCACTTGTTATAATTTTTGAATTACTTTGTTGCATTTTTTTCAGGTTTATCTTTTTCACTTTATTTGCGTGTTCGTTATTATGTGTTGATAATTCCATAGTTGCATAGATGCCTTATCAAAAACAAATTTTAAGGCTCATTCTGAAATACCCTTAACTTATGAAGGAAACTTCTATAAGAATATTTTGCCTTCCATTTACTTTCACATTATGTCGCGTGAAGATTCTAAGACTAAGGAGATTCTTTAGTGTACTTTTAATCCAATTAATACAAACGAAATAAAACCGTCTTTTAATTAGAATAAAATTTTCTATGAGTTAATCTTAAGAATCCTTGATGTCAAAAAAAGCAAATTATTCCAAAGGTCATAGCCATGAACGCATGATATCCTAGTTGAGACGCTTGTTCATACTAAAAACTAGGGTATATGGTATATTGTTCAAGCAAAATGGTATATTGCTCGTTAAATCTTTCTTGGTGCTAAATCCTGTTTTGGCGCAATAGTGAATTTGTCAGCTCATATGTTGTCTTCGTCATTTGTGTGACCGTGGTCTAACTATACAAACCAATAGGATCAATTCATGACGGTCACGTGATAACGACAAACACGTGTTATAAGTTGAATTCAAAACAGACATCAAAGTAATTGTACTTGTTGTTCTATTTGTAAAACTTGGGTAAAATTTAAAATTTTATAATTGGGTAAAAAGGTTCAAATGTAAAAAAAAGTTTTTCAAAAATTTTAAAATTAATTTTTTTTTTATTTTATGCATGTAATTTTAAATAAAATGCATTTAGTATACCTATGTGCATTATTCTTGTTAACAAGTTGTATTTTTTTAAGAAAAAGTTTCTGAAAAGATCAAAAATGGGCCACAACGAAGTGCATGAACTGATTAGCTGGAAACACGTGATTAATTTTATCGTGTGGCAATGACGTCACATGAGATTTTGAACCGATTGGCTAAGAGCCCGTGGTTATCATTATTATTTGACTCTGACGTCACATGAATTGAATTCATTAGCAATGTCCCTCCTGGTGTCATGGTGTGCGGCGTAAATAACTCACAACCAGTAGTTAAAATATAATTTTTACAATTGGCTATCATAATGAAATATTTATTTTATATATATGTAACACTATAGATTGAACAAGTTCATCAGTTATTTTCAAAGACAATAATACTAAAAGATTATCACTGAAAACAAAACAAAGTAGTCAATGTAATTTTGAGGCATCAATGTATCATCTCTCTCAAAAGTGATATTCGATCTCATCGGATCGTCTCAGCAAACAAGTACAAAACACAATAAGATAATCTACCCCAATAGTCTCTTTAAAATGAAAAGCATGGTGCTCTTCAACGCTTAAAGACAAGTGATGATATGGTAATTGGTCCACATTGCCTGTCTTCCAAACATCTGCTGGGAACTGATAATTCGATTTCTAATCCCTTAGTCCACCACTTCTGGTCATGATGAGTTGATAACGGAAAGGGGTGGTTGGAATGAGGTGATTAACCTCACTCGTGTCACCTGTCAGAACATGGCTGTCCAATAGATAGATAAGATGGCATAAACAAGCTCGGAAGAGTATTCCCTATTTTGAATAACAATCATTTACCTTTTGTTTGATCAATACGGTTGGCCGGCTCTTTACACAAAATTGTGTTACTTGTAAATTGAATATTATCACCGAAAAAGTAAAAAAAAAGATAATTTTGTTTTATAATCTTGGGAATTTTAATGGGTATATATGAAGTAAGATTTAAAAGTTTCCGGACTGAGTCTATAACCTAAAAAATATTGCCGACTAAATTGCTGAAACACATCCTCCTTCGAAATAAGATCCGTGAACATCAACACACTTTTGTCATCGCTTGTGTAAAGATCATCGAAACATTTATGGTATCTACTTCTAGCCATGTCCTTTAATTCAGCCTGCGATGCTCTTTTAACTTCATCTGCAGATTGAAATCGTTGGCCCTGAAATGACATGCCAGTTTAGGAAATATGATGATTTCGCCGTGAGTGAGATCAGGTGAGTAAGGAGGATATGACAAAACAATTGTTTTCGTTTTCAGAAGAAAATCAGGGACGAGGATTTATACTGGCATTGGACGAGGAGGCGTTGTCCTGCAAAGCACCCATGACTGCTCAGCCCAAAATTTTTCTCTTCTTTCGGATTGTCTCACTCAAACAACACATGATGTTTACATAGAGTTCTTTGTACGCAGTACGCTCTCCAGGGATTAATTCCAGATGCACAATGCCCTAGATATCGCAGAATATTCATAGCATGACCTTTCATTTAGAGCGATCTTAGAGGAATTTCTGCTTGCATGGAGATCGTGGAGATATCCAATTTGCCGATGTTCTCTGGGATTGCTGGCCGTATAAGAGAAACCCTAATTTCTTGTCTCCAGTAGCAATTATGCCAAGTGGGGAAGAATCTCTGTCAATAGCTGAACTTAAATTTCTGTGATTTTCATTTGAATAATTTTTTAGTCTTCGATTAACATGCGGAGATCGATGTGTTTGACCCACCGTATGCATTTTAAGATTCTTTGCCAGAATCTGTTGCGATGTTGCCTCAGATATATCTGATTCTTTTCCTCAAATTCTGGTACTTGCTCTGTTGTTGAAGCATTTGCTTACGTGCCACCACAGAAACCTTTTCGATGATCTCAGTGGTGTGGGAAATATGATGATGCCCAAAAAGGCGTCCATCGTCTTCGTCACTTTCTTTACCTTCTCTGAAACCTCGATGCCACTCAAAAACTTGTGTTCGCGATAATATATCACTGCCGTACACATGCTTACATATTTTGTAAGTCATCATATCACTCTTTTCCAAGAGAATACAAAATTTGATATTCATTATCTGCTCAACAAATATCATTTCTTTCAATCTCTCTCACCAGGTATACTAAATACATATACCTGAAAAATACGACACCGTGGTGAGCCACTGACCCCCTGATTTAGGACAATTTTTTTTAGAAAAAGGGAAATAACGCATTAACACACAGTCGGTCTACTGCAAGTTTTTTTTTAAGTTATAGGCTCAGTCTTGAAGCTTTTGAATCTTATCTTGTATATTAACCATCTGCTTATATAAAAATTCTTTTTACGACATCGCTTTGATTTGTGCAGAGTACAGTATTGTTACGTAGATCTGAGGGTTCGAGGATTTTATGCAAAACAATCACAAAGAAAATAAACAGTTATTTAAGAGCGATGTGAATTTATTATTGAAAATTCAATCCTTTCAGTACAGGATTCAGTAGCAATATTCACAGGTTAATTATCCGAAAGTCTTCACACCTTCAACTGCAATCAAACACAATAACAGTGTTTAAAAATACACGTAAGTAAAGGTTATTCACAAGCACAGCCGAGCTAATCGCTAGTCAAAACAATCCTCACTAGTCGCTGGCTTAATCAAGTCTCCTCGCCGTACCGGCGAGCATCCTTTTTGTATGCGTGACAGAAACTTCTAGAAATATAACCGCTCGTGTCATTGAACGTGACACTAGGGGAGAGATCTACTACTTTCTAGAAGATTCCAGAGGGTTCCGAACTCGCCAACATGGCCGCCAATGACGCCAAAATGGTCGCCAAAGTCGCCAAATTGGCCGCCAACTTGGTCGCCAAAAATGATGCCGCCAAGATTTCGCCAAGTTATCATTGAATCGCCATTATAACGTAAGGGGGCCGCACTGCTTGTGAATAGTACAATTTTAACATGATATAAATATAACATAGAGTAATATAAATGTATTAAACCCTCAAATACAAATTATTTACACTATTTACACAAAATTCATAACAGTATGTACTCGAAAACTTGCCTTGGTGCTTTTAAGTCGCCTTTATGTTAGCATCCATGAGGAATGTATTCAATTCTATTTGTTAGATGTTTCAGTCGTGTTCTGCAAGGTAAGTTGAGATAATTTGGGGAGGGGAGGGGGATTTGAGGGTTATTATTCAAATATCGGCAGCCATTTATTTAAATTATTTTGAAATCATTCATATAATGTTCATAATATTTTTTTCAAATGAAAGAATATTTATATATTCAATTTTCGAGTAAAATATTAAGTTATGAAATATTCAATTGTTTTAAGTTTTATTCCTAGATTTAAAAAAAAATGAAGAAGGGGCATTAAAGGTCAACACATGTTGTAGAATTTTCAAAAACAAATCAAGTTCGATAATTTTAAAACAGCAGCCTAAGTCCTAAAATAATCTGTTATATGTCAAAATTTGAAGCAAGGGGTTTTTTAGGTAGATTATTGGATATAAATATGTATATTCAAAAAAAAAATAACACACACAAAGTTCGTTTTCCTACCTTACTTCCTTCTTATTATAATTTATATACTATATGCGTATGTGCAAAAGGTCCCTGTGCATCTCAAAATGTAATATAACATTAATTAATTGATTTACCAGAGTGTGATTTGGACCAAAATGTTTTCTATAGTAAAAATATTGGTCTTACAAATTAAAAAAAAAATTTGAATTTCAAAACAACACAAATGCAGATACAGTAATTCCTCGACTTATACTACCCCGACCTATGCTAGCTAGGAGTGATGCAATTTTCAAATCTTGTCTATTTATCTTTTGTTCTCACAAACAGGAATTGACAGCTGCTGAGCTCATAGAAATGCAGGAGCAAGAGCATGACATGGAAGAACTTGAGTCTGTAGACCCAGTTCAATCAGAACATCGAATGGTGGTTGGGAATTTGATAGAAAGCCTCAGTTTAATTGGAAAAAAAGAGTGTGTGTGCTTACAACCACACGATAGAAGTGATATCTTCAAATTTTGTAATGTTACTTTAGGGATTAGTTAGGTGAATAAAAACAAGAATATATTAGTGTTGTCGTATAAAATTATTTATTCATATGTCTGTACTCATAAAGTAATATTTTTTACGAAACATCCAATCATATTTGTGAATTAATTGTATTCTAAGAAGGAAACAATAGGTTTATGGTAGATGAAACAGGTTATATATACTTTAGAATCAAAATTATTTAAATATCTAAAAAAGAACTACGTCAAGCGTTGCTCCATACTTCCTTGTTCTTTCATTTGGATGTTTGACATATATAATTAAGTTGAATTTTCATTTTAAAAAATCTGTTAAGGGCTTTGATTTGTTATTTGAAAATTCTACATTAAAATACCCACTTAAAATAATAAGCAATTTGTTCAGAAGAGTTGGACCGGCTTCAGTATAAACAAATAATATTTTGTGAATGAATTCGATAGTTTTCTCTACACTTTGATTTGGTAAAATATAAACAGTAACCATTAAAATTTGTGTACATTTTCTGCGAAATGATTCTGTAGTATTGTTATATATACGAATAGTATTACTATCATTCAGTAGTATTGTTAGCATTGCTACGAGCGTTACAAACCCGAGCGTAACATACATTGATTTTTTTAAAACGCATCATTCCAGTTCACTCTCCAGCAAAACGCACCTAAAAAAGTTATCACTTCAAAAGGGTCACATATTTTGGAAAATTTGTACTGCAGTGAAGAGCGTATTTTTTCAACAAAACAAGGAAAGAAAAAATTATTATCATGCTACAAAGAAATTTTGCGGGAGAAAAAACATCTTTTTGGTACAGCAGAATATTTTGTTAGATTTTATGAAACCCTTTACATTAAAAAAACCTTGTTATTTTGTATATGTGGTATCTAAGATTTGTATTAAATGTTTCTCTTTCTAAATTATTTTTTTCTTTCGTCTCTAGTCCAACTAAAAATAATGTATATGTATATTTATGCGAAATTATACCTCGACTTATTTCGTAATTTTAGTGTATTACTATATATGTTTCTCAAATAAATTAGTCTATTTCACAAGTAATAGACTAAAAATATATACGTTAACTACTAACATATGGTTGTAAAAGGAGGACTATTTGGGTGTTGTCTGAGCTAAAATTTATCTTTCACAATCATTCCGTAATATAGCCTTCTCCAGATTGTCGGACGCATTCGAATCTTTTTCTGTTCATTTTTTTCTCGTCATTTCCGTTTTATTATAAAAATTATTGATATTCTGAAAATATATTCACAATAAGGCTTTATTTACTTTATCTTTCACATAAATTTTCGTGAGAAGGGAGCCATTAAAATAATTATTGAGTCTATAAAATAACTTTTAGCAAAGCTTTAATAAGGTTGTCTAAAATAATATTCTTTACTTTGCATCATTTCATATTCTTAAGTATCTGAATATTTGTCTATTTTAACAGTATCCAGGATATTGTATCAAGTAGTTAAATTTTTATTTTTAATACAAAATAACATATCTTTTTTATTGTGTTAAATGGGTTTGTTCAAAGTGTAGCTTTATTGAAGAAAAGTTGTAATGGATGAAAAGTGCTTCAACTAAAAGCTTTCATTTGGTTAAAAAAAGCGTTCAATGCAAGTAAGAATATGAAAAATAAATATCGAAAATTATAATACAGCTCCGACTCATAAAATGGAATTAAAAAAATATTTTTACTAGCGATTTTAATAAAAAATGAGGCAAAAAACTTATCATAAGGGTAACCAAAAAAAAGAGAAATTATTTTTTTTCTCTTGAATATTTGGGTTTTTTATTTCTTCAAACAATGTTAGCAAAAACTTTAAATCTTAAAAAAAAAGCAGATACAAAAAAAAAATTTTTTTTTTTTGATTAAATGAGTTTTTAAAATTTCTAATTTCTACATTGGACAGTTTCTCGATTTACTCCACTAAAAGCCCGACTCAATTTGTTTACAATACTAAGCCCTTTCATATTGTTCCTTTACATAATCCGGTGTGTGTTTCTAAGACTTTATTTTTATTTTAAAAAAACGCAGCGCTTTTCTATTTCTGAATCTTTTTTATGTTATCTTTGCTTATTCTTTCTGAGGTATTTTTTTAAAGAATCAAAACACAAATCTTGCAAAACACTCAAAAATCTTCCCTCGATATTTTTTTTGATAAAAATAATTTTAATTTGAAAAATATTTAGCGCAATGAATATAATCTTCAGTATATATAAAATAAATTTGTGAAATTATATGTTTGTATATATTGAATTAAAATTACGAAAGCTAAATAAATCGTATGAAATTGAAAAACACAAATGTGTGTTAAAATATAGAAAAGTATTATAGTAGTATAGTAGTATTTTTTCAGATTTATGAAAATAAATTATTGACTCATATTTAACAAAGATTTTTTCTACAATCAAATTTCTTTTAAAGTATAGATTCTAACATTTTTGTCTTTTGAAAGACACAAAATGGTTTAAAAATAGCGTCATATATATATTTACTTATCCAAAGTAAATAGTTAAAAAGTTTCAGAATGAAGCCCAATTCGAAACACTTTTATTTAAGAAGTTTAAACTTTTTAGAAAGAACTAAAACAATAAAAAAATATGATAAAAACTAATGAACTACCCTCTTTGAATGCATTTTTTAAGGATTTATTAAATTATACTCAAGAACTTCCGGAAGAAATGCTCTTAAGTGCTCATAACCATGGAATAAATTTGAATTTAAATTAACACAATGTATATGTTTTATATTCCATATAAAAAGATTATCAAACATAAATTATTTTTGTATCATTAGAGAAAATATAAAAGAAAAAAATGTTTTTTTTTCCTTTCTTTTTGTAAGCAAACGATTTTTTTTAATGCACGTAAACCTCCGATTCTTTTTATTGAATAAATTGACTAGCTTATAAAAGATAAATTTCAGAATGCTTGCTGGATTTTAACAATGGATGTGACAAGTAAATAATAAAGTAGAAAAGCATTTGAAAGAAATATGTATCATAAAGTTCAAAAAATTTCTTGGTTCAAAATGAATTTTAAAAAATGATCATCATAGATATATCTTAAAAATAATCAAACTGTAAATTCCCCATATTTATATAATATTCTGTTTGCTAAATTATTAGCATTGCTATTATCACTATTTTTATCATTATTTTAAATTTCGAACTTTGCATCCATTATTTAAGACTCCAATAAAAAATTTATTGTATCCAAATTTTTAGTACTCTTGTTTATATATATATATATATATATATATATATATATATATTTACTAATAAGCAAATTTTCTAATAATTTTTTTAAAATTTCAGTTAAATCTTTACTTAACCATTAGTTGATAATAAGTAAATAGAACAAAATACGGGTTCCATATGTACTATAATGTATTAAAACTGTCAAAAAGCAAATCAATTTCAACAATATAGAGCACTTTAAAGAATGCGGCTGAACTGTCGTTCGATTCTAAAATCCTGATCTGCCTGATTCCATCCATACAATGATACGAAGATGTGAAACTCCTTGGGGAAAGGTCTGGGCTGTAGGAAAGGTGCATGTTCCTTTCTATCTCTTCTAGTTTTACACACATCTGATCTATCTTTATTATCTACGTGCACTGCATCTGTGCTATGTGAGGTGGCATTGAATTTTCTCTTTACTTGATTTACCTGATAATTTCAGCAGAGAAAAAGGAGTTAAGAAATTAAAAAAAAATTGTTTCCCCACTTTCATTTTTTATCCAAAAATTCAACACTACCTTATAAATAGCTCTGTTTGTCAGCTGTATGTAATTGCTGTAACATTGTATATATATATACATGTATAGTTTTATGCACAGGAAATATAATTCGCTCGAAGAAACTTAGAGATTAGTTATACCTTCTTATTATACCTTCTTTTCTGAAATTATTTTCTTGTAAGAAATAAAATTACACAACAACATAAAAATATGCTTTTAATTGTGTATTTTATATTGAAAAGTAGAATTTGAATATGTCTTTAATTCTCGCATACGGATTAAAATTCTCTTAAGATATTCCTTATTTTAGAATGTAACTGAAGAACTGCGCGTGAGCAGGAATCATTTTTTAAACGTTTCGTAAGGAATGATATTTCATTAGTAAAGAGTTTCACAATTAAAAACAAATAATGGCTTAGCATATACAACTTTACTTAAACAATGAGTAATCCTTAATCCAGTTACGAGAGAAAATGGAAAAGAAAAATATTCCCTTTAATTATCTTACTGAAAACAAACCAAAAATAACAAGAAAGGAAACAAAAAAGAATTTGTTTTCTTTAATGAAAGTTAATTTTTTTTAAAAACTAGAATGGAAAAGAAATTAAAAAGAGAATTATACGAGTTACTGGCATATATTTAGGTTAGTTTATAATCTATAAAAATCCACTTCATTACTTATCCTGTAAGACTTACTTAATACTTCGTTAAGTAATCCACAATAATTCCTTTTTTTTACTTCTCTCATTTTAGAATGTTCACATTTTTTCAATCGCTCTTCTGTTTTAAATTTCTTACATAGCTTTTTGTTTTCGTGATTTTTTTTCTCATAAAAATTGTTCCCTTTGAAAATATTTACGCAGTTATGATTATTTACAAATAAGTCTGTGGAATAATTTCGAAATTCTTAAGTAAAACACGTTTTTTGTTTTGTTTTCTGTAAAACTATACAAATGACTCATGTAAAAAGTCATACATACGACCTATTATTGAAGTAATTTATGTAGCTGAATAATTGTCTGGGTCAAACATTCAGTCAGCGTTTCTAAAACAGTGGAGTACGCCCACCTATAGGGAAGCGTGGTATCATTATATAAGGGGGACATATTGAAAAATCAGCAATAAAAGATTTAAAATAAGTATTAATTTACTGAAAGGAAGCAAATTAAAATCTATCCTGACATCTATGTGAAGGAGGATTCTATCTGAGCACCCGTTCTGTTCCTAAAACGAGTATCTTAGCCATCACGCTAAAACGACCGTCATCGTGTGGTGGCTGTTACTGGTTTTATATTGATATCACACCGCCAAACTACTCCCCTGCCAGTGATTCGGCGAATAGGCAAGCGAACGATACCACATTCGTGGCGAGAGTGTAAGCAATTGCTTCACTTTAAGTGTGACTGGTTTGTGGGTTGCGTCATTCTTGCGTGATGGCTTGTGGGTTGTGCCGTCTTGTCTGACTGCTTAATTACGTCATGTGTCTGACGGCTTGGTTACTTTTGTGGTGGATAAATGGCGCCACGACTGATGCAGTTCTCATTGCACGGTCAGGGTCACCAATGAATGAGGATTCGGTCTGAGCTCCTTCTGTTCCAAAAACGAGTATCTTAGCCATCACGCCAAAACGATCGTTATCGCGTGGCGGCTTTTTCTGGTTTTATATCGATATCACACCGCCGCATATGTATCAGTACCACACCATGTTTTGGATTGTATTGAAAGCAAGTTTAAAATCACTAGTGCCTTCCATAGGCTTGTCATACACAAAATTTAATACTTATCTTGTTAATTTGTAAAGTTTATAATTAAAGTCGTATTATGCGTAGATTAAACTTCAAGTACATTTTTATTGCATTCAATACATTATTATTCTAGAAGGAAGGCGCTATGAAAAATATGAGGGGAAATTGGGACACAAATATTGAAAGTTTGAGAAGCACTGGATTATATACTTCATCTTCAATAACGGTTCGTACTTATACGCGAGACATTTAAAAAATAATAAACAAGATTATTTTTAAGATTTACGCTTTTATTTGGTTGGCGATATTTTTATGTAGTTAGTCTCCCTTTATCATAGCAACAGAGATCGAAAGTCTTCGAAGCTTTTCAATTACATTTAATATGTCATCAATGTCGATGTGATGAAAGATTCGGGTAACGATGGCAGAAGAGTCAACAGTAAAGAAAAATAATAATAACTTCCTCGCATAGATTCCTTCAACTTTTTTATCAGTGAAAATTTGGTGTACCCAAATCAGGATTGTAAGTTGCATGTCGTAAAATTTCCCACATGTATCGTAGCAGCTGTCCCATTAAAAAAATGATAAATTTGCGGCTGAGCATTGTCACGGAGTGGCACACATTTCTGAGATACTCGGATCAGTTTTTGTGCATATATATATATATATATATATATATATATATATATATATATATATATATAAATATGTATTATTTATCAAAAACAAGAAATAATAGATAAAGAACATAACAAGAAATAGCATAATAAAAATATAAAAGCTGAACATGAACAAAAATATAGAGAAATAAAAGAACTACAAAAAAGCAGAACCTAGCGAGTCAGAAAGCAATTTCGGAATTAGGACCGAATAAGTGGGGTTAAACTAGTTTAAAGGCGCCAACCTTCCCCCTTTGCAACTCGGTAGGAAAACCAAATAAAATAAAATAAACAAAACTTCAGAGTATGGATAACTCAGAGAGCACAATAAAACCAATCACTACTATTATGTAACGAACTCTCCCAAAACTCTTAATGCAGAAAAAATCACAAAATCACAAAATAATTATGTAAGAAAAGTAGAAAAATGCTAAAACAATTACATAAGAAAAGTATTCAAAAATTAATTGGTACTAGGGGTACAGCTAGTATATATATATATATATATATATATATACTAGCTGTACCCTACACACGCGTTGCTGTGGCTCAGTCTTGTTTAACAGAAAGGACATATTTTCAGTATGTTAAATAATTTACA
>BMAU01021169.1:0-105000 GCA_019973935.1 Trichonephila clavipes
GGTTTGAAGTGTTATTAAGGGTTTTTTTGATGCAGCTTTATAATAAAAATATTTTTATGAGCCACCATACCACCTTTTTTTTGAAATTTAAGAAATACACTCGTTTTTGCAGAGCAAAGAAATCAGCTTTAAAGAGAAAAGATTTACAAGGTCGATCTACAAGGGAGTTCCAGGGACGTTACAATTTTTTTAAAAAATCCATCTTTTTTCTCTTATTATACATGAATGCTTAGAATTTGACAAGAAAAAAGAAATGATTTTTGTTAAGCAGCAATATGCTAAAAATTTTTGCAATTCATAAAATTTACTTATTAAAAACTTCTTTATCCTTTTTAATTTCTATTTTTTTTTTTTTTTTTATTTTTTCAACTCACCTGGCGTGAAGGCAGGTATACCAGTTAGTTTTGTATATATAATTAAAGAAAATACCATCTTACGATTTCTGTGATTCCCGTTTTTGTTCTTAAGCCTGGTAAGTTATGAATTTTTGAACTTTTTTTTTGTATTATTTACTTCATGACATTAAACGCTACGATTGACAGAATTCTACTAACATAACAAATAATAATTTTAAATCTTTTACGACTCCCAGAATAAAACAATTTTTTTAAAAACATTCGGTTCAAGATTTTTTTTTATTATTCTATAGAAAAGTAAATCAGTTTTGTTTTTAATACTTCCCATGATAAATTATTCATTTATTTTTTATAATGAACAAACAAAAATATAGATGCTGCGATGTACGATCATTCTTTATAAAATGAAAGTGGCAAAATTCATTATAAGTATAGAGATTTCAAGACACGTTTAAATTACATTTTCAAGCTTGTTATTTTTAACGTCAGTGTCATATATTATAGTAATAAAATAGTCACTTGATCGAAAAATGCTACTTGTAAAAACTGAAGATATGAAGTAAACAAGAATGGAAAAACCATGAAAAATTGAGTGGGAAAATAAATTACTTTAAAATTACATCGATAACAGAAAAATAAATCATTTCAGTTTCAGAATTCACTTCAGATTTTTAAATATATCCAGAAACTGGGTTATGGCCGATTTTTGTAAAAAACTTCTCAATGATGAAAAATTGTGTGTCATAAATCATTAATGCGACGGATGACACCAATTTTTGCATTTTCTCATCCTTTTATATGTTCGCTGTCTAATAGAATAAAAAAATAAACTTTCATTGTTAAGATTTTATCGTTATAAATAACTTATTTCATCTAGGGTTTGGATTAGTTTTCAGTAACCCGGCATCAGGATAAAATTATATAAATCAACGTTTAGGAAGAGTTTAAGGTATCCGACTACGTTCAGAACCGTGATTTAAAAAAAAGCGCATAAATGGATAATTTTCATGATATTTAGTGTCACTCAGATTAGAATACATGCATAAAATTGTTTTAGGGACATTTTGACAAAATAAATTTATTTAAATATAATATTTTGGCAAAAAATTAACTTAGAATAATCTTTTTCCCAATGTTCTCCTTTTGTGAAAATAGTTCTATTATAATAATATTTTGCCTGTATATAGCTCAGACCTCTCTACAGAGGCTCAACTAGAATGTTTGAAAAATTCACATTATTTTCAGTGTTACCACCAATTGAAATAATCATTCGCGTTTTTTTCTTAAAATTTCTCCCCTCTGTTGTCGTAAAATATGAATAAACCCACTTCTATGTTATATATTTCAAAAATTCCAGTTGAACCTCTGTACAGAGATATGAGCTATATACAGGCAAAATATTATTATAATAGATGCATTTTTCACAAAAGGAGAATATTTTGAAAATTGGTTATTTTAAGTTCAGTTTTTGTCAAAATACTGTACTTAAATAACTTTTTATTGTAATATTATTCTTAAAACAATTTTATATACATTTTCTAATCTAAGTGACACTAAATATCATAAATATTATCCATTTATAAGCTTTTTGCAGGAAGTACGGTTCGAACGTGCAGTCGGATAATTTAAACAATTTTAAGCATAAATTACTATCAATCACGAATTTTTGGTTCATTCTCAACACGGGAAGATGTAAATGCTGAAAATTCCAAAAATATCTGAGAAATACTAAAGCGTTGAAGTTTTACATATTTTTTAAAGTATCTCTCTTACTAAAGTTCTCAAACTACAGCGACATTTGTCTTGAATATAATACCATAAACCATTGATTTACATATCACTGGAAATATATGTTCATTCATATAAACTTATTTATATGAATTATAATGCCACTGTAATGTACTATGATTTATCATTTTATAATTTTTAAGGGGTAGAAATAAACAAATCGATTTAAATGACGCAAAACCTGAATGTCACTTACATTAATATTATAAAAACATTTTGATAAGAAATTAAAAATATTGATAGTTAAATTAAAAGAAAAATATTTATAAAAATAGAACTTCTCATGTAGAATGCTTTATTTGATAATATTGTTAAAATTTTTCCAGAATAATCGGAAGTGGACGTTATCATTCAAGTACATCTCGCTTAAGGTCCATCCCCTTTATCGGGTTATTTATTTCTAATAAAGGTATACAAAATCATTTTTGAGAATGAGATCAATTAAATAAAAGAAATTCTTTTAGCTTATTAAATAAAATTAACCAGATTTTACTACCACTTTTTTGGTGGTAAATACGTTTACCAGGCCCGGGTTCTTTTCCTGGGCTGGGCAAGGTCGATTCAGCCTTTCATCCTTACTGCAGTGGGACGTTAAATGAGTACCAAACTTGTTTGAGGACTTAAACACACACACTGGGGGTCTCACTATAGACTGACCACCTGATCGGAACATCTGCCCATGCACCTCAGTACCCAATGGTCACGCATACCAGGAGGTGCACAGTATGTACAGGCCCTCATGGACTATTACGCGACTGAGTTTGAGTTTTAAGTATTTTTACCACCCCTATTAAGGGTTCTCAAAATTTAGGAAAATCAATTAGAATGCTTGAAATTAAATGTCCTTCTCTGCTCTCTGGCTATGATTAATAATTTCTTTACCATCCATGCAAATATCAAGAGAATCAAAACACTTTTCTCCATTAGACCAATCCTTCTCCTCCATTTCCTCTTCCTCTCTATATTCTTCAATATCTCTAGAATCATTTTGACTCCGCATAATCCTAGATATCGAAGTAATTCTTTGGATCACACCTGTACCTCTACTAGAGTGCTAGGTTGTGGGTAGAATAAATCAATATTTCTACTTTCAATTGAAAATTCTTTATCAGTTTCATCATCTGGATCTATCTGAATTTTCAGGGTCACAAGGGAAGGCAAAAAATAAATCAATAGCTTATTAAAATACAGTAAACTGTTAAATATAATACAACAGTTTACTTCCAGTAACATTTACTTGAAACTTTGTGTTTATAAATTACGGTAGTGGTTCTTAAACGGTGGTTCGTGAACCCCTTGGGGTCCGCAGTGCCTTTCTAGAGGGTCAACGGAGTCTATCATGTAATTTCATGTAATGTCGTGATCTCCGTCTTCTACAGTCTTTGAAATGTCTCGTGTAAAAATTGAAAGATGTACCATACTACATTAGGTCACTAAATCAAGCCCAATGAAAAAAAAATTCTACTAGAGGATGTATTTTAATCAAGAATATTAAGTCGGGGAGGGTTGTTAAAAATTTTGGGGGTCTGCGATAACACGCTGATACTTAAAGGGGGAGGGCTACGGCGTTTGAAAGTTTAGAAACCACTGAATTACGGTGCTTTCAAATTCCACATTTATAACTACTAATACAGACAGTCACATGAAAGAGAAACAAATGAGTAAAAGACTTTATGTGAGAAATAATGGCTTCCGGGTATTAACCTTTCTTCTTTGTTAAATTTAAATTTTTATTACGTGGTTAAGTATTATTGATTTTTATGTTTTCAGCTTTTTAAATGATTGTAGCACAAATGAAAAGTGAAAAATAGTTTATACTGAATATATTTGAAAAGATAAATAAATTTGTTTTTACTATACTTAACCTGGTCTTTTGATAGTGTTAAAGAACTATTTTGAATACTGTCAACTTTAACGAAACAACATAATGGAATTCATTCAAAGTTTTCTTTATTCTGATTTCAGAATGTAAATGTACTAGGTATCCGGGGGAAAAAAACGTTTGACGGTTTTCTAAAGCTTATAACAAGAGTTGCTAGAAAAAACAACTCTTGCAACAAATACATGTATATATATATATATAGCAGGCCATAATTTTTTTCCTCCAAAAATTCCAGGTTTTAGTTAAAAACTTATCAGAGAGATGGCGCTGCAAGTCCCTTCAACAGTTCTTTCCAATTTTGATTCATGAAATTTGTCAAAATATGCAGCCGCAGACGTTCACGTATTTACTAAAAAGGAGTGTTATCTCTTAATGGACGAGCAATAAATGAACTGCAGATCCTCTAAGAAAGTGTTGAAAATGACGAACTTCTTAGGGGAAGGATTTTCTTTGAATTTGAATTCCAACGACTGAGGCAGAGTATTGCAGCAATAAAAAGCTTTCAGTGCAAATTCTAATTCACTAATGATCTGAAGCCGTATACAATAAAAATTGAATATTAGAAGTTCAAACCAACAGTGTTACGGAGGAGAACTGTTGGATGACAACAGTCGGCTATTACAAAAACAAGTGCACTGGTCGATTAAGAAGCAATTGCGTACGTTTCCCGAAAAATCAGTACACAAACTACAGGCTCAAAAACGGCGACGCATACAATAATGTGTGAGGGCCTAGACTAAGTCCTGCACAAAATTAAAGCACAAATGCTTCGCACCATATCTAAAGAGTAAAAGAACATGTTTACGAATGATAGTAGCAATATTGATATGAGTTTTATGTGTTTTTTTTGTTTTTTTTTTACATAAAGTACATTTCTATTTAGACGGATTTGTCAAAAAGCAAAATTTGCTAATTTGAGGATCTGAGAACTGTTATATGTATGTTCTACAATCACTATATTCTCAAAAAGTGATCGTAAAGGCAGCTTTTACTAGTAAAAGTTTAATTAAACTTTTTTTCTACTTGATGCAGTGACCAAAATAATATGCTCAAATTATCCCCAATTTTTTGGCCATTGAAATTCTTTTATAGAATCATCTACAAATTCTAGTACATTCAAAAGGATTCGGGGCTTCACCAGAATGCTGAATATTTCAGTAACCATGTAATTGTTTTAAGTTATACATGCTTCACAAGAAACGGTATACAATGGCCATAGTATTCACCAAACTTGAGCTCGTGTGAATTTTTACTTAGGGGTCACTTGAAGAATGCAGTTAACCGCAAAAATCCCGAATACGTAAGCCAAGAAAAGGAATAATCAATGTGAAGAATGCAAAGGGTGTTTTTTTAGAGGTATAGAACTTTAAATTGAAATAAAACAACGATGTATTATTCGATTGACATGAATTTTTTTTATACGAAAGATACTCTTGTGGCATTACATTTTAAATATGATTTCTGGCATAGGACTGCCACGGCTGGCTCGGATGTAGTCCAATCTGGACGTCCAATTTTCGATGACTTTTTCCAACATTTGTGGCCGTATATCGGCAATAACACGGCGAATGTTGTCTTCCAAATGGTCAAGCGTTTGTGGCTTATCCGCATAGACCAATGACTTTACATAGACCCACAGAAAATAGTCTAGCGGTGTTAAATCACAAGATCTTGGAGGCCAATTCACAGGTCCAAAACGTGAAATTAGGTGGTCTCCAAACGTGTCTTTCAATAAATCGATTGTGACACGAGCATTGTGACATGTTGCGCCGTCTTGTTGGAACCACAGCTCCTGGACATCATGATTGTTCAATTCAGGAATGAAAAAGTTAGTAATCATGGCTCTATACCGATCACCATGGACTGTAACGTTGTGGCCTTCATCATTTTTGAAGAAGGATTCCACCAGCCCATAAAGCGCACCAAACAGTCAGTTTTTCTGGATGTAACGGTGTTTCGACATACACTTGTGGATTAGCTTCACTCCAAATGCGGCAGTTTTGTTTGTTGACGTAGCCATTCAACCAGAAGTGCGCTTCATCGCTAAACAAAATTTGCTTATGAAAATCGGGAACAACGGCAATCTCGTTTTGGGCCCATTCGACGAATCTACGCCTTGCTTGATGATCGTTTTGATGAATTGCCAAACCAAACTGAGAATAAATCACTTGACAGTTGTTAAATCGGTCGCCATCTTGGAAAGTAATGCCAACTTAAACTTCTATACCTGGAAAAAAACACTCTTTATAACCATTACAGTGGTCATTTTGCTTAATTAATTCTCCAGTTACGGCTGATGGTGAATGCTTCAAAAATATTGCGTTAAGTGGTTTTCATTCATTAAAATATTTTGAACAAATGCGCTGCGATTTTCAATTCCTGTTCGTTGGTTCGTAGGTTTACTATCTGCAGCGTCACCTACGGGAAAAGTTTTGAACTAAAACTAGGCATTTAGGGAGGAAAAATGTGTGTGTGTGCTCGGCCCCATACATTTTCTGCAATAAATGCTTTTTTATCCTTAACCATCCTCCTGTCATAATATTTTGAAAACCATCAGTCTATTTTCAAGCACCATGCGTGTTTATATATGTATATAAACATAGCCTTAAAAGAATGTTTAAGTCTACAGCCTTAGTTCCAAAGACCAAGAATTTGCCAATATATTGCTGTTGTTTAACTATCAACTATATTGTTTTATTATACTCCTTATTTTCTGTAGCTCCATGATAGATTTACAGAAATTTAGATACATAGAGATATATACACTAATAATACAGAAATTATATCATTATTCTGGTTTAAAATGTGCATAAACTATCTCTTCAATCACGCAAAAATCTCACTTTGCGTTAATGCAAGTTCTTTTCTTTTTTTGTGTTTCTTTAGAAATATTCTGATATAACTACATGAAAGGAAAAAAATTCAAGCTTCCTCGACTTAATATCAAAATCATTATCTATAATATTGAAGCGATAATCATGTGAGGTAAGGATATCAATATACATGTAAAGTTCATTAAAATCCAAATATAGACCTCTTCAAGGCCTCTGTATGCTTCTTCATTTTTTGTCGTCCGATGAGAAAGAAATTTGCTTTTTAATCATCATACTTCGATAATATACAGCTATAATAAGTTTCATTAGTCTTGCACATTGCTGATGTAACGAGTTTCATTAACTATACGATAATGAAACCGGAACAAGATTGAATTACATAACACTAAATGAGAGAAACTTCTGTGTTTGTGTGTTAGTAATTTCAAGAAGCAACATTATCTACAATGTTAATTAGACACACACACATAATTTGTAAGGAACAAAGTAAAGGATATATATATATATTAGAACTTCTATGTATAATTTTCAAATTCATAATTTAAGAATTCAAAAAATTGTAATACCGTTAAAACAGTATTAATTTTTTGTTAAGGAAATATAGATTTTCAATAAAATGAACCAATTAATCTTGCGAAGGTGCTACGAGGAATAACTGCAAACTTCCCTGTAACAATTGCAAACATCTTTCCTTTTTACCTTCGAAGGGTTCCAATCGGTACGTTTAAAGCTCTGACAAAGGTAAGGGGAACTAGTTTGGGAAAAGAAACTCTAGATTGAATAGATTCAATGAATTGATTGTCTGAAAGTTAATTATCGGGGGGATTAAATTTGGATGGTTCGATTAATGTTTATCTGATTGAAAATGTAAAACTTCCTTAATTGGTTTAATTTGCTGAAAGCAAAGAGGCTCATTATTTGCTCCAATTAGTTCTGGATTGTTATCTAGCTTTTGATTGAGAGCCATGGAAGTGTTTGAAAATGCTGAATTTTCGATAATTAGATAATTAAAAAAGAAAATTTTGGATTATGATTCTGAATTCACTAATTGGTGAAGGAAGTATATCACAGTGAAACTTCAGTTGCAGTGTGTTTGGTTTCTCTTTAATTATCCCTTATTCATGTACAAAATCTTGATTCATGATTAAAAATGACGTCATAACTATTGATATCAATTAATAAAAATATTTAATGAGGTTTTCTGACACGTTCATATGTAAAAAATCGATTGCCATTTTTCACTGACTTATTAAAAGTTCAGATTTTCTATTTGTATTTCCCACAAAATTTGCAGGAAAACAGGCAAAAAAAAATTAATATTGAAAATGATGGAATATAATTATATGTTTCAAAATGTATTAGAAAAACAAAATCCTGCAAAAAAATAATAGAAATGAAATCAAAGAACTAAAAATTTAAGAAAAAAATAGAAATATAAAGTTTATATTCTTAATTCAAATAATATTCAACAAGTAACTTTTATTTCGCAGTCTGCTAGGGCTATTATCGCAAAATGTACGAGAGCCTGATATAAATGAGAAGCGCATTTCCAGACAGAAAAAAAGTCTCAATTTTCACGAGAATTTGCAACATTGTAATTTATACATCTGTTTATAATGCAGAGTTTTTGAAATTTCAAAATATGTCAAAATTAATTTTTAATTTTAACATGTTAGAGGTTAGCTGGATTAGTATTGCACTCATTTTATACCAGAAAAAATAGATACAAATGAATAGTGTGAAAAAATAGTTTTATCCATAGGATATTGATGCAGGATACAATATTAATACTGTGGTACTTCTATAACGGAAAATATTTCAAATTAAGGTCATATGCTTTAACATTATGCGAAGACAGTCATAAAAATGTTACAAGTGTGATATGCATTACTGAACTAAAATTATAATGTCCCTAGCTACAGCGTTTGGAAATAAAATCTTCCTAAGGTCTCCGACTACGTTCGGAACCATGATTTTAAAAAAGTGCATAAATGGACAATTTTCATGTTATTTAGTATCACTCAGATTGGAATACAAGCACAAAATTGTTTTAAGGAGATTTTAACAAAATTTTTTTTATTTAAATATAATATATTTTGGCAAAAATTAACTTAATATAATATTTTTTCCAAATGTTCTCCTTTTGTAAAAAATAGTTCTATTATAATAATATTTTGCCTGTATATAGCTCAGACCTCTCTACAGAGGCTCAACTAGAATTTTTGAAAAATTCACATTGTTTTCAGAGTTACCACAAATTGAAATAATTATTGGCGTCTTTTTCTTAAAATTTCTCCCCTCTGTTGTCGTAAAATATGAATAAACCCACTTCTAAGTTATATATTTCATAAATTCTAGTTGGGCCTCTGTAGAGAGTTCTGAGCTATATATAGGAGAACTATTATTATAATAGAAGCATTTTTCACAAAAGGAGAACATTTGAAAAAAATATTACTCTAAGTTAATTTTTTGCCAAAATATTACATTTAAATAAATTTTTTTGTCAAAATGTCTTTAAAACAATTTTATGCATATATTCTAATCTAAGTGGCACTAAATATCACGAAAATTATCCATTTATGCGCTTTTGCAACATCACTGTTCCGAACGTAGTCGGATACCTTAAATAACTGATTCGATTAATTTGTGGTATATCCTGTAAGACTGTATTTACAAATAGTAGTAGTTGAGAGCCTCTTCGAAGAATTAAGCTGTGGATAGTAATAAATAATCTTGTGATGACGGATTAATTGTTCTCTTGCATCATTTTTGCGTGGTTTCTTGTAAATTTTTCTACAATTATTCCCTAATTGCGTCGGAGTTTTAACTGCAAGCTGTACTATACAATTAACACAATTTAGGTAACAAACATGATTAATTAAAAAACATGTAAGTATTAAAATAGAACTCTATTAAGTAAGAAAAAGTTTTTAAAAAAATGCGGCTGGCAGTTCAAAATGTGTGAACAAAAGATTATTGCCCCTCCTTTTGAAGATGGTAAATTATTTCCGTACATATTTTGCACTGTCATCTAAAGATGCTGTCTTAAGTTTTTGATAAAGGAGTAACTCATTTATTTGTTTTTAACTATGATCTGAAGGAAATGCATCGTCGTTATTCTAATTGAATTAAAAAGTTTGTGTGTTAGAGAAAAGGGAGAAGCAAAATTTGAAAATGAGATTATGCAAGATGTAGACATTTTTTTAAAATCAATGTAGTTGACTAAGGCAATTATGAGAACTAGTTATAAAGTATGGTATTGTTTTATTACTATTATTGATTAGTTTATCATGTAATTAAATATATTTACTTATTCACCGAAATATATTTAAAATATTTTTTTACGTTACAGACTAATTTAAATAACAATAGTCAGGGTGTATGATTTAAAAACAGTTACGTACAGTAATTTGTAAAAGGTCTAATTCAGATCTTCTGTACAATTTCAACAAAATGAATAATTCTTAGATTTTACTCAGTGATTTGTATAATCATTTATTCATTTGGTTAACTGAATTAGTCTTGAAATTTTTTAATGAATTTTGAAAAAATTTGAAATTATTCACTAAATATCATTTAAAATTCTAGTACAGCTATGAAAAAATGGTTTATCCGTCAGACAGCATTATCCATTTCTCAGAAATTTTTCCTCACCACATGAGTGGTTGCGAAAACAAATTAAATCATGTCTGAAACAAAATAGCTAATAGCAAATGAACGATTCCTTTGAGAATAGATAACGAACAATGCTGTGAAAATAAAACGAGATAAACTTCTTTTAACGAGCATTTAATGTTTATCTTTTGAGTACTGGAAAAGAGAACATCTGATAAGTTTCAGTGTAAGTCTGTTGTTTTCGGCGATACTACTGCCTTACAGGTAGTTCCCCCTGACAGCTTAAATTTGATCGAATTCCTTGCATAATTAATCACTTTATGGTATGTTTCTGAAAGTTTGTTAATTCATTAATTTAGAAGCGGGGCGAATTTCCTAGGAAAATCTGAGAAAATATACTCGCAAAATTCACAGTAACATTTTTTAAGAATAACAGACTGGAAGTTAGAAACTTCGAGCGTGTCCAAAGTCAATACTTTTGAATAAATAAATGGTTCCACTATTAACCATACATTAGGCAAACTTAAGTTTCTCCTATCTGTTTTATAATTCATAGCATTCGATGTGCTCTGAAAAATATTAGTCAAAAAAGTTGCTGCTATGACGCAGTTCAAGTGCATGCAATATGTCATTTGTTTTAGTATTTTGAATTATTTGCTTACAATGCACTTTACCTTGGAAACACCAGACTTTTTACATCCTAACTAAAATCATTAATAAGACGTATTTAGTAGTAATTTGAACAATATCACTGATGTAAAATCAGGATTTATTCGAATCATAAAAAGATGCATATTTAGAATTATATATAATTCATTTTTTAAAATTATAAATGCATTTTTGCTTTTAAAAATTGAAAATAATTTAATTCAGTACCTCTGTGCGCAATTATTCTATTGCTGCAGACGCGTATATATATTTAGATTGTTGTTAATCTAAAATACAACACGAAAAAAGCATCCGATATGGGCTAAATGTGTATCATGCGTAAACTTAAAAAAATATGTGCAAGTAAAAAAATAACAGTTCAGTAACACATACAAATTATGTGCGCTAATAGTGTCATTTACAAATGCTATTGAAAAGAGGAAATCAAGGCTGTTACAACCGACTGGAATATTTTTTCCCACTGTTTTCATATGTGAGAAAATATAGTAAAATTCGTCAAAATTAAGGAAGACAGTCAAGCACGTTTCTATGTTTGAAAGGAAAAATTGTGGCTTTTATATATTGGGAACTATCCTTTTAAGAAATAAAAGTGCTCCCGTCGAATGAAAGGAATTCACAGTGATTAGTTGATGTGCAATCAGTGGGTACAAAAGAGGCACTGATTAGCCAACACATACTCTAGCATTGTCATATCACTGAGTGTGTAAACAGAAGTGTTACACAAATGACAATAATGCTGGCTGCTTCCGCAAAAATCTTGTGCAAGAAATACGAATGTTTTTACAACAACTTGTGTCAGACCGTACTACCCTATGCATCTATATGTGCATCGTTCACAGAAGAAAGAAATTTCAGCAAATCATTAATTGCTACGATTACCTTTAACTATATACCACAAGCATAGGTGTGTTGAACACCGACCATGAATAAATGAATGACACGACATTGACTTTTCAAACGAAGTGTGATTTTGGGCCACTAATATAACAATGGTTATGCGTGAGGCTGGCGGCACAAAGATAATATATTGCATTATGTATAGCCACATCGATCCTTCCTCTCATGCTATGGCTTGACATTGGATTCTGTCTTCCTGGTCAACATAATACATAATAATCCCATAGCATAGAACATATTGAATTGTCGTCAGAAAACTTCTCGTCCTATGTCCTTCTCTTAAAATCTTATTAAAAGACCTTCCAAGGCCAGAGCTCAGTAAGACCTATGTAGTCATGTTTCCCATAAGTCTTGAAAGAATACTATACCGAATTTGTGAAATGGCCCAAGGCGTAGAGTGGTAGCTGAAATCTCCCAAACAACCAGAGATGACTGCCTGCGGAATCATCTTTATTGATTCAAGGTTATTCTTTCCCTTATATCCACCGTTTGCAGCTCTGGAGAGTTCATGGACTCCACACTTTTTCTCCACTGTCGTGCTCTGTGCAAGACTTTTCTCACTAGTTGGTTACTGGTTGGCTAGACATATGTTGTATTGACACTGGAAAGACTAAAACTGGGTATATACCTATATTGCCAAAACGCAGTCAGAGTGCGAATTATTAATGTGTAGAGAAAAAATTTGTTCAAAATTAACTTTTAATATATTTTATATTATTTACAGTCATATAACAAGTTATTAATAAATATTAACAATAAAAAAATTACTTCACTTGGAAAAAAGATATATTCTAAAAAATTCTAAGAAATCGTGCATTATATATGTAATTGTTTTTCTAATTGAAATTAAAAAGCAGTCAAAACGACTTCCTTGGGCAGTCTAGTGTTAATGAGCTCTATGTATCAGCTTATTTTGTTGTATTCTGTGTTCTTTTTTATACTTGTTCTTTGTTGTAACTTTTCCTAATCTGCCATTGAAAAAAAAATTTCTAAAAAATTCTCCCTAATATGCATTTTCTATGCACAGAAAAGCAACAGTAACTTTTCTGGAGTTTTATTAACCAATCATCGTCTACTTAACTTAAAGGTTTGCGTACGGTCAAGTTTCAGAAGAGTTATGCAAGATACCAAGAATGACACGCAAGCAAATCTTTATTGCTCACCAGGTTGCATTGTTGCTCTCTGTTGTTCTTGATTCGACACTCTCTTAGTACATGTGGTTGATAATTATCAAACGCCTATAATCCAGTATTTTCCACTCGCTGCAACAGTAAATGAAATTTTGAAAAATGTGTTAGCTGCGGGAACTGAATTTCCAAAGAAAACATTTAAAACATCTTTCTTTAACCCCCAACTGCCACAGGTGAAAATATCCATCTTGCTCAACCCGTGCGTTAAGTGCCACAGACAAATATATCTGCCCTCCCAAAGTACGTTTCTTTGCATTGTTTTTCTCTGTTTAAAACTTGTCTGATGACTTTCGAATACAATTAGAATTACATTGACAGTTTTTGTAATGAATTCACTTTTTTAAGAGAAAAATTTGCTTATCTGTGCCTTTTCTTTTCCCCTCAATACATTGCATACGCACGTCTATATGAAAAACAGTGCCTCTGGGAAGCGAATCGCGTAACTTTTGATTGGGAGTTAAGGGGTTAAATGTCGAAAATATGACATGCAAGAAATTTAAAAGTGTAGGCTAGCCTTTTCTCGATTTCAATGACATTAAAACATTATTAAACATTCCTTACATTTTAGTTTTTTTAAAAAACTAACAATAGAGTTGGTTGTTAAAATAATACTTTTAAATGCTATGTAAATATAATATTTTTAATCATTTAAATATTTTAAAAATATGTAGGAAATGTAATTCATCACTTATGATTGTATACAAAAGAAAAGAAATGAAAAGTATTCAAGATTCACATCGTATACTGCTCACTAACAGTTTTATCCAGGATTTAAAAAGGGTGTGTAGTTCAAATTAAGCATTTGAGCTAAGAGTAGGAAGCTTGAATTTTAAGTACATAATTAACAACAATTTTCTGATGTACATAGGCAGTAAAAATTCAAAGTATTTTAAATAACTGTTGACTAATTTATATCTCTGTTGGTTATTTATTTATATTGCATATGTTTGTGGGATGTTCTCAAAAACCCGATTATTGCATTAAAAATAGATGATGATGCCAAATCGAATTAATGCTAGTTTCCTTTGTAAATAAAAATCAAGAGAAAAGGTTCTTTTAATGTGGATATTTTTTTTGAAAGCTAGGCTTTAGTTTCACTTAGTCGGCAACAATCTGATGGTCGGTTTTAGGATTCAATTAACGCAATCAATTTGTAGCATTCAATGCATTTTTCAGAATTTGTAATTCTTTTACATCAATACATCAATTTTTAAATATTTATAAAAGATGAATTATGTATTATATATTTTGTAATATGTGAAAACCCAATGCAGAACTTTGTATAATTTCATGAATTTTTACATAAATAATCTATCTCTTGGAAGAAAGTAGAATGTATATACGATTGAGGTCGCAGATTATATAATAATATTCTTTATTTATTCATTTAGTAAGGCTGCGATGTATTTAACTGAATGCAATGTAATGCATATATTTAGTGATTATTTATATCATAAGGATAATATTAATTTACTGGAGATATGTAGTACTGTAACTGTAAAAGATATAACTACGTAGTATTTTTTTTGTCTGAAATCCAATCAAAGTGCCTGAGGTTTCAGATAACATGGTTTCTAAAGTTACATATATTTATTTTCCTATCATTACTTCACGTGTAATGTCTTTTACTTAATTTTATTTAAAGGAGAACATTAGTATTATATTTCAATTTTTTCTGACAGAAATAAAATATAATTGGATTACAGATAGATTTAATAATTATTAATTCTAATTTATTTGTGTAATATTTCAGTACGTGTTTAGATGTCATAAATTACAACTGAATATTTACCCGGGAAAAAAGATTAGAATATATAAATATATGTAGTTATATATTGCTCTCTATACTTGATTGCTCTCTATACTTATATATCTCTCTATACTAGAGAGACAGAAATGAGATTTTAACACTGTTGATAAAGAAGACATATCGGAAATCAAAAATACAGAAGTGTGAGCATAATAAACAATTCTGATTTAGAACATATATTATAAAAGTGGGCTTAAAGAGTTTTGAAGCAAGCCAATCTTCCCCCTTTCTGTTTATAATAATGATCAAAATCATATTAAAAATACTGAATAGAAACTCTAAATTCATTACGAAGAAGAAATAAAGGTAACTTATCTAAAGTTGCATTCAAAAATGTATAGGCCATGGTGAAACTGTGTACAATACACAAGTTAATGCTAGATTCGTGTTTCAAATTAAGATTCAAAGCGGCAGAATTACTGACCGAGTTATAGCATAGCAATAAGTAAAAATTATTTCTACTAAAATAATTATAAACCTAGTGTAGTAAGTTAAATACTACATTTATAGGTGTAACACTATGAATGTTTCTATATTTGTCTACACTGTAATACTAAGGTTAAAAATGAAATAAATTATAATTAAGAGCTACTGTTACGTGCTCTATAAATTTATATGTAGGCAATAAAAAAAGTTATGGATAAATACAATGTATTCTTTGATAATAAAAAACTAGTAATCTACAAATAAGAATTTAATCCATACATTGTAGAATTTCCTTATACAAATATTTATTCATAAAATTATTTCATTATTCTTTACCTATATAGTGCTTAAAAAGATTTAAATTTTATTTATTTTTTCAATTTTTTGAAACTAGAAATTTGCTACACTGTTGGTAGTTCATGGTAATATTTCTGATCATTGATACATGTATATTACTTTCCCAGTGAGGTACTTCAATTATACTGAATTTAAAAAAACCACCTTAATTTAAATTTAAACCACTACGTATATATATACATGTAAGGATAATTAATTTATATCTAAAACAAAATTACTATTTACCATCTAACATTTTTTTTCCAAAACACATATTCGAGTCATATAATAAACAACTAATCGTTTCTCAGAAAAGATACCCAAACATAAGATTCCAATCCCAGCTCATTAACTTTTATGGTCTTCGCATATACGTTCCAACGCTTCACTCTTCGATCGAAACAACATAAAAAGTGATATAGCAGCTTTAGAAACAAACATCCAATCCAATTAAAAATCGGGGCACTTGGCATTGGTTTGTCTCACTGCTAAGACTGTGTTGATATATATATATATATATATATATATATATATATATATATATATATATATATATATATGCATGTATATATATAAATATGCATATATTTATATATATATGTATATATACTTTTACACAAAATCAGTTTCAAAAATTTATTCATTTATAACTCATTGCGTATGTAATGTATTGTTTATATCATTATGGGATGGGCGCAGTTATCGACATATGAAAATGCTTTGCAATATTTATATTAAATTTAAGGCACCACATCATGACCAGACGAAGTAAAAAACAAAACAGAAATCACGTGGTTTTCTATTTAATATCTAATACCGGGAAAAGTAAAAAATAAAATACAATCAAAACCTAAAAGGAAAAAGTTTTTATAACAATTTAAAATTGTTTTGATATCATAAACGTATATGTGGAAGAAATTTTATGCTATAATTGTTAATACATTGACGGGAAAAGTAAGGTAAAGTTACAGTACTATTAGAAATTAATCCTACAGCAAATCATTTATTATCCAAAATAAATCTTATACCTACTTAAGGTATTAAACCATATATTTACTCAAGAAATGTAATCTTGTATTTAAGGTATCCGACTGCTTGCGACAACTTTTTTTTGAAAAAAAGGAGATGTGGAGATCTTTTTGTGATTTTTATATTTATTTAGTATATTTTAAGGAAAAAATCCTAAAATTGGTAAAAGAAAAAAATATTATTATTATTAAAATGGGAAAAAACTAGTAAAAATGTACGAAAAATTACATAAACGGGGCCCGCTCTGTACAAAGATTTTATGAACGAATTCTCAATTTTTCAATTTTGATGTGTTACTTTGTTGTTCTTGTTTGAAGTGACCTTCACGATAAGAGATATTTTAATTTTTACAAAAACTAGAGCGTTTTATCTAAGTCATTATACGAAATTGCTTATAAAAACATTGACTATATTCACATAAAGAACTGCAAATTTTGAAATAAAACAGTGATTGATAAATCTGAAGATCAAAACACTTCTACTGTTATGCAGAACATAAGCAAAAAATTTCAGCTAATTATTTTCAAAACTTTTTGAGCAATCGTGGTCCCCGTTTGAGTTTTTCGAAAAAAAAACACATTTCGAGTAAAACGCATTTTAAAGTTTGACATCTTGTGTAAAGTTATGGCATTTGCTTTTACTAAAATGCTTGTAGTTTTTGTTCTAGTGGAGGGAAAATAAAGTACTTGGTATTGTTATTAAGTTAATAAAATGGTCTATAAAATAAAGTCATAAAAAAATTTGCCAATTTTTGAAAAAAATCATGGTTTTAGGGTAGTCGGATACCTTAAGAATTCAGTTATATATTAGCATAGTACTTTTAGCCTTTTTATTTCAGTTATATTCATTTCTTGGTGAGAAAGCAAATATAGCTTAAGAAATTTTGAGCTATTTAAATTGCAGCATTTATTAGACTTAACTTTATCGAATTCAAATGCATTTCAGTTTTTAAAAATCCGTTACCGTGATAAGTATTCAGGAAATATTTTTAGACAGAGATTCAACTACTTAAAAATTAAAAAAATATATATGCAAACGAATAAAAAATTAAAAGATTATTTCTCTTCGCAAGATTGTTTTATGAGCAACTTATGATTAATATGCCCTTTTATAAAACAAATAATACATCTACTTCTTTAAATAGTTTACCAACGTAAATATTGGCCTTTTAAATTCAGCCATCTTGCTGTTTTTACTGATGTAATTAGTAAAAAGTATTTGATAAAATTGCCATTCTTCACAATCTAATTACTGGCAGCCGTCTTAATCCAAAAAAACTGCAACCAAGAAAAAGAAATACCGTGCCAAATATTTGTAAATCACGGTGGTAAATAAATTAATTTTCAGAAACAAAACCAATAATGTGCACAATGGCCTCAGAATTTTTTCAGCAGGCCGGAAATTAAACAGAGTACAAAGCAAAAGAGATAGTTTAATTGAAGAACATTGTTTCCAAAAGACCTTTGTTCAGTATTGATTAATATGTCTGTCAAACTACAGAGGGCAGATCATTCTTTAATACAGCTTGATACAGAATTGCAGAAAGGAATCATCTTTTAACGAAGTTCAAAAGTAATTTAAATACGTTCAATGCATTCAAAAGTGCATACATTTCATTTAGCAAAAATGATGCTTATAGCGATAAAAAATTATCCTCAAAGTCTCAACAATTCACTCAAAAATATAATCTTTTGAATATAGTAGTGATCATTATACAAATAATTGAGTTATTTTGTTACATTATATCAGTTATTTTATCGCTGTATTATTTTTGGTCTGTTTGATTAGGTAGCATTTTTTTCGTAAACATGTTGCTTTTGATTTTTAGTTATTGGAATCATATATAATTTTAAGCAAAAGTTTTATCCTTAAAGATAAGACGATAAAGAAAATTATAAGCAAGAAATTAATTTTTAAACGTAATATCAAATAAATCAGCTTATCTAGGAGTTCTATGAGTTATGAACAAAATAAGACCTCCTACATATAATTCGTCTTTGTAAAAGCATACTTGAATCAACCAAAACTCTTTTTTTAAATAATTTTTAAAATATATTCACATTACACACTTGCTACGCATTAAGACTCATTTTGACGCAAGTAACTTTATAAGATGTTAAGAGGATTTATCGAAAACTTAATTTTTAAGAGCAAATTGTATAATACAATAAAAGCTTTTAAACTTAAAGCTTTTAAATGAAGAATAAAACTATTATATCTCTCAAATTTAGCTTAATACTGAAATATATCAGTTATTCAAATTTTATTCGAGTTGCATCACAAAAAGCATATTCTTATTTAATTATAAAAAAATAAAAAATGCTAAAGAGACTCAAATCTTTTAGAATTCTTTTTCATTCTTGTAATCGTAGTTTTTTTTATTAAAATAATATTAAAGTTAAAATATAAAGGCATTTTAGAAAAAAAATACTTTTGTTTTATCTTTAAAAATTGTATTGTTTTATTTTAAAATTATCAAGTTTTAAAAATAGGATTAGGAAATTTCAGTGTTATTAGTTTAAAAAGTTTGATTTTGACCTCGTCATGTCTGCATTCTTTTAACTATATAAATAAGTCTTTTTAAAAGAAGATTTTAACGGAAAATATAAATTTTTTGTCAAGATTTCACAATTAATTTAATTTTCATTACATTTTTTTTCTCTTTTTAATATAAAATATTCAAGCAAAAAACCCGTTATAACGTATTGGATTTATTGTAACAGTCTCAGATGCCGATAGAGGCTGAAAGATTATAACCTCTTTTTTTTTTAACTTGCAATATTAAGATAGTTTAATTTTATTTCTTTTTACAAACATTTGGAAAAGTGGAGATAAAATTTAACACCTTTCTATGTATATGTGCGTGCATTGAGAAATTTAAATCTAATAGTTTTTCTCTTCAAATTCTCCAGTTACACATCAATGCTGATGATACCCTAAAGGTTTCTACAATTGTTTTCAGCTTGCCGGATTTTTCTAAACTAGTTAAATTATACTAATCCTATTCTTCGAAAAACTTTTACTTCTACGCCTGTAGATTTATTTCAATGGGTTTAATAAAAAAGCGATGCGTATACACAAAAGAAACTAAATACATATAATTAACATCAAGCACCAGTTTTTCTCGATTGAAATAAAAACAATACAATCGTATACACTCCAGCATGGAATAATTGTAATTCATTTTTAATGCTTTTGTAAATAAATTTTAGTTAATATTCAAGAAAGCGTTAAATTTTTTAACTTTCCGTAACTGTACTTTATTGAAATACTATTTCAAAAAAAGGAAAATAAATCATTTTACTACGTTATTTTATTTTTTTATTTTTCTGCTTGTGAATATTCATTATTATTAAAAAAAAATTTAAGTAGTTTTCATGCACATTTGCTCATAATAATTACGCATAATAAGAAAATAATAATAATAATAATGTGTATATAAGGCTGAATTCAATGAACTGTTTTTTAAAAGCAACAATATTATTAAGTAATCCACCTTCCACTGTTTTCTCCTATTTCAAAATAATTATGCAAAATCAATATAGACGGGGTAACTAAAGACAGGAACATATAGAAGACAACTTAAAAATCTCTATCTGTAACTTGCAATTTAAGAACTTTGAAAATATTAAGTATAATTTTTTTAAGCTATGAAGTTTTATTTCATTTTTATGCGGTAAGTATTTTTATGCAAACATATTTCTGAGTCCACAGTATATCAAAGTAATTCCAGGATTTTATATTTGTATGTTATTTTATGTTAATTTATTAGAAATTCATCTGTTGTTATGTGTTTGAATTTAAAGAGAGTTAGTTAGTTAGCTTTTGTTTAGTTAACTCAGAGTAATTCTTTTAAGTTCAGAATTTAAACATAAAAAAAGAAACTGGAGGCTTTTTAAATAAGATATGTTGCCAAAAGACATACGTATTTATTAACTTTATTATAACTTTATTTTTTTTAAAAAAAATTTGGTAACAAATTATAGAAGTATTTATATCTGACATGGATATATCAAGTAAATATACATTTAATTAAATTGTAATTTAATGCAATTTAAAGTATGTGAATATTTATTTTAAAAAGTGATTTTATATTAATTGATTTTAATTCTTAAATTTAATAGTTTTTATTTCGTAATATAAATAAAACCGTTTCTTTACACACGATATTGAGTATTTTTGTAAAACCTTTAGGAAGAGCAATCTTTAAAGTTTATTTTAAAAAATCAGTATAAGTATATAAAAAATTCTTTTTTTTTTCTTATTGCACTTTTACCATAATTTTAGAAAATACTCTGTGAAATACTTTCCATTCCAGCTTGCACTTTTGAACCTATTTGCACTTTTTAGGCTTGAATACCTTGAAACACTCTAAAAAATAGAAAAGTTGTAAATTTCAATAATTATGTATATAAAATAAAATCAAAATATAAAAAAAAGAAAAATAGAGATTTTTTTTTAAAAAATTAAAGGATTATTATTTGACAACTACTTTTATCGATTATTTAAATAACTTTAGTTATTTTAATCATAATTACTTTTAAAATTATATCTACATATAAAAATGTTTAGTTACAAATAAAATAATTTTATAGGCATACACAGTAATTTTACTGGATGTATTATTGCTATATTAAATGAATTCGTAAATAGCAAAATAAATTCAAGTTTATTTTCCCAAAAAAAAAATTTCAAAAATTAATAATGAATAAAAATATAAATACGTAATACGTATTAACTAATGTAACATAAGCAACTTAAGATTTAGAAAAAAAACTAATTAAATATATTGAATCAAATTGCTGTTCATAATTCAATTACACGAATCAAACATTTATTAACTTCATTAAAATTAATAATCAGCAAATATTAATTAGAACATAACAATATTCCAATTAAATATCTCAAAATGTATTAATATTTGTGGTTTGCATCCTGTACTTTGCACTATGAATATCGTTAATGATATTTCTCATTCAATTCAGTCCTTCTAAAAGTTTCCTGTCACGCAGTGCTTCTCAAACTTTCTCTATTTGGGACCCAATATTCAATCATAATTTTCATCGCACCCCCCACCACTACTATCACACAATAACAATACATTGAATTTATTAACACTATACTTTGACTCTAAAGCTACAACCCGCCATTTACCTCTTCAGTGACACCGGCGTAAATAAACGTCTCGTTCAACCAAAGCGATAATTGTCCAGAACGTATATGTACGTCTTCCTGATGTACAATCATTTCTGTGCAATGCTATTCATAAAATTATGCCGAAAGCTTTGGAATGCAATAAAAATGACCTTGACAGTGTTTGCGAAGAATTTACTTATTTCACAAGATTTCCATATTTATTGATCCCCCCCATACATCACATAATCGAGCCTAAGTGGAAAATAGTGGCATTGAGGAGTAAATCGCATAACTTTTAATCGGCAATTAAGTGATTAATTATAAACTGTTCAAATTACCAAGATAAATATTAATTTTTGGATGTATTTTTTATATGATAAGCCCATGGGGTAACTGGTTACTATTAAACTTGTTTGTGACTCAGTATTGTTAAATTAATTATAAAATGCATTGTGCAGTAGTACTAATACATTTATAAGTGTATTACATCAGTGCAAATGTGTATTCTATTTTTTTATTATGTCAGAATGTGTTTTGTTTTTCACATTTAGCAAATTAATAATTTTCTCAAATAATCTTTTATTTTCGACTTTTCAATATGATCGCCCTCCCCTCGTATTGTTATCACGCCCCCTAGAGGGCGCGTCCTATAGTTAGAGAAATGCTGCTGTAACGTTAAAAATCAGTTCATTCAAGCCTAATTGAATTAATTGAAGTTTGTACTTTATTGCAGGAATTTGTTCTTGGACTCTCTACAATATCACGTGGGTCTCCAACAGAGAAACTTCAGTGGACATTCAATCTTTATGACATCAACGGAGATGGTTGCATTACGAGGGAAGAAATGCGTGAAATAATTAACTCTATCTACAACTTACTGGGCCGCTTTACCGAACCTTGCGTATCAGCAGAAGCAACCAGGGACCATGCTGACAGGGTGTTTGACGTAAGTATACGTTTTCTTTTTCAAAAAAACTTTTTTCCTCGTGTTCAACATGGATCATTTAGTAAATTAATTGCTCTTTATTAAAAACGTTGGAGCAAAAACTGGTAAAAGATGACAGAATAAGAAGGAAAAAGAAGTATGTAGTTCTTTCTTTTTCCTCAGTTTCAAAACACTCGACAAGAGTACTTTAGTCTTAATAATAAATCGATGAACCATGGTTACTAAGGATAAGCAGATGTTATCTTCTTATCTTCTTTTTTTTAACGAACGCTGACTTTCAGGATCATTGATTGATTATCGATATGGAGTTTTTCTAAAAATTGTCACGAATTTGCTGATGGGTATGCAACTTTTGTGATATTTGCTATTGGATTTTCTTTCACAGGGACGAAGAGAGAGAGAGATTTTTGGTTAATTATTTATTTTTATTTTATTTTCTTCTGTAACATAAATATATTAAGTAAATGGTATGTGGTTACTAAGTATTCTATTATCCAAAAAAAAATCGTGTTTTTTTTAAGCAGCAACTAAAATGTGTTAAGTTAGTAAAGGACAGAAAAGTCAAGTAAAATATTGATAGAATTTTTATTCATTAACTTAAGTGCAAGATATAGATATTTTAACATAATTAAAGTTTTAGTTACCGTATTGATTAATTTGAAAATAATTCATTTGATTTTTTGTAAGGAATACGTGCGTTGATATAATCAAAAGATGTTTTGTTAAATGGATTTTCTTATGCATTTTTGTTTTATGTGTTTTTAACCTGTTTTTGAACTGATAAAAATATTTAAAAGTATTCAACTTAACGCTTTTAGTACATTACTCTATATATTTTCACTTCTTCAATTACTAAATATTGTCTCCTAATTATTATATATATATGTTTCATAATATAAATACATGTTATAACAATTTAAGGTTCTAAAAGCTATTTTCTTAAAATCACCCTTTTAGCCATCGTTATCATTTTTATTAACATTCAACAAAATGAATGTACGTCGCCGAAGTTATACAGGAAAATGAAATGTGTACAAATGTTTGGTATTATATTTCCTTAAATAACGGCAGAAAGTTAAGCAGATAGAGATGTTTATAGAGATATTTTATAAACTAAATATCATTCAGTATTTATTGATTTTAAAATATCTTAGATAAAAACAAATCTATTATGTTAAAATTCCATAAATGTATTCAGTAGCATAAACAATATTTTAAAAATTATTCAAAAGAGTTTGTCAAACTATATTTCAGTAGTTTACTTTTTCTTATATTTTCTACATAAATAACTATAATTATATAACCATTTGCATTCTAATCATTAGTTGAAATCATTAAAATAAATCGTTGACACATATCAAATTTTGAAAAATAAATTTTAATTATTGATTAATTATTTAATATATTTATATAATAATTTATTATTACATGAACCAAATATTTAAGCATGTTTAATTATGTACTTTTATCAATAAAAAATTCTAGCACATTTATCAATTATTGTTGCAGTTATTTCTTATTTGATTAAAAGAGGAAAAATGGAAATCATTCTTTTTTTTTTTTAATTTTTTTCATACTGTGTTTTGGTTTTTCAGAAATTGGATATGAACAAAGATGGCATTGTCACCTTCGATGAATTTCTGGAGATATGTCTTCATGTATGTAATTATTATCATTATATAAGTAATTCCCTTTAGTTTTAAAAGTATTTTTTCTAAGAATTCAAAGAATTTTGTTATTGAGACTATTGGCATTACATAATTCATTTCTCAGTGAAACTATAATGAAAACTAATTTCTAACAAAATGTTTAACAGCACCAAATTATCTACCTCATCCGGATTCCAACACGTGCGAGAAATTTGAACAGTAAAAATACATCAGAATAAAGAATTCCATATATATATATATATATATATATATATATATATAGCAGTAAATAAATTATAAACCAAGAACATGGAAACATTGCAAACCAAAAAAGAGAAATTTAGTTAAAGTGGAAAAAACTATTATGATTTCCCGAGCTGTCACTGGCTTAGGACAGTGAAACAGGGTTAAACAGTGTTTTGTGAGACCTCAAACTTCCCCTACAGCGGAAATATTCGACATAATAGCATAGGAGATAAACCAAGGCAAATGCCCCAAAACCCACGTGGGTGAATATAACATCAATTGAATAGAATTGGAATATTAAATCACTATAGGAATCCGGGCGAAATAGATAAATATAAATATGTATGTACCAAAATATTTGCAAAAGAGGTTAAATATTGTTATGGCCATAAGTAATAATAATGAAAATGTGCGAAGAAACTAAAAGCTTACCCGATGTATACAGATTCCATTCGTGTACTGACACCAAGCACAAAAAAGCAGCATAACTAAGAATAATGGCGCCATCTATATATATTTTGAGTAACTAAATTTATTATATGAAAATTAAGAATAATATATGCTATAAACTAAATAGAAATTAATGTATTAAATAATAACAATTAAATAGCTATAATTTTAAAGACATATTTATATATAAAATTAGCTGGATAGTTATAGTCTAGACAACTTTGAAAGAATTTTTTATAATTATTAATTCTTAAAACTTCTTCAGAGATACTAAATCATTATTTCTTTTTATATAATTTAGAATAATATTTCTAAAAATATTGAACTTTTAATTGTTGGTTGTTAATGTTTTTCCCACCATAATCTATCTTTTTGAACTGGAACTATTCTAAGAATGGATATGTCTATATTATCAAAACCATGCAGGTGAAAGTGTCTAATTTCAATATTATTGTTATTATATTTATTAATATGATGTTTAGTATGAGATCTGTGAAGATTAATTCGAATATTTAAGTGTGTAGAAGTCTGATCAGTATATTTATAATTACATTTTTTACAACTCAACATATAGATACAATTAAAAGACTTACAAAATATAAAGTTGGAGTTGATATCTATTTGTTCATAATTGATCATGGAGCAAGTTTTACATCTTTTATCTTTACATTTATTGTAGCGAAAATGAATATCCGGGGTATATTGATAATCATCTATAGGAAAATTATTTTTAGAGTTGGTGATTTTAAAATATTTTTTAAAATACTTGCGAGAAGTTAAACAATGTTACACAATTTATCTGTAGCAATTTTTTGTAGCATTATCAGTATTAAGATTATTATAGCTATTTATATAGTTAGAATTCCAGAATGTTCTGGATCTATATGATTTATTATTATATAAAGGAGTCTTACACTCCGTATGGTATGAAAAATGATTCAAATCATACCTAGTGTCTTCTTTGTCCATATCATTCTTAAACATATTAGAATGATGACTATGATAGTGATCCATATTGTGAAATATGCAAATTATACACTAGTGTATATCTCAAAACAGTCGAATAATAAGAAAATTATCTACCCAAAGGAAGTAAATAAGAGGAATGGAAAAGAACTCGTTTTTACCTGGTAAAATTTCCCCTTAGCTTATTCATATTATTTGAAGCAGAAATGTTTTGTGCACGTTGTGAAAAATAAATAATGAGTCACGCACAAATGTTTGTTTACCACAAAATAATTCTAATTTTAAGTATTCTCTAAAAATAAAATTGTTTTTGTTCGACTATTCATCTGCGTGTAACATTTACTGTACTTAAAGTCTGGAAAAAAATCTTCAATAAAAAAAGTTTCAAATTTAATAAAAAAATAACAGAGCTAGCAATCAAATTAAATATCTTTTTATTCTGGAAATAATTGTCCCGAAAAGAGATAACTTGGATACATATAAAATCATATATTGAAATATTCTACGAAATTGAGTTCTGAGCGTTCAATTGACTGACTACTTTCGGAGCCGTGATTTTATAAAAGCGTATAAATGTATACTTTTTTGACATTTAATGTCGTTTAAATTAGAATATGTAGTAAGTTGTTTATAAAATTGTTTTAAGAATATTATTGCAAGAACAAATTAATTAAATACAACTTTGTGGCAAAAAAGAAAATGACGTAAAAAAATGACGTAATTTCCAAGCATTCTTTTTTTATGAAAACTGCTTCTATAATAATAATATTTTGCCTATATATAGCTGAAACTTCTCTACAAAGCCAGAACTAGAATTCTTGAAATCTACTTTTTAGAAATTGACTTATTCTTGTTTTAATAAATCAGAGTAAATAAATTTTAACAAAGAACATCAGCTATTACTTCAATTGGTAGTAACTTCTGAAAATAATGGGAATTTTGCAAAAATCCTCGTTCAGGCAGTGTAGTTATATGTAGGCAAATTATTATTGTACAAGTATTTTCCATGAAAGAATAATGTTTTGAAAAAATGTAATTTTTTCTGCATTTTTTGCCAAAAATTGAGTTTAAATAATTTTTCCTTAAAATAGGTTTCTTAAGACAGTTTTATATGTATATTCTTATTCCATTGACACTAAATTTAAATAATTTTTCCTTAAAATAGTTTTCTTAAGACAGCTTTTATATGTATATTCTTATTCCATTGACACTAAATATCAAAGCCAATGATCATTAAAATTCTTTTTCAATATCATGGTTTGGAATGTATTCACTTTAAAGGTCATCTGATACAATACGGATAATGACTCTGCAGAGGTTTTTTTTTTTCATGAGATTTTTAAACTCATTAAAAAAACTATGTTACAAGTATTATAAAAAAAATTCAATTCAATTCCTACTTAGGTCAACAAAGAAAATTTTTATTTTAGTTCATTTAGTTTAATTAATTAATTAATATTTAAAAAAGAACTGATTAAAAGTATCATCCACTACAAGTTTAAAAATATATATATTTGAACTTGAGTGGATGGATCAAAAGAATTTTATTTACGATTGAAAATTGGAACAGGATGTATAAATAAATAGAGAGGGAGAGAGCGAACTAATAGTTGGAATTGAAAAAATTAGTTATGCTTATGAATATTCTTTAATTAAATTAAAAAATTTCAGTCTTTTTTATTTTAATATGATTTAATTATTTTTTATATCTTCTTCTCCTTAAAATATTATTGTCAACGATAATAAGATCTGAAACCATGCATCCGATTATTAAAATATCTAATTTCCATTTCTTAGCAAAACACAGGGTTTTTGGAAATTTATAACGTGGAAATATTACACTTCACTCTGTGTCTTAATTAATTTAAAACATAGCGTTTTTAGTAAATAGTGCATATTTTATAGAAATACATTCAGCCGCTGTTCAACTTGCAAACATTTCTGTTTGACTGTTTCTATTTCTAGTAAACAAGTGTCTACCTTCCTCCGAACTAAAGTTTGTTAACAATGCATAGTTCAATAGCAATCTAATACGCCCCCAACAACCAAACACATTTAAATTAACCCCGATCTTAATTTATGTAGGTCAATCGCTGTTAAAGCATTGCTTTCTAGGTAATTTACTTCAAGTTAACAATTAGGTTACGTGTTAAAGATTCGGTTGCACTTGTACCTATAAATATTTTGCTTAATATCCTTTAAGAATCGAAAGAGCAGGTGTGAAAGCTGAATTCTGAATAGCATCAATTGAATAAGTGTGGTTATACATAACAAATACTTTATATTGCTATCTCTTCCACTCTACCTATCTTTAATCATACTATATATTTTGAGTGAATAGGTATTTGCTGCCACAGCTCCCTTTGGCTGATTTGAGTTATTAATACAGCTGTCACAGGATACAGGAAAGCAGTTTACATAGTATAAGGATGTTAGAATTATCTCATAACAAGTAATTGGAAGCAATAACTGTTCTGTTATATCGGTGTTCTGTTACCTGTTCACTCGATTTTCGATTGATTCAATACCCATTGCAGATAGTTAAGGAACTGAAAATTATAAATAATTTTAAAACAGTCATTTTAAAAAAAGTAGAAAATTTTAAAATAAAAGAATCTAATTTTACTATCATGAATGCGATCCACCCCACAATTTTAAAATCAATAATAATGGTTTATTTTCTGCATTGTTTTTTTTTTAAAAAAAGGGACTTGAATATATTCATATTGATTTGATTGTATTCATATATCACGTATTCAGATTGTATTCCGAAAGTTAATTTTTGTTTTCAATTAAATGATTAAAAGATATATGACATATTCTCTTAACTATTAAGGGGTGATATTTCATATTTTAATGAAAAGATTTTAGCTATAAGTTCTATCAACGTAAATCTTCTTGTTTTATTTATTTTTTGTTTATAAAAAACAAAGGAAGATAAACACATACAGAACATATACAGAATATTAAGAATGTACATTTTATAGTTTATTGAGCATTAGTTCTTACTCTTATAAAAACAAATGCAAATTAACATAAAAATTAGAAATTTCAAAAGCCTTAAATAACGAGTAAAAACCAAAAAAAACCTTGTAACAGTAAAACACAAACATATATCCAAGTCAAGAAGGAATTACAGCTATAAGTTTTCATCTGATGTTGGAATTATGAATATTTATAAATCCTTCAGTTTTGAATCTATTTATTGGTCTAAATCTCGGAAAACATAATAGTTAGATATTCTTCAAATGGTGAATTGAAAATTTCAAAATACTGTTGTAGATTACCATATTACTACATAGTTGCTGAGCCCTACATCAGAGAATAACAGTTTCTAGTTTTACGTTCGATATACTTTTGCAATCGGTAAACTAACGTCACACTGGAAATTTGAATTTGCAGTACTGAAAAAAACGTTGTTAGAGTTTTAGATGTAAGATAATCAATAATATTCTTCAGAGTTGTTCATTTTTTTCATTTCGGTTTCTTGGCATTTTAATTTTAAAAAAAAACTCCCTCTATGCTCAATTCGGTACTTTTGAGAAATTATTCAGAACCCAAATTCGTCTCAAAAGAAATCAGAGTAAGAACCTAATCATGTTTTTATTCGTCACAAATTTCAATTAAGTTCTCAACAGTTAAAAGGAATAACAAAATTCTCTTCCTGAGTTAAGCGGAATACATTTTTGTTTATAGAGTAAGCAAGATCCAAATTTTCAAGCTGTTGCTAAATCTAAACCTAAACTCACACACAGATTCGACTTTTTAATATAAAAATCAACGAAAATAAAATAACATATCTCATGCACACACACTTGATCTTAGCGAAACATCTTTTACATCTTAATCACTATATTTCCTAATTACAAGATACCTTATAAAGGATACTAGGAAATGTAATTCTCTTCAGTTTCTTTTTGTATGAACATCAGAAAATGAACAAATTTTGTTTGTAGATATAGAACCTACAGAACAGAGATTAAAGCATGTAAATTAATTCAATAGGCACTTGAGACAACCTTACAAGTAAATATCAAAAATTTCAGTTAAAACGTAAATGTAAATTTCCTTAGAAATGCAGAGAACAAAAAGAGCTTTAAAGATAAATGTTGCAAGAATTAAGGGGAGTTGAATGATTTATACAAAAATATTTGATTTAATGGCTTGTACAATTTTTTGTTTGTAACCAATGTATATGGATTTCACACACATATAAAACAGGTTTTGTTTTCAAAATTCTAACCATTTCATTTTGTAAGGAAAACTTCTGAAACTCATGAAGAAATTTTAAAATGCTACTCCTCCTACAATATCTGACGTACATGCATGGAATTTGATTTGCGAATACGTCAAGCTGCAGGTTTAGGACAAAATAATAGGAATACTTACGAAAAAATGAAATTTTTCTATTAGTAAGGGTTTGGACCAGTTTGGCCTGAATGACAGTTTGCACTCTATCTGGGATTGACAATAAAGGTCTTGAACAATATTCATCGGGATTCGCCCCCACTCTTGGTGCAGGGTAGTCACGAGTACAGATATTGAGCGTGGAGGAGGAAACCGAATGCGGACTTTGTTCTCTAAGAAACCCCGCAAACACTCAAAGATGTTCATATCAGGTGACCGAGGGCACCCCGTTAGATGTTCCACTTTCTCATCATGGTCATTTAGCCATGTTTAAACAAAGCGAGATGAGGGAACAGGGGCATTATTATCTTGGAACACAGAACGTTCTCCCGCAAATAGAGTCTGAAGCACATAATGAAGATGATTTGCGAGAATTCATTGATAATGGCTACGTGTAATCATTCCCCTCAAGACAACGAGAGTCCCCCAATGCACAAAAATATATTAAGCCCCACACCATGATAGAATTCCCTTCATATTTCATGGTTTGAATGAGGCAGCCAACTTGAACTAGGCAGCCAACATAAAATGATTTTGCTGATGTTCGTCAGACGAACACACATCCGGTGGTTTTGAATAATGACCAGATGTCTTGTTCCCATTGCAATTGTGTCCAGTTTAGGTGGTTGCGGCACCACTGTAATCTCTTCATAGCATTTCGCGCCCAAGCTAACAGTTTTGGAATATCTACTCTGCCATGAATGTTAACAGCATGAAACTCTAGATGAATATTTTTCATGAATATGAGATTCTGAAGGTGGGTATTCATCACGGACGTTATCTGTAGCAGTGTAGTCTTACGTTTTGGGGAGACTATCCTCTTCAACATCTGTCTATCATGGTCCTTCAACTTTGGTCCACTGTTGTGCTTCGCAGAAGACACTTAACACAGGTTTGTGCAGGCTATCAGAACCCTTGACACAGTGATCCTTGAAACAGCCACGAGGTCGGCTATTTTGAACACATACACTCCAGAGAGGAGAGCTCTTATTATCATTTCCCTTTTTCGCGTCGGAGAGGTCAGACATAATCACGCTTTGCTATGTACAGAATTTTCTCATGCAACTCTCACATTGCCGAATGCTTGACTGACTTTCGTCACCATTAGATGGCAAACTGCTGCGACACGGGATGATCGTTTATTGGACGGTCGAATGATAGCACAATTTTATATGGGTGTTCCTATTACTTTGTCCTATCCTTGTTTGTATGACAAAATTTGGTATGAGATTACTGCTAGAATGGTTAGTGTGCATAAAATACTTTTTTTCTGAGTGCTTATTGAAATTTCATTAAAAAATGTGTAAATTCTAAATTCAACTCTTTTTAAAAAGATAAGTATTGCTTTGATTCAAAATGCATACCAAAGTTTCCTACATGTGCTTTAAACAGTAGGTAAAAAATTCAAAACATTAGGCACAATAGAAAAATGCCTCAACATTTTAAATGAAGATAAATGACTTATTTTTTTTCTTTCTGAGATAAATCCGTTTAAATTTTTTAACTGTCATTGGGACGTGAATAGAAACGAACCTAAAAGTTATCATGTTTCTAATTGTTTACTTAACTTAGAGCTTTAAAATTTTGTGAGATTATAAATATATATAAGGAATAATTTAGGCAAAACAAATTTTATTTGAGTTTTTAACGGAGTTTTGTCAATTAAATCGTACTATGTCTCCGCAAAACTTCTAAATATTTGTTTTTCGAAAGTTATTTTAATACAAATCCTATAATATCTAGCTACATAAAGGAGGACATACTTTAAAATTTTATTAAATACACTTAACAATTAGGAGGTTATAAACTTTAATAATATTTCTAGAAAAAGGTTTTAATTCATCTACATAGGGAAGAGTTTGAATTAGAAAAATTAATTATAGCTAAATCTACTAAGTAATAAAAATTATTCATTTGGCATAAAGTTCTTGTTTTGGTACACACTGTTAGATTTTCTTTCCATCTTACAGAGGTTATTCCTACAAGAGCAAAAATTAAATACTGAATTCATGACCGAAAAAAATATAAACATAGCTTGTTTATAACGAAAAGTTAATTTTTTTTCTGATTTAAAATTAAATATAATGACAAATGTATGACATTAAGATTTCTTCTGCTTTTTAATTGCCAAATTCGTATTTCTTAAAGACTGATCACAAAACTGAGACTAAATTAAATTACGTTTGTTTTTTTTTTACAATTGAATAAATATTTTTTTTAAAATAAAAATACTCATTAGGTGAATACTAGACTTTTTCATACAATTTCATTTTTTTACCTTCAATAACAATTCCTTCATACGATAAATTAGATAAAAATGATTCTAATAATAAGAATTGTCTTATTTGTATAATTATTATACATAAATAAAGAATATTGTTTTTGATATTACCAATATACTAAAGAACTATGTTTTTGCGCTTGGTATATTTTACAAAAAGCCTTGTAGTTACAAAGTTTTTAATTGTACACATAAAATGGAAAAATCGAACATACTTATTAATTGGCTACACTATTTAGCTAATTTAATTTGTGAACTAATTATGTAACATAATATGCCTCTGAAACATTCTTTGAGTTAAATCATTGCAAAGAGACTCTTAAAATGAGTAAACTGGGCTCATTTAGTTTGGGGCTTTAATTTTAAAGTGCATTTAGGAATCATAAGCCCTAACCAAGACTAATTTGCTCAGAAACTTCATTCTAAAAATTAGGCTGGTGCAAACTTCCAACGCTCAGATAACTTACTATTCATCAAGTTGTACTCATGCGTAAGTAGTACAGACACCAAATCAGAAATGTGATATTTCTTTTGAAATATCTTGTCACCGGTAACAATTAGAATTGTTTCTTTAGCAAAAATAAACTACATAGCTCCATCTTAACAATTATAATGCATACTAAATGTTTGCTTTGAAACTTTTTTTAAACTCTTATTTAAATTTACTTCTTAAGGGAAGTTAACAAAATGTACCAAATTAGTTTATTGTCTGAAGCTTAATGATAGATGTAGTCATGTAAGCTACAATGTTGAAAGTTTGTAAGAATAATTATATATTTCAGATTACAACCATAATTTACTAGGCTAACAATGTTTGCCAGTTAAAATACTCAGTTTTGTTAACTTTGCAATATGAGTCGGTAACAGCGAGGATTGAGTTTAAATGACTAACAGAAGCACACATATAAAGGAATTTTACTCAGCATTGTATAATAGCTACAAATATTAAATGCATTTAATTAGGTTAGTCAATTTTTCTAAAGGTTTGTTAATTCAAAATATATATATAAAAACTATACTTCATGCAAATTACCTCCAAACAACTACACTTTCGTTCTACAAATATAGTTACTAAAAATTAATTTTTCAGTACTACAATAATTACTACATAGCAATATTTTTTACTTAAAAATTCTTACTTATAAATACACACAATTCTTTTTATGGTTTAACTTCAAATGTAGACAAGAAATGTGTATGTAATAAGTATAAAAATTGCTGTTATACTGGTACGATATCTCGATACTTCAAAGAATTTTATTTATGTATTTTTTCTTTAATTTCAATTCATTCATAGCACTCTAACATACTCTAAATAAACGATGTTTATGTTATACAAATATTTTAGAAGAATACCCCCAAGTGTTTTTTCAAAGTTACAGAAATTAAACACTAGTGAAATTATAGCATGCACTTAAGCTTAATCATATATGAATACTTTTTTAATTACTGATTTATCATTTACGGAAAAGCTTATAGAAAAAGAGTGAATAGAAAATTTTGAAGGAGCTTTATCTATATATAATTGCTAATCATTCAATAAATAGTTAAAATTTAAAATTAAAATTATATATGTTTTAATAATTTTATTCCTAGTTATATTTTTTGGCACAGGTAAATGAACACATTTATTTATAAAACTGGAGATCCGCAACAAGAAAGAGATTTAAAAACACCCCCAACGATAATCAGACACAAAGAATTTATGCTTCAGGACCACAACATATCAACATCAGGAACTACTCTGCAGTTTTTGCTATTTTATTTTTTTAAAAATATATATACTCAGATTTTTTTAAAAATTCTGACTATACGATACTTGATTAAACAGTCTGTTTGTTATAGATAATGAACTTTTAAAATCGATACATAATTTTAAATATTTTTGGTACTTTACTGTATTTAACCGTTTATAATATACTCAATCCATTCAAGTATATCGTATAGGATATTCACCCGGCGCAATAGAGATTAGGGTTATTAATCCATTCTGGAGTCATATGGACGTAATATACTATTTGGAAGCACATACATTCCCAAATGTAGCAACCAGTGCCTTAAATCATGTACACTGTCAGTATTGTGTGCCTCATATATGTCGTAGTTAATAATTATTCATAGCATTCATTCGAACGTATTTACATTTAACAGTTTTGCAGCTTGAACAAGCTACTATAATTTTAGAATGGAGAATTTATTTGTCTTGATAAATTAAAGACTAAGTGCTCTGAAGTTTAGACTAAAAAATCATTGGAATATTCAGTCGAAAAAGGTATGAATATTTAATATGCCCTCACAAGCAGCACTGGTACTATTTTTTACAAACATCCAGGCCTCTCCTGGAAATCAAACTCAGGCTCAACGACACGGCGACCAGAGTTATTAACCCCTATACCTACTGATAATTACATATTAAAATATATTTAAATGAAGCTTTTAACTATTACAATTTAAAATACTATTGGGTCTTCAAAGAAACTGCAAGGAAAAGTGTTTTATGATTATTATTATTTACTCTTTAGGAAGGAACGTAAATATATTTTAATGATTTATTCGCGCAAGTTCATGCATCAGTACCACTTTCGAATAAGTAATTATTAATTGTCGTCATGTTAATTAAGTAGTATTGTAATTATTTCGACATTACGTTTGAAAGAAATTCCAGTGAACTTTGCTTCACTCTTTTCTACTTTATATGTTTCAACTCTTAAGTGCTCTGCATTTCAATTTAACGATTAGATTTATTCAGTGGTTCTTTTGAAATAAGTATTATTAGTCTGAAGGTAGTATTTTACTAAAACAGTTTTTCAACAAAAGCAACGTTTTGACAAACATGAAATCCTTTTAGTTAAGAGATTTTGAAAAGTCTTGTTATTCTCGTTAGAATATTGATGTGTTTTTGGTCTTTTAAAAATTCATGTATCTCATTCAGTTTTCACTTAGAGACACTGTAATAAAATTTAAATGAACGGCGTTAGTTAATTTCAAATCGAGTACAATCAAGTATTTTACTAAATAGATAGCTCTGTATATTATGTAAAACATATACATGGTTTTGTTTGTAGCGTAATTGTGATTAAAATACATAAATCAGATTAAATAAAAAAATAATGATGGAATTTACATAAAAAACCAAGGTTTGAAGCATTATTTTGAATTGAACTAAATAAATAACATCAAAAAATATAATGTTGGAATTTATTTGAAAGATCAAAATTTGAAAGCTAACTAAATTTAGTTTCACCATGCTTCAAAAAATATACTTAATTTTTTTTAAAAAATCAGCAATGATGTATATATATATATATATTGTAAAATCCGGCGTTGAACGCACATGTTTAACTCAAAAAATAAGATCGAAATTTATGGGTGTGTTATACCCCGGGTATAAAAAGTAAAACTTTAAAAATAATAAAAAGATGAACAAAAAAATTAGACTTCCATACACATCGAAATATTGTTCCTTTGAAATAAATAGCATTCCTCATAAACTTAAAGGGTTGCAGTTCTAGAAGTACACTATTTTTTACTAAAACTTGGAATAACACCTCGAATGAATGACTTGAAAATCTAAGAGCATTGTGCACGTGCGTTTCAGGTTTCTTTGTAAATAAGGGGTGTGCATTATATGATGAATATAGCAAAAAACTAAAAATTGCAGTTTGAAAGTATAGGTGCGCGTTATACGCCGGAAGTTACGGTATACATAAATACGAAAAAACATGTTTCTTTCTGAATCAAACTAAATGATGCTCTTTCGAAATTCAGTACAAGTTAAGCATTGAATTTTGACATGAAAATTGGAATTATGACCATGGATGCATATTTTCACTATTAATTGTTTATATAGTTTTAAAAGTAAAAACATAAATATTCATAGGAGGCTTTATTTTTTCTTTCAAACAATTACTTTTAATGCGTTATTGAATGAAACAAAACGTTCTTGTCTTTTATGTATTGTTTTCGATATTTGCCGTCAAAAAAACTCATTAATGTCTTGAAACCTAAATAGCTAATAATAAAATATATCTGCTGTTCCAGTTCATAATTGTATTTAATTTAGCATGTCACAAAGAAAATCACAGATACTGTTGTCTTAAATATCTTTGTAAGTATGTATTAAATTGTTCATATTTAAATTCACTAAGTCCTTAAAATGATTTTTTTCCAAATCCTCCAATATAACCAACAAGCAGCGATTCTTCAAAACTAATGCAAGCTTTAATTTGTTCAGGCTCTGAGAGAATTTTGACTTAGAATTACAAAGAGAAAAGAATGACATTTAGTATACAATGGTAGTTGCAAATTGACTGAAGTTTATAAACTGATAACATCAGACACTAGAATTTTAGTTTAGTGTTGCATCAACGAGAGAGAGAGAGAGACTTTGCGCGCACGCGCGCGCGTTTCATTTCTTCTTTTTTTAATATTTTTCTTAAGAAGGTTCTTAAGATTTCCCTTTAATATTCTAGTGATATTTTTTAGATATACTGCTTTTGAGAGCGCATGAGAAATTTCAATATTTGCACTCACGAGTTATTTATTTATTTATTAATTTTTTTTTTGGAATCCTACGAAAACAAAAAGGTACAAATGTTAGAAAGCCTCAGTAAAAAGGGAGTTGTGAAAATTAAAAAGCACAAGTTTAATAATTTTTATTTATTCACCTTTTATTTTTCTCATTTTTTTAAAATTTTATTAGTCAATAAAAACATTTACAATTGAGTCATGGAAAATGCATAAATATGTTTAAAACAACATTGTATATAGAAGAAAAAGTATTCTCGAACTTGAAAAGTTGTTTTAAAAAGTAAACCAGGTATATATAAAAGTAAATTTTACAATTATTAATGAAAGTTGTACTTTAACTTTTAATATTATTAAAGCTCCTTAATAAGAATATTATTTTTAATTATTCACAACTTTAGAGAGTTTTTGAATTATTTTCTCCTACTTTAAAATAGATGGCGCCATTGATTTGTATTTTTCGAAAGTAAGACTAATTTTATATAGAGAGATCCAAATTATTCTCTATCTCTCCAAAAAATTAAGCTATTTTATATATATATATAGGAAATTCTTATTTTTTAATACAATTTACAGTAGATTTTTTGAAGTATTTCACAAATAATTTTACCCTAAAATGATTTCCTGCAGTCACCACTATCCGTGGCTTCTTATAGGTAAATTGGTATGTTGCATCTTAAGGTTATTAATGGTTATATTAATTTTTCAAATCAATTTGAGCAGATTTAAAATGTTTGTATACTTCTAAGTATAGATGTCTGTTTTCTACTATAGTAGTATAAGTCCTTATTTTTTACATTAACACTAGATTGCCCAACGATATCATTTTGACTGCTTTTAATTTCAATTAGAAAAACAGTTACATATATAATGCTTAATTTCTTAGAATTTTTTCGAATGTATTTTTTCCAAGTAAAGTAAATTTTTTTTACTATTAACATTTACTAATAACTTGTTCTACGACTGTAAATAATGTAAAAAAATACTCAAAGTTAATTTTAAACAAATTTCTTTACACACTAATCCTTCTTTCACAATGCAGTCATTTTGACTACTTTTGGGCAATATAGGTATATATTAAGTTTCAGTCTTTCAGGTGATAATATTGGTTTTTATACAAAAATAAAAACAAAAAAATAATAATATGTGTTTTCTCTTATTTAAACCCTTTAATATAAGAAAATTAAGGAAAAGTTGACGCATTAAAACTATATTTAACCAAGCACTCTAAATCTAAAACCAAAGAGTTTGCTGGAACCATTTTACTTTGACCTATATCGACATGCTAAATTCCTACATTCCTTCCGTTAAGTTAGATTTATAGCGATTTAGTACATTGTTAATGATTATATGTAAACACACATTCCGGTATATATATGGCCAGGATTTTGTTATAGTACTACTGTGCCTATTTCTTCCTATTTAGTATAGTTATCTTAGGTTCTAACTATCTGAGTATTTTTATGTTTTGGATTATATATATATATATATATATATATATATATATATATATCTTCATAATCAAACAACAAAACTGAGTACGAATATAAGCAATTCAAAAAAAATTCGCGTCAAGAATCTCACAAAATAGAACTTCGAAACAACAGAAAAGGAGTCAACAAAACCAAAGAGTAAAGACTATTATGTTTTCCAAAACAATTACTGTCTAATTTAAATAATGTCGGAATAAGTAAGCTATGCGTGTTTGCGTCTGTAAGTGTTGTATGTAAGTGTGTGTATGTGTATGTGTATGGGTATGTGTAAGTATGTATGTTTATGTGTAAGTGTATGCGTGTGTAAGTGAAAGGTAGTATGTGAAAGTGTGTATGTGTGTGTGAATATGTGTAAGTAATTTTATTGTTTGACTCTCTCAAAACAAAAAAAAAGTCTCATATTTTTTCTAATCTTGAAAGCTACCGGCTACATATAATAATGAGTTGCTTCCCAAACAAATTGAAAGAATAGCAGTAAAGAAAAAAAAAATTAAAGCATACTCATATAATTTTCTCTAAGTATTAGTTAATATTATTCTAATGTATATAACTAATTGGTATTCTTCGTATTAATGGTATTATTAAAATACAATTTCCAGGTAATGAACATAAACTCATATACAAAAATTAATATGTAATCATTCGTGATTCAAAACCCTTTTTTTTCTCTTCCATTATTATATTTTTAACACATACCTCATATTTATTTAATCGTAAAATGGAAATGATGCATTAATTGGAAAGTTCAGTACAAACACATCATTTATTTACTAAAATGCAGTAGTAAGCAGACTCAAGTGACATCACGAAGCCTGAAAACTTTTGCTAAGTTTTAATAAAATATATTTGTGTACAAAATATTACTCACTTACTCATGTAATTCACTTAGCATCAGCTTTACATAACATTATGTTTCATTTACTCTCTTTTTCAATTCTTACTATTTGTTCATAATCTCCTTATATATATTCATGTATATATATACACATATATATGTATGCATATATATATATATATATATATATATATATATATATATATATATATATATATATATATATATATTGTTCAAATTTTCAGTCGTTAACAAAATACTTTCTATTTATCCCTTCAAGTTTATATCCATTTTTTTTTTTAAACTTGTAGTGGAATTTTACAGTTTTTTTTACTACAGTGTTTTTAAATATTAATTCATTAGTCAAATTTAATTGATGAATAAATAGCAAAAAACAGAAGAAAAAAATAGTCCAACACCATATATAAAAAGAAAAATCGGTCGTTGTGTCCCTGTAGCGCAATGGATAGCGTGTTGGAATTCTCGTCCAAAGTTCATGAGTTTGAATCATATCTAGGATGGCCTAATTTCTGAGAATGTGATTTATGATTGAATAAATAGCAACAAACAAAAATAATAGTCCAGCACCATATAGAGCAAGGAAAACCGCTTTTTTTTCTTTTGCCACTTAATATTGTGATTTCGTCATATGTATATACATATTTATATTAATTGTATTTATTTAATAAAAAGTAATAATTTTTTTTCTTGACCTACTTAGGAATTGACTTATAAAAAAAAATCATATTACTTGTTACTAATGTAAAGGTATATCGACAATATTAATTTTCATGAAGGCTGGATTTAGTAAGCAGAAGATAAAAATATATATTGTGCTCAAAACCTTTGTAGTTACGTGTTGCTTTTATACCAAAAAGGATACATTTGCATCAAAAAATTGTTTTTTTAAGTTCTAATAAAAAAAGATAAAATTTTCGATATAGCATATAACATTTTAAATTAATAGGTTTAATAAAATTTATTTATTAATAATTTTTAATCGAATTTAATTTAATTAAACGCGTAATATTCGCACCGTACAGAAAAAAAGTCGTCAGCCCTCTGTTTTTTTCTTAATAAATAATATTTTACTAGAAAAGATTTGCCAATTCTTGATCTGAAAATCCTTTCTTCGTCCCTTACGACATCTGGCTTGACATATGTCGTTTGTTAAGGAGCTTTATGTCCTTAAAGCACGTACAGAAATTGTGTTGTTTGTCAAAATTATCTATAACAAAACATGAAACATTTCCCCTAACAACTCTTCTATGCACCATGAATGCAATAAATTGTATAAACGAACGTAACATCTTTCTGTTACCTTGTGCTCTTACGTGATATGTCAATTTCATCTCTCAAAAATATTACATGTTTATAAGTTGTCCTGCATTAATGTTTGACAACAAGACTAAAAATGGTGAATTCAAAGAACAGAGTTAAAATTAGTGCTGTATTTTATGTAGAAATAGTATTTAAAAGGTTTTAAAATTATTCACTAATTGTTGAAATTTAGAAAATTTTATATTAAAATAATTAGAACAAGAATAAACCTATTAGTTCTAATTATTAAGAAAACAAAAGTAGTAACAAATGAAAATAAATGTATATAATTGTATTAAAAAAACTCCCTAATAATCAATAACTTCCAGCTCTTTTCTTCCTTAAAGAACTATGTAGAATTTTCCAGAAAAAGTTGGACATTTTTGAAAGCAACGATTAAATGCAAGCTTATCACAAAATAAATATAAAAGCTAATGTAAGTGCAGACGTATATAAAAGTAGAAATCACCCAATTGCACAAGTGGTGTGAAAAAGAAACTTTAAGACATCATTAAAATAAAGTAACTGCTACATTTCAGACAGGAAACGTTGAAAGCAGTTCTTTGTAATAGAATAGGGTTAGCATTTCCTTGAGAGTTCTTAATACGTTTCAGATAAATGTTTTTTTTTTGCTGTTGTTAAAAGAAAAAGGTCAAACACACAAGAAACATTCCAGCAGAAGCATTGAGTTCTTTGACTTTTTATTTGCCGGCACACTTAACACCCAACGTGGCAATATTCTAATGCCTTAAAATAAGTTAGACTTTTCTTGCAGGCACTAATATTTCACAAGGGCAAAATATTTTCTTTTGGATAGCAAATCCTTACCTTACGCTGTATATTTTAATAAACAAATTTATTTTCATATTGCTTGTTTCTGATGTATAAATCGTGTATCTTGTGGCATCTCAGTCACTAATTAGTATGGGAAAATTTAAAAGTTTACCTTGGAGATTTTTGATTAAATAAAGTTTTCTCTTTCATCTTTCTTATTTTTTGTTCGAAAAGACCTTCCAAAATTGCATTAAATATCCGCTTTTTCATCTCAAGCAAATTAAGTTGGAAGGCCATATTCTGTGTGGTATAGATAACACATAGAAACACCCGTATATATATTACTTTATGAATATTTTATCAGAAATGTTATCTTTATTATGTTGAGAGAAATTCTGTCACTTAAATCAAGATTTAATATAAGAAATATCAGATGGTTGTGGTTGTAGAAAACTTTTACATTAAGAAAAAGGTCAAAGGAGCTTCTCAGGTTTCAAAATATTATTTGAGATGTGGGATGAAAGAATACGTAGGTGTAAATCACTGAAAGTGTAAGGATCTTAGCAAAATGTTGAATTTTTTAGAATATGTTTTCAAAAATAACAAAGCCGGAAGGCCAATTCTGTAGCTCATAATTTATTTTAGAGCTTTCTAATAAATGCAGTAGACATTCTATAAGATGATACATAACAGGCACGTATAATTTTATAATAACATTGATTAAAAATTATACAAATTCTGACATAATAATTTAAATCTATAATCAAAGTTTCACATAAGACAAATGAAAAGCACAGTAGCTGCCAGGCTACAAGTACACCTTATAGGTGTTGTCCTCGCTAATCGACGTCGTTTTAAAATTACGAAGTCCGTCATCCAAAACTCTTACGTTATTTAAGAGTGTGACGTTAAAACACACTAACTAATTTTTGGCAAATTTTTAAGAATCAAAATTTAATACTAATTTATATCCAACTACCTTAAATAAATTCGAAGAATAATCCAGATAATGTAAAGTTTCTTGATATTTACTGTAATAATGCATTCATTATTTCCTCTAACTGTTTTGGTAAAAGGGATAATTTTAAATTTAATGTTATTAAAACTCCGCATTGAAACAGTAACATACTTATATCTATTTACAGAAACAGAAATATAAATTATATTCAACGCAGAAAATGCTTACTTACACAAAATGAAATGTAATGCGTTTCATTTATGTTTCATAATTTTCTGAAACTTATATTAATTTATAAATAATTCCTTTTTCTGTGCAACAGGTGCTTTTTAATTACGTGGAAACTGACAAAGTACAAATAATATCTTCGATTAACCTTCATAATTTTAATAAACATTTGGAAATTTATTTATAATTTATTATTATTATGATTTTAATTTTATTCGTAACACACCTTGTTGAATGTCTCAAATAGATTATAATGAACAATTTCTGCCTTGTTACTTTGAATTAGTTCATTCTATATATGTGTCGGCATCCATCTTAATTTTCTTGAATTTATTCTATTTTGATGCTTTTGATTTTCTTCTGTAACATAAGATGTACTATTTTCCGTTACTTATTACCATGTCTTCATGATTATTGGTAATATAATTATACTACACGCACTTTAGGATTTTACTTAGTGAATATATATATACGCATGCACATATATAAACTGCTGTTTGTAAAAAATGCACAACTCCATGAAGGAATCATCAGAATTAAATGAAATTTAATGCACAAACGGCTTGTATTAGTACAAATAAATGAAGAAATGTTCAAAGCAAAAAAAAACAGTATCGAGTCTCCGAAATCAGTAATTGGTGCAGCCACCACCCTCTGCAATAAGTGCTGCTGCGACGTGGCATTAAGTCAAACAGATTTTGAATGTCTGCTTGTGGAAGAACCATATTGCTTGTATGCGCAGTAAAAGTTCGTCTTTTGAAGCTGCAGGATGTGGATCATGAGCAAGATGCCGACCAACCAAATCCCACACTTGCACAAAAGGTGACATATCCAGCGAATAAGCAGACTAAGAAAGAAATTGCATGTGTTGGGCTAAATAGAAGTCTCGAACAGTCTTTGCAACATGTGGGCATGCATTATCCTGCTGAAAGATACCTCCAAGAATGCCTTGAAGGAAGGGGAATGACTTCCGACTGTAGCACTTCACAGACGTACCTGTTGCCATTGAAATTACCCTCAATTCGTAGCAAATTGGATCGTCCATGATACTAAGTCGCACCCCAAATCATAACTCCGGATGTTATGTCACTTTGTTGTTCGATAACGCAATCTGAAAGACAGCGTCCACCGGCATAGCGTCTAGCATGAATGCGGTCATCCTGGTCCAACAAATTGAAGCGTGATTCAACTGAAAAAGACAACTTGGTGTCAAACAACTTGTCAGCCTCTGTGCTCATGAGCCCATTGCAGACGCAGCCGTAGATGTTTTGCCGTGAAGGGAATCCTGTATAAAGGCACCCTTGCACGCATTCCACGGTGCAGCAGACGTCAACGAATTGACAAAGCCGATATTAGTACCCCTTCATCAGTAGACCAACGTTCTTCGAACTGCCTGGAGGAAGCTGTACGGTAATTCACCGCCATGCGAAGCAGGTGTCGATCGTCGCCTGCTGACGTCACCTTCCGTCTTCCACTGCCAGTTTTTCGAGTTGTTCGGTGCTCCTCGGTACACTGCTTCCAAACTCGCATCACTGTGGAACTGTTCCGCTGCACACGAGCTCCTATTGAGAGATAGTTAATTTATCCTACTCGAAGGATCATAATCTTTCCCTTTTCAAACTCTTTAAGTTGTTGGAATTTCTCTTTATTTCGTCGGGGAGACATACTTCGGTCTCACTAAACGTTCGCCATTAACAAATAATCATTAACTATTTTCAATATCCCACTAAAGCCATCTATTTATACGCTTTCAGCATCAGTTCAGAGGGTGCTACGAGCACCGTACATGCACGATGGCCCTGAATCTTTACTATTTTAAGTAACATCCTATAATTGATAATTGCTGTAAAGTTCATTTAATTCTGATGATTCCTTCATGGTGTTACATTTTTTTTACAAACAGTTTATATCTAAGCATTTCCGTGTACTTTATTAAGTATGTACCCTAGAGATTTAAAGTTCCTTTCCATTTTATATTCCATAGTATATTGTTCAGTATTATAAATAGAAATGTGGAAGGTTGGATAGAGCTGTAAAACCAGTTAAGCCCTACTCTCTTCTGAAGCAGTCCTCCGCCTGAAATTTGTATAATACTGCAAAGTACACCCCTTTATTCTTTCTAAAATTTCATACATAAGATGTATAAGGGTTGCCGAAATGAAAAGTAGATAAGTTGAATAAAAAGAATACTTTTATTGAAATTGAAAATAAATTGTCTTGGGTGTTGTAACACAGATCTCATTGTTTCGACAGTAGGCCTGTGTCTTCACTATAGTAAGACTGTGGTTGATTCTCGAAGTCCTGCAAATTTTTCTTCATTTCATCGTTCGAATGGAAATGTAACGCTTTCTAAAGGGAGAAGAAGCAAGGAAGATTCTTGGCAACACATTCAGACTGTGCGGTGGGTGTTCCAACACTTTTCAATGAAATTTTGTTAAGGTTGTCTGAGCTCCTTTAAAGAGGTTTGAACCGTCATTGTAATAGAGATCTGGTATTGTTTGCCATTCTTCAAGAAAACGTTTGCACCAATTGTTCGAATTAAGCAGTGTTATCCATAGACTGACCCCATTCACTGATTATTGCCGTGTTCTACTCCCTTTTTTTCAATTCTAAACAATACTACCGTGCATAGCTCCGATATGGATGCATTCATGAATAGCACGACGTTACTTTGATCTATTTCCTGTACCAAGAACAGGTTTCATCACTGCACGTCGTCTGTGGTGTACACATCCGACCTCCCTTTATAGCCAAGTTCAGTAGTAATGCTATAGCTCCAATCATTTTGACACAATTGCTCGTGTCCACTTTTCATTTGGGCAACCCTTATATATAAATAAAAAATTTGTTTTAGAGCATTTATAAAATTGTGTCAGAGTAACAAGATATTTAGTAGCTCTTAGCCCATACGTATCAGTGTCAAGAAATCTACGGGGGTTGGGGCAAAATTCGTGGCAACTATTTTTTTTTCTTGAAGATACCAGTCCGTTTGGAAAATATGACACAAAGACGAAAGAACAAGGTGTTAACTGCATGTATGGACAATGAATAACACTGAAATATAGTAACACACTAATTAATTACAGTAGTATACAGGGCAATATGACCTTCACTGTGCAAAAGAATGACAACACAGTGCACATAAAGTTGACATGGCAAACTTGGGCCTAAATACCCTCAATGTAGTCCCCTGCTACTGTCACCACAGCAATGTGGGAGGAGCTGAACACCATCAGCGTCAGCATTTGCCGCACCACGTTGCTCATCAGTGGTTGACACACGTCCTTGTAGAAACTTTTCTACCCACCGTGCTACTGTGCGGAATGGTAGGGCATTCTTTCCAAGGGCTTCCACTAATTCATTGTGACATTCCATCGCATTTCTATCTCCGAGAACGGCTATTTTGATGTAAGTGCGCTCAACACGGGCTACTTCCATCTCACACGACATTTACCAACTGACTGATTTCACAGCCCTCTCTGCGCTACTACCAGCTACCACAGATACATCTACTGTTCTGCATACACACTATGCCTTCAGAACTTCCACACGACACATATCCGTTTGTGATCCGTTCTCATATCTACAAGAAAAAAATAGTTGCCATGACTTATGCCCCAACCCTCGTTTCATAGATTTATTGGCAAGTGCGTCCTCTAATGCCAGTATGCTATTATTGAAATGAATGAACAGGATTGGGTGGTTATTCTATTTATAGCCATGATATCATATATTACCAATTATAGCCTTTCAACTCATAAAATGTCTAAAATTGAGTACTATAATTAGAAATTATCAAGAAGCATCTCTGAAAATTTCACTCGAGCAGTGTTACTTCGTCTTTTTTCTTTTATTTTTAGTTGAAGAATAACGCAATGTAAGAACTGACATTTTATCCCATAATAAGAAACACATTTTAACACTTCTTGTGCAATGTTAAATAACTATTTCCTCGAAGTACTTTAATTAAATATTACGCAAATCATTGATCTCCGAAAAGTTTATTAACACTTAACAAATGATTTAGGAATAAATAATATAATCTCGATAAAAAAATAAGCATTTTAAATCATATCTATATTTATTATCATTACAAGATAAATAATTTATTAGTAATGTGTTTTATGTACTAATTAAATACACTACAAACTGTTATTTCAAGTTAATTATGTATACCTTTTATTTTTAAATGTATAACATTTTATTGAAAATAATCAAAATCAAAGCTTGATTAACAGTAGAACAAATCATGGCAAAATGCTCTGTTTTGAATATAAATTCGAATTAAATTATTATTTCTTTCACGAAAATCACTATATTGATTAAAATATATAACCGGAATTAATGTGTTTTTTCCTGAATCAAATTATGCACGTGTGTATCTTTTAAAAAAATAATTATTATTTATATCAGATTACCAAGTATGAATCATTCTGTAATATATATAAATATTGAATTCAATAATAACAGACAGGTTTAAAAGAAATTTAGTGTTTCATTTGAACGCATTAGGATTTATTCATGCGTGTGTGTGATAAGGATGCTCTTTAACAGAACCACGATGCAATACTTCCCTGCGAACAAAAGGAAAATATATAAAAAATATTCTATTAGAGGAAAGTGATTGATTAACAATACACTAGGCATCACTTAACCAATGAATGCCGATAAAAAAGAAGTAAGGGGATTGATTCTCTGGATCATCAGTCACTTACAAAGAAATACTGCTATGAAATTTTGTACCATAAACTTATTTTTAAAGTAAAATTGCTTAAATATTCAATTACTAAAAGCATGACTTTTTTAAAAAAAATATTTAATATCAATTTTTGACTAGGCAATTAAATTTAAAATATTCTTAAGCTAGACTATTTTGATAATGTCCATGAATGCATATTGATTATAATAAGAATTCTAAATAAATTATATGGCAGGAAAGTTATGGTGTACATTTTTTTCTAATATTAGTATTTCTGTCAGCACAATTCTGTTGTTGCTGTTACTAATGACACCTGTCGGCTGATGCCAGGTGGCCACGGTAGCCAAGTGGTCAAGGTATCCGATCGTGACTGGCGTGTCACGAGTTCGAGCCCAGTGCCACTAAAGACCCGCCATGTAGAGGAGCGATCCACGTTAAATCTGTCGAGAGCTCAAACGTCTTCCCGTTGATGTGGTGTGGTAGTTGGGAGAGGGGGTGCCAGCTAAGGTGTCTTCCACGTCACTTGACCATATTTCAAAATTACTTGGTCATTCGCCCAAAGCCCTCGTGTAGCTGAATAGTGCGACGTTAATATTCACTCACTCATTGACGATGCCAGATCGAGGCTCTTGAAATTCATTGTGGCAGCGGGCTAGCGGGCCTGTTGTTACCCGTCGGTTTGAGCATTGTGCAGGTGACGGCATAGTTTGGCTAGGTTCTACCCTAATTTTAAGGGGAGGGAGGCCCCTTCCAACTATTTCATCCTTCAACCAATCTCACGAGAGAACTTGTGGCTCGAAGGTTATTTTTGAGTACGCCCCTGGTGCAAAGGCACTGAACATTTAGAAACATCCCTGCCTTCTCCCGTATTCTAATTCAGGTCTTATAGCACAGCTGTCAGTGTCACTAACCACTATACTGGATAGGCGCGTAGCACAATTCTACCTTTCAAAAGCTATTCGCATAGTTTATTTTAAAGGAATTCATACGATTTAAGATTTTAGATATGTTTTGAATTGAAATTAAAAGACATCAATTTTCGTCATTAGTAGTGTAAAGTAAATCATTAGACATCTATTGTAGACAGCTGTTATCAAAACTTACTTATGCGTTTTTAACATTTTTTGAATAAAACTATAGTATAGGTCCAAATCAATAAGTAATTTCTTTTTATATACCTCAAAATTCAAAAAATTCATTTTTGTAGTTCATTTTCTAGGGAAAGTGATTTTTATCATAGGTTTTAGATGAATTATAAATTCATTTGCTTAATAAATCACTACGCGCTAGTAAACATCTGGAGTTCTCACATCTTTCATTAAGAACTATGACACATAAAGCGATTGCTTAAGAAACTTGCGCTTCTATTAAATTGAAAATTGAGTGTATTCAATTCGCAGAAAGGAATGGCATGCTTTGCCTTCTCAAAATACAATTTAAATAAAAACGTTCTTAAGAATACATAAGTTTAATGAAATATATAATATGTTACATGAAGTGTATGTAATACGTTTAATGAGGTATTTAATATATTTAACGAAGTAAAAACAATATGTTTAATGACTTATTTAATATATTTAATGAAGTATACCATATGTTTAATCAAATATGCAATGTGTATTTGGTGTAAATAATTTGTACCATATTAAAAGGAAACTCAGATTTAACTGAAATAATTTAATGTGATTATTGTAATCATATTTTCCTCTTTTCGTTCACTAAGTAATTATCTTCATAATTTATTTTTCAGGATGAAAATATCACGAAGTCCTTAAGCCTTCTAGACACAGTTCTATAAAGATGAATACTCATTCTACAAAACAGAGATATCTTATTAAATGGAAAAATTACAAAAGATATCTCATATACCCGACATGTGAGGCTATCTAAGAGCAACCGTCCTCCTGAAAAGCTACATAAAGGATGTGACAGCCGCAAGTATACACTTTCTTTTAGAGGATGGGACATTCAAAGTGGTTCGTGGGAGCTATTTATAAGGACTTATCTTGCCAGTAAATGGAAATATCATTTTCTCTTTGTTTACCCTTTGAAACTTCAAAGGGCAATGTGTGTTTTCGTGATGTTTGTGCATTAAAATCTACTTAATAATGGGAATTTAGATAAAATAAACGTGGATTAAAGTTAATCACACATGGAATATATGGTTTTCTATTTTAAGAGATCATGGAAGGTGTTTGATATATAATATTTTATCGAAGTTTCTTTAAAGGTACTTACATGAGTTATGTAGTGGAGATATGTAACTCTTTCAGAGGGGAATGTCGTGGATTTCCGGTAGAATCTTCGCTTTAATTTGTGTAAAGTTGTGTCTTATGGCAATATTAGGTGTTATATAATGTAACTTGCTTATAATTTTCATCCATTTATTGGAAGATGTTGCACTATATATATGGATATGCTAATTAAAGCTGTTCTTTTTTTCGTGATGAATCATTTAAATCTGAAAAATTCAGATCTTATAACCTATATGTAGATTAGCTTATTCGTGCTCTTATTTCATGGCTACATCGCTTAGTGTTAAATGTGTGTGTGTGTGTCTGTGTATAAATCAACTGAATCCTGCTTCAATAAATGTATCTTTGCAGTCAGCGTCTTCCAAGCTCATTTTTCTTTTATGTAGCCAACTATACTGGGCCGTCCAAGAGCCAGTCTTGGGTTAAATAACCGTACAATTAAAAAAAACATTACAGCATTAAGATGTTAAAAATGTATTATAAGAATCTACCAAACATTCACAAATAAAAACAATTAGGCCGATAACCATAGAAATGTAAATAATTCAACATTAATAAGCAATATGGAAAAGATAACTGCATTCCCCTAAAGCTAAAAAGGATTTTCAAATTTTTATTTTCAATTTTGTAATCAATTATGTTCTGTGTTTTAATTAATTTTAATTATAATTGTATCTTAAAGTCAAAAGTTAATCTTCTAGGCATTTGGTAGGTAAAGTGCTACAAAATTAAGATCTTCAGTACATAAATGTATGCATTTAAATTGGTTAACCTTCGGCTGAAGCTGAAAATAAAGATTCTTTGCTCTCTCTAAAACCATTCTGATATGATTTCATATATGTACTAACGAGCTGTTTAACATATATCTATCTTAGGATAAACTCCTTTTTAATTCGTTTTTTTTTCTTAGTTTGTTAACATTAACAATACTTTCGAGATTTTTAAAATTTTTGTATCTTATATATATATCTACATTATTCATTTTACTTAGAAATTCTAAAAGTGCAGCTTTTGATGATCTCTCAACTTAAATATCATGGCAAAAATCTATGAAAATCTTAGTTGTGAATCAAATTCGCTCTTAGAAAAGGTCAGATTAAGTTATCTATTTATTATAAGGATTATCTATTTTATATTTGTCACTTAGGAATCGTAAATACATAATTATGGTTAATCTCAATCGGTTTATAATTTACTTAGATTATTAGCAATATACTCCTCATTTTAAATTTCATGTTTGAAATTATTTTTACAGTATATTAATTGCTTATATTTTCGTTTATAAATTTCAGAATATTTTTAATGGTACTTACTTTGTATGTTCCATTAAAAAAATGTTTATAGTTCATAATATTCAATATTTTTTTTTAATTTAAATTTACAAATAATAATAATTATGATATACGAAAAATTAATTTATCCTAATAACATGAAATGACCTTTGAAATACATTTCAACTTACCAAGGAATAAGGTAATTAAAAAGAATCGTAAAATTCACTTAACAGATTTTTTTATAAGTTTAAAAACTTACTCCTAAAGTTTATATATATTTAGAATTAAAACTTACTTGATAACATTAAAAAAAGAATGCTATGGAATAAGCAATTTTTCTAACTGCATTAAATCTATTGGATGAGATTTTTTTTTTTTTTTTTTTTGATGATTCATGTGCAAGTTTCATTTGTTCCCTTAAGTATGAAAAATACATTATTACGATGTATAAGTAGGAATACATTTCAAATAATCTACAGACTGAAACCATTAGTTTTTGAAATATTGAGCTTGTTCTACGATATAAGAATTTCATTAATGCTTATGGACAATGTGCTTGAAAAAACCCGTATTATGAGTCATTTTTTTTCTTAAGACAATATACTTAAGATTATATTTTATTTCAGCATTTCACTACTTATTTAAATAAACTAGAATAAATTTTGAATTTATTAAAGGTGTTTCCCCATTATATTTCTTTCAAACTATTGAAGGAGGTTCCCATTTAAACAATCATTGATTCTTCTTTTAAAAAAACTCATTGATTAAAAGCCATTTTCCATCTCAAGCCAAATTCATGTCATTCAACGTCTATATTTAGAGGATAGATATTATACATATATTCGAATAAATATATTATACATTTAAGGAATTTTTTAAAATTATTTTCAGATGATACGCAATTTTCCTAAATGATTGCATTCTGGTCATGTATTCTGAAAAATAGTTCTTCTAAAAATACTAAAAATTAATAGTTGTTATTGGTTTTAATAGTCGTACATAGAGAAAAAATTTCATGGAATTTTATTATAAAAGTGAAATTTAAGATAGCTATTTAATGAAAATGTATGAAGTATTGCTTTCTTATATAAACATAATTAACTATTATTAGATCTATTTATTGAAATAGTATATAATAGAAATTTTCAAAATAAAATTAATTAAACAGGTAGTCCCAGCATATTAATTGTTAACCTGGCGTTTAATGATTTCATTGAGACGGATGCAACTGATAATCTTGGTGTGACAAAAAGATAAAAAATTTTCAGAAAAATATTTATAAATCTTCAATTCATATTTGGTAATGTATCTATTTTTCATGGTTGTAGAGAAATGATCTTATATTTAAAAAATGCACTTAAACATTTTAATCAAACACATGCACAAAATATACGCATTTTGGGTTATTAACAAAGAAAAAGGTAAAAATACATTGATATGTAACGAAATTTAACTCAACTACATTTTTACTTTAATACCGACAATAATGTTTCCGAAATATAATAAATAATATTGAAAACATATATTTCGTAATACGAACTATATGTTTTGCATCGAATTTTGTTGATAATAAAAAATATTCGATAATCAATAGTAAATTACACATACATTAAGAGGTTTGGGACTTAAAAACAAAAATTTCTAAATTGTGTTTTATCTTCATAAAAATCAGTTTGAATTGTATTTAATATGCGCTTAAACTTTAATTCTTTTTTTTAATTTTTGAGTGATTAAATTTTGCGTGTGTTTCTGAAAAAAATGTTGCTTAAGCTTAATTAATTGTGATTTAAAGGTTAAAATGATGTTTTCTATAGGAGTTTCTACATATCATTCAATCATAAAATTTTAATTGCATCGTTTACATAAACACAAAAAAAATTAATTAATAGTGCATTTTTTTCTGAAAAAAATCAGTTTATTTTTCAGGAAGTAAAATTTAAATGTATTATATTAAAATATTTTTTAAACACATGTGTTATGTTCATTTTTATTTTAAAGTAAAATTATAATTTTAAAGGATTATGCCACTTAAGTAAAATTTAAATTGGGAAAAAGTGTTTTCAATGCAAATAACTCCTAATTTTCTTGGAAATGATAGTTATTAAAAGGAAAGCCTAATCAGAAATCATATCTTTTAACACTGAAAAAGATACCAAATGACTAAAACGTATATAGTTATATTCCAATAATTGCTGTTACTAGTATGGTAAATATAATTATTTATAATATTTACTGTAGGCAAAAGACTTTTCCCACAAATTTGATCTTTTTTATCTCTTATTAGCTTCCCCAATATGTTACCTCCACTTCCTTTTCCTTGCATTCTCAAAAACACTACTTACTGTTTCGTGGAACAAATTGATATAACCATTTTTATTACAAAATACATTCGGAAATTCGATTCAGCATCCTATGTGAAACTTTTCTGTAAAACAATCAAATTATTTCTCAATAATAATCTCATATTCCCTTCTGATACGATAAAAAACCTGACTTCAAATTGACTGTAATTTACTTCAGGGGTATTCGCGAATCTGATGCATAATTTATTACAATAAAATATTAAAAAGTGGGATACCACTTCAAAAAGAAAATTTCTTTCACGTATCAATTCCCTTAAACACGTGCTAAAAAGCGAGAAAAGTATGTCATACCTATGATTAGCTACGCCAGGTTTAAGACAAAGAAATTATGTAAAGATAGCTTAAAAATAACCATAGGTTTTACTGCTAAGATAGAACTACATATAGGGAAAAAAGATTCAAGATTCTATTATAAATACTTGACCGGCAACGAAAGAAAAATGAGCTTTACTTACTGGAAAAGTGTGTGTTTTATAATTATGGGAGAAATTGTTTTATACGTGGCAAAATTTTAGATAAAAGATGTCGAACTTTGAAACCCTTCACTATATATTATCTCCTAGATGTTACGTATTGTGTAAAAGTGGCTTCAGGCCATTTTGGAAATCTATAAACATATATTCTCATTGTAAAAGTGTTAAAATCTGTTCCTTTTGCTGGCTTGTATGTTATCATATTTAACATTCTTATTAAAAAATAGTTTCATTATAAGCTTTATCTAATTGCTGTAATTGCTATGTAGTGTTGAATCTGTTTAAGATGAGTGTTTCATTTGTGAATTATATTGATGTATATTATGGATATTATATTGATATATTATATGGATATGAGACCAATTGGTAACAATTAAAATATTTCTTTGTTTCTACTTGTGCTTGTATCCTTTGTGATGATGTGTATATGTCTATGTATTGTGAACTAAGGTAAAAAAATATTCAAAGTCATTGAATTTCTGCTTTTCTCATCATGTTCGAGCCTTTGGTTACCTTTGAAGCAGAAATTTATAAATTGGCAATTGTTTCGTTTTATTTAATTATTTCAATTTTGAGGTGACTTGCTTGCCATGAATGATTTTGTTTGTAAGTCCGTTTTTATAAACATTTCAGCACCATGAAGGATTCACCAGAATTTCATTGAAATACATAACGCAAATCAACTGTAATGATGCAAATAAATGACTATCTTTACAAAGATAAACAATATTACACACAGAAAATCAGTATTTGGTGAAGTTACCATACGCTGTATTACGTACTTTTATACGATATGGCATGGAATCTAACAGACTCTGAATCCATACCTGAAGACAAATATTCCAGATTCCTTCCATTCAAACCCAAAGTCCATCTGTATCAACTACTAGACGATCGTCACAAGCTAGATTCTGACTGAAGAAATCCAGACACGTTCAATAGGCAGTTCAAGAAAGAAACTACCCATTGCGCTTAAAAAAGACTTGAACATTCCCGACAATACATAGACGAACATTACCCTTTTGAAACACAGTTCCAAGAATGCTCTTCAAGTGAAATACTATTTCGAACTCCATAATTTCTCTGTTGAGTGTTTTTTGTGCAGATTATCTACAATTTTCATTAGTTTAGATCATCTACAGTACCCAATTGTGCTCCGAACCATGATCTTGACATTCCTCCAAAATGACGTTGAATATCACACTCCAGAAGGTGATGTTCACTATACTGTGTCTAATGGTGACCCGGACATTTTTGAACCTTAAATTTCAGCGGGATTCATCTGAAATGATAAATTTGTCAGTCTGCTTGAGATTGTCTATACCAACGAGCCCAGTGAAGCTACAAGCCCTTATGCTTTGGCGTGAGGGTAACCTTGTTTGATTTGTACACGCAGAATAGAGTGCAATGAGCCCCATCGAATTAATAATGGCACATATGTAACAGTTCTTCAAAGTTCTGTGAATTGTTGAAATGAAGCCATACGATCCTTCAATGATATACGGATAAGATATCTATCCTCTAATTATCTATCCTCTCTCCCGTCGTCCATTACTGGATTTTCGATTCATTCGATTTTCTTGAATCTACTGCTTTCACACTCACATCATCAACAAGGTCACGGGCACCATTTGAGCTGCTATTGCCTGAAAAGAAGAAATGTCTTCATAAAGACGGATCAATGATTTCCTTTTAAACTCTGTAACTTGCAGATATGGACGTCATCTGCTATCGTCGAAGCATTGAGGAGTGCTTACAAATAACATACTAGCATAAATACTTTAAACGTCCGTCTTCAGTTCTCTATGCGGCTAAATCAGTAGTTCACTGGACGCTGCTCAGCCGACGCATGCGCCGTGACTTATCTTAACCATTTAAATAGAACACAGTGATTTGCATTTTCTGTTGGTTTCACCATCTCATATAATTCCTTCATGTGGTTGAAATATTTACAAACAAAAATTTGTTTTTCATACTTCTACCCCATTCACTGCCGATATTTAATTATAACATGTAGAAATATAATAACTATTTTATGTTTCTGTAAGAAATCCCAAAGGATCAATGTAAGAGACAAAAAGTAATCCACAAATGTGCTTGAAATGAAAAATGATATACTGGAGATATATTATTTGCTCACCAGAAATTTCTATGTTCGTTCAATTTTAGGTGTATATTTTAAACATAAGGTGATTTTATTTTTGGGTCTTTCACTTTTCATATAAAAAGCAAAAGTTAGCCCTTATGTATATATATTTTAAGGTGTCCGGCTACGTTCGGAGACTTTTTTTTTAAGTTTTCAAAAAATCCCTAATATTTTTACATTTTTAGTTTCACCTTTATACACAATAATAAAAAGTACAGTTAGAAATAATATATGTACAGAAAAATTTGCAAAAATTTACATTTTTAAAGAAATTTTAATCAAATTTTGGAATTTTTTCAAACACACATCTAACAACCTACATAAATTTATAAAAAATTCATTTAAAGTAACTAAGAAATATATAAGCGCAATTCACTTCATGAGCTGTTTTGAAAATGAACTATATAATATATGTAATATATATTATCGGCTTTGAATGGGTAGAAGCATAATGATACATGATTTGTATTATGTTATATATATTTGTTATGTTTATTTATATTTATTGTTTCTATAAACTTTATTAATTAATCATTCTGCATATTTATTTCATTCACTATGTTATAAAGCTTGTTCATCGCATCTAAGAAGAAAATTTTGACTTACGTGTATAACTAAACTGTTTGTGTAACTTTTATAAATAAAATAACAAAAATGCTCATTTTGAAAACTTTTTACTCAAGAATAAAACTGTGTTGCAGTATCACAATCATATTTATTAACTTTATGTCCAATAAATGAATGAAATTCTTTTTCAATAGAATCAAACACAATTTATACAATAAAGGGAATGTTTTAAATGAGTAAATATACAGGAAGAGGACACATAATAGGAACACCTGTGAAAAAAGGAAAAAAAAATAGTAAGGTGTTGAACTTCCTTTGGCCTGAATGGCAGCTTTCATTTGACGTGGGGTTGACAAAAAGAGGTCTCAGACATAGCGCATCCGAATTCGCATTTATTACTCGTGAAGGCAGTCTCGAGATCAGATAGTTTGCGCAAAGGAGGAAATCGAACACGGACTTCTTTCTCTAAAAAAACCCACAAACACTCAATGCATTTCAGTTCGGGTGACTGGAGACACCACGTTAAATAAACTACTTCATCAACATGCCCATGTAGTCATGTTTGAACACAGCGAGACGTGGGGATTGGGGCGTTGTCCTCTTGTAAAACAGGACACTCTCCCAGCGAGAGATTCTGAAGCATAAAATGAAGAGGATCTGCTAGAATTCTTTGATAATGGTCACCTGTGATTACGCCCCCTCAATACAACAAGATGCACCAATTCACAGGAAGATATTACACCCCACACTATCACAGAGCCCCTCCATGTTTCACAGTTGGAACTAGGCAGTCAACATGAAATGCTTCTGCCGGTGATCGACAGACGAACGCACGTTCGGTGGTCTGTGGAATAATGTAAATGAGAATTCATCAACCCAAATAACTTGTTCCCATTGCAGTAGTGTCCAGTTTAGGTGGTCTCAGCACCCTGTAGTCTCTACATAGCTTTATGTGCCTAAACTAACGGTTTTGGAATAGTTACTCAGCCATGAATATTTGCAGCATACAACTTCCGTTGAATGGTTTTCATAGATATAGGGTTTTTAAGGAGGGTATTAATCTTGAACATTATATCAGACAGTGCAGTCTTGCGTTTTGGGGAGGTTATCCTCTTCAACATCCGTCTCTCATGGTCCTTCAACTTCGATACCCACTTTTGTGTGTCTCAGAAGCAGAGGCGTATTAAGCGGGTGGTGGACCTGGCGGCCGCCAACATCAGCAGGGCCTTCAAGTTTGATGGACTCTATAAATTCGACATGCAACAAAAAGATCTTAAGCTGATATCACAATCCCAATGATTTCCCTGTATTTGTGTCGTTTAGCAGCACTAGCAATCTTTTTCCGTATATCTGTATTGTTGAAATCTGTACAAATTTTTCACATTTGTTTTTGCCCAAATTTTATCTTGAACAAGTGAATACTATTCAAGTGAAACAAGTTCGCTCTTAGTTCACATTCAAGCTTAATTACTCTCGAGTACCTTTCATACTGACGGGAAAAGAAACCCAACACCAAGAAAAAATATTGTCGATTAATGAAACTTAGGCAATACATTTGTATCGGTAACATATTTAGATGATGAAAGCTTCAAGATTACTGGTCAATGTAGGCGCGCGTAGAGCCATTTCAAATGTGAAATGATGATACATTAAAACGTACACTCCATATGTCGTACAGGTACTGAATATCAGTTTGTGGGATGTAATTGCATGCCTGCTGCTCTTGGTTGATTAATATAAAGTTGTTTAATTCTGATTGTGGATGAAGATGCCATTGTCGTCCAATGATATTCCATTCGTGCTTGCTTGGAAAAAGATCTGTTGATCTAGCAAACCAACGTAACACATTGACACCCTATAGAGCATTTTGGGTTGCAACAGGGTATAATGGAGAACGTTATCCTGTTGGAAAATACCACTTGAATGATGTTTATGAATTGAAGTGCAACAGTTTGAATCGCCAGAGTGACTTACATGTTTGCAATTAGGGTGTGTGAATTAATCTCTTTAGTGCTTCTACAATCAATGAAAATTGCTCACGTCAGGCCATAACTCTAGGTTCGGGCCCATTGTATCTAGGCGTCCAAAAGATTGATTGCATGCGCTGACCTGGCATTCTTGTAATCAATATATAGCCATCACTTCAGTGGCGTAACGTACACCCTGCAATCCCCTCATCTAATGCCCCATGACCTGGCTGACACCAAGAAAGGCATCGGGACTAAAACTTGACTTTACAGGGGGCCACTAATGTTCTCCATTATTCCACTTCATCACTGGCACCAAGACAGAAACAGATTTGATCGAAAAGCACAACACATCGCCACTCCACTCTCCAATGATCTCTAGTACGACATCACTGAAGTCACAGATATCAAAGATGTAAAACTAATGGTATGAACGCTACATGGCATCTGGCTGGGAGCTATTTATCAAACGATTGCTTTGTTCACTGTGTCACTCTGATTCCGGAAAAAACAGTAATTTCTGCTGTAGAGTGGCCCGTTCTCCATCCATGTGGTGAATACTGTGATCTTCTCTGTCAGCAGTATTCTGTCCGTTATTGAACCATAGTTCATTTTTAAGTAGTGCCTTCCCGGGACCACTGCAGTCAAAAATCCTTCAAAGTGGATGCATTCTTTTCAAGTCTTTATGTGATATCGTGGAAAGAAAATCCACCTTTCTTAGCTCTATAATTCTACCTCGTTCAAACTCAGTGAGCTGTTGGTAATGGCTTCTTAAGTTCGCTTTAGACTAACATCAACTCACTATGTCAAATCTCAACGACACATAACACTCACGAACTTTATAGGGCTTATTTAAAACACATTTGAGTCACAACCTCCACGTAGAGCAACTAGGGCCACACTTATGCGCCTAGCGAAAAATTTGAATCAAAGTCATCTTTCAGATAAATAAACACGCCTACCAAATTTCGTCGATATAGCACAAATTCTTCTTTGAGATGGGATTTTTATTTCCAGCAGTGTATTTTACTAATGATATTAAATGAAATAAAATGAAGTTATATGATAAAAGATATTTTTAGTTTAAAGCAAATTATTCCAAGTTAGTTGACTTTAGCCCTAAATAGCAAGATAAAGATTAATAAAAGCGGTCCTGGCTGAAATCCGTGAAACGAATGAGGGAAAAAGACCACAATACTGGAGGCTACTTCCCTTTTGGAACAGATGGAATAATATGAAACTTCCCTAATGATCACGATTAGGAATTTCGTGTTCCTGAGAATAAATGCTACTAGCAAATCATTACAATAAGTTGAGAGTGAATATAATATATTAATTTGTATTAAATTATTATATATTAAATTATATTGAGCGTGGATATAATTAAATTATATTAAAATTTAACGTAACTTTTTTTGTAATATAGCTTATTAAAATCTCTAGAAAATTAAATTCAAAGTTTCAGAAATGAATTTGGAAAAATGCTACAAGGTGCAACTGATTTATCAGGGTTTTCATTTCAAGAGGAAGCTGGACAAGCTTACTGGCAGTACAAGAAAAAATTATTTTTGGTGAAAGTAAAGAAGTTGGTTATGAAATTTTGAAAGAAGGGAACATTTCATAGTAACTTCATTTTATGTCATACGCAATAGGACAAGAGCAGTGACTATGTCCAAGAGCTGAGATTTATCAAACTGTTATAGAACACGTTATTGTATTTTTGAGGAGAGATTATTAAAAGAAAATTAAAGAAAAAGAATTAAAAAGAAATTTAAACAAAAATTAAAGGAAACTCACTAAGACGATATTGAATCTTTCAATTTTGACGATATGAATTAGAACAAGAAGTGAAAAGAAAACAAAGATACAATGAACACCCCCACCAGAAATGTATCTAAGTGTTGCATTTTAGGTGTCCAGTAATAGGTAGAACGATATTGCCATTTCAAGTATGCTTTCTTCATTTTGAAAAAAAAATGAAGACTAAAATTGTGTGGAAAACTATTCTGTAGAATGACTCTAATTTTTTATCTTAAAAGTTTAATTGATATGAGGGAACGTATGCCATTAACTTCACCAAAAACATTTTGAAATTCAAGTTAATCACGTAGCACCTAAATGTTTCAAGAAAGCTTTCTTCTGAATTGGATTTAGTGCTTTCTATTTTGACAATTTAAGCACGTTAAGTTCTGGAGTAAAAAAAAATAACTTCACTTTAAAAGAGTGTGGTCAAATGATTAAATCTTTTAGCTATCAAGTACAAAAAATAAAATGAAGAAAAGTAAGAAAAAGAATAAGACAAAAACAAGTAAACATAGGAAAAGAGATAAAAAAGAATAGGAAGAAAAAAACAAAATTCAAACGAAAATAGAGTCAAATGCTCTTTAGGTGTCAGTACAAACAGAGTTTGTGTGAAGAAATTCAATGAAAAATCAAAGTTTTTCTGCAATTGTGATTTTTTTTTCTTTTGCTCTTGAAAGAAATAAGCTTAGTGAAATTAGAGTTTTTAAGGATTTCATTTGAATATCCTATTAATCAGCAGCTTTGTGTTTCCAATTTAAATCATGACAAGAGAATTATTTTGGGGATTAACTAAATTTTAGAAACCTTAAAAAGATATATGTGAGTGCACCCTAAAAATTAAAACCACATACTATTATTTTCCATATTCTTATAATCCGTAACTATAAATTAATAAATATTATTTTCTTTCTTTAACATAATATTAAATCCAAATTAAGTAAAGCATTGTGATTTAAAAAAAAAGTAAGAGTGATTAAATAATTTATGATAAGATTTCTGAGTAAATAACCTTTTCAGCTCAAATGATAATTCTCTGTTATAAAAGCAAATATTAGATTAATTTTATATTAAGGTATCCGACTACGTTCGGAACCTTGGTTTTAAAAAAAGCTCATAAATGGATAATTCCCATGACATTTAGTGTCACTCAGATTAAAGTACATGCATAAAATTGTTTTAAGAACATTTAGGCAAAAAAAAAATTATTTAAATATAATATTTTGGGAAAAATTAACATAGAATAATCTTGTCTCCAAATGTTCTTCTTTTGTGAAAAATGGTTCTATTATAATAATATTTTGCCCGTATAAAGCTCAGACATCTCTACAGAGGCTCAACTGGAATTTTTGAAAAATTCACATTATTTTCAGAGTTACCACCAATTGAAATAATTATTAGCGTTTTTTTCTTAAAATTGCTCCCTTCTGTTGTCGTAAAATATATATATGAATAAACCCACTTCTAAGTTATATATTTCAAAAATTCTAAATGAGCGTCTGAACAGAGGTCTGAGCTATTTACTGGGAAAATATTATTATAATGGAAGCATTTTTCACAAAAGGAGAACATTTGGAAAAAAGATTATTCGAAGATAATTTTTTGCCAAAATATTGTATTTAAATAATTTTTTGTCAAAATGTCCTTAAAACAAATTTATGCATATATTCTAATCTAGGTGACACTAAATATCATGAAAATTATCCATTTATGCGCTTTTGCAAAATCACGGTTCCGAACGTAGTCGGATACCTTAAAGAATTTTATTTCTAACAAAACATAATTCACATTAAAAACCATTTTAAATCAGCTACTCTGATTAGATTTTATTTTATTTAAATAATATTAAAATGAACAGAAGAGAAAGTATCTGCATTATTATAAACCATTCAAATTTTTCATAGTAATCACATAATTGTAAATAACAAGAGGGAGATACTTCAGTTGGTATCCCTTGTTCTAAGTTTCAGTACACTCACCTAAAGCCACTTGAATAAATGCACTTCTGGTCATTAAAATTGCTACACTATAAAATAGTGATGTTACAAGTGTCAAATTGCATGAAAAGAAGAACACGTTGGGATATACAATTAATTAGCATTTAAGTTAAATCAAACAACCCGTAAGGGAGAAGTGGGATCTTATATAACTTCTGTATGAAAAGAAAGTTACGCAGTGATTTTCTTATTCAGAAATTGGCTCTGAATATTTGTTTGAAAGTATATCGTGATATGCCACTTATAAGAAGGAGAATGGTTATCAGCACGTGTCAGAATTCAATAGCGACAGGATAGTGGTCTATCAAGAGCGTTCCGTGATGTTGCTACTTGCATTGGTCGGAATCCAAAGACTGTCATAAGAATACATAACCGATGGATTCAGGAGTCATACTGAATGCTATGCAAGATATCAGCCACTTTCCGCTACTAACATCTAGGTCACGGACATGCTGTCAGGGAGGCCTTGTGCGATCGTACAGTAACTTCATAATTCTTGTGTCAGGAAATGGACTTGTTGCCACTCAGCTATTCTACCAAATAGTTCAATTGCATCAAGAGTAGCAGGGATTGCCCATACGACGATTATTATTGCTATATTCCTTGACACTAACATAGATAGAACGACAAAAACTTTATACCGGAGTGGCACTAGTCATATTTTCAGATGAATGCTAGTTCCGCGTGCGGTATTATGATGGACGTATCCTTGTACTAAGATACCGAGGAAAACGCATATGGCCTGCTTGCGTACGATACCTCATGCGTTACATTTCTCGTATCTTAAGGTAAGTGGCTGTTCCCTATCTTCGAGGACAGAGACGTCATCTAGAAACAAGTTAACGAAAGATCACATGTTGCTTATTGTATCTTGACCTCCCTTGAAACAAAGGGTTTTCGACTAGGTTGTACTGTGGCCAGCACGTTCTTCAGGCTCTCTCTGAATGAAAACTTCTGTTATTTGGTTGCTAAGAGACTACGTTTCCACCATTCTCCATCAACTACGATTAATGAATGCCATAGATTTGAAACAGTGTGAAATGTCTTGAACGTTTCTAACATCCAATCCTGTTCGACTCTTAGCTTGACTAGGTTAATCAGTATAGCTACGAGAAGACACTAATACATACGAGGAACAATTTTGGTTTCTCTAAGCTCCCAAATTGCTTACAAATTTATTTGTTTTCTTTTTACTATGCTATATGCGTACATGAGTAAAATTTTGTTATTTCCTTTCCTTCTTGTGATGCCCTTTTGTTGGACAGCGATGCATGAAGTTAAAAGAGAGCTTCGAACCAACATCCTTCACCAACTAGAATGGGACTTCTCTAATCTGATTGTCACATGCCTATTTAAATCCATATTATGACTTCAAATTCTGATGGCACATATTTCAACACATAATTACATTGATGAAACATGAAAATATTTTTTTAAAACTTGAAAAAATAATTTCCACCCTCATTTTCATATACGATTATGGATTAGTGATTATTTTGTTTTTCACTTGAAATTGATGTAAATTACTTGTATCAAACTGAAGAAAACGTTTTTAAATTCAACTTGACTAAATCAGCAACAAAAATTCATTTGTTTCATAAGAAGCGGGTAAAACTGCAAAAGAAAGCAAAGACAGTTATATCAATAAATTCATCCAATAATCTAATTCAGAATTAGACATTTGATTAAATCTTGACTGTAAAGTAATTTAAGCTACAGATCCAATGTAGAAAAGCAATACATAGAGTTCCATTAAATGTTCCGAACAAATTGCAATCGTCAAAGTTGATTATTATTTACTTTGTATGAAGTTATTAGAGAAGCATTCAAATCAAGAATCATTCATTTTTTCCCATTAAAATGGAAATGGAATTTAATCAAGCCATGTAAAACATACTTTCCGTTATTTTCTTTTCGATAAATACTTTCAATATAAAAGATAAAATTTTAGCAGCAAGGTTGCTTTTTTTCTACAACTCAACAAAATTGCATTATTACTTGGTAATACTGATGCGAAGTCATTTAAAATTGATCATTTGGAAGATTTTACTTCCCTTTATCATATGCGTAAATAAAAAAATGTATATATATTTATGAATGCATCCCTAATAAATTTTTTACTTATGGAAAAAATTACATTAGATGGAAGATTTATCAGTAAAATCACTTCAGGCGAATAATATAATATGTATTACAAAATATGTTATTTTGAAAATGTGTGTGTGTATAGCAGGTTTTTCATGTAGGCACTTCATTTCTTGATCAAATATCACTCTGATTCGAATAATTAAAATTGTGACATTTTATTTTTTTATATTTGTGTTTTATTGTGCATAGTTTTTATATTTTTATATGTTAGCAGCAAATTATTTCTTTCCCTCTTTATTAAAAGAAGATAAAAAAAAGCACACGCATACTTTTTTGTTAAAATAGATTCTTGGAAATGAATACAAAAAATCACTGAGAATATATGTATTTATTTTTCATGCTTCCTTTTCACATTTTAAGCTTTGAGCAATATATTTTAATGAATTTCAATTTTTTTTGAAATATTCATTGGTAAATTGGATATTGGAATGCTCCTGATATAATTTTAATCAGTAGCATATGTGCATATATATATATATATATATATATATATATATATATATATATATATATATATATATATATATATATATATATATATATATATATATATATATATATATATATATATATATATATATTAAAATGGATGTTTGTATAAATGAAATAATTTCATTCCAACTTATCACTATGAAAGTGACATGTATATGTACTTATTTGTGGAGAAGGTTTTTGTGCTATCCTCTTTGTTGCAGCTCCCCAACAGGTGGCGCTACAGTACATCAACTTCTGCACCGTTCAATCAATCGCCAAATTGCCAGATGAAATTGCCAAAAATGATGCCATCTTGGCTCTATCGCCATCATTTCGCTATGCTACTATTGAATCGTCATTATAATATAAGAAACGCATTGCCTGCGGATCTTACAATTTTAACATAAAATAAATACATCAGAAAGAAAGTTAACGTATTACATCCAGATATAAATTATTTACACTATTTTAAGCATTCATTACACAAAATTTGTAAGAATGGGTTACTCTTGCTGAGCAGAGATCAGCTTAAGAAGATGTTTTCAAAAATCAACCCACAAGAGAGTTACGGGGAGTTATAAATAAAAAAAAATCCTTTTTATCAGCTATAAGATCTACTGACTTAAAATTTAACAAAAATGGTTTTTTTGATCGGCTGAGATATGCAAAGAGCTTTTTTGTTGTTGTTTAACTTGCACTTCACGTAAAACTAACTCATTGAAAACTTATTTTTCCTTGAATATGTATTGTTTAATTCTTCAATTCATCCGTGCGAAGAACGGGTATACCAGCTAGTATCATATTAAACGCATAACCGATTGTATTTAATCAGTATTAACAAACTGCCCTATGCATTTTTGGTCAACCATTTCCTCATCGAATTAAAGGTGATGATTATTTTTTGTAGTTTTAACTAATTCATAGAATAGTTCTTTGAAATATTAATAAAATTATATGGAACCTAGTAGTGGTGTAACGTACACCCCCAAATCGCGGGGAGAGGGGGGTAGATTACAGAGGGCCCAAAGCCTAAGTTATGTTATGGTTTTGCAATCCTTTGTAAGATCCGGGTTGGGGCCCAAAATCTGACAATGCAGGAGTGCCCTAATATTCTCCGTTACGCCATTCGAACCTAGGATGTTTCTTTTATACACACACATTTGAATAAATTACGATCATTGGTTGAAAACAAATAAAAAACAACTGGTTATTCATATTTTCTTGAAAATTATTAATTTCAGGTTTTTCTAATGCTTCTTTTGCGATTTTAGTGAATTTTTTATTGCTAATTAACTTGCTTTCCACTCTTGGTAACACAAATGTGTTAGGTTTGCTTACATTTATCACAAGTTAAATCAATGGTGTGTAATTATACTTGTAGAAAAAAAAGAAAACCTTGGTTAATTTAAAATCAATAATTAAAAGTACACTCAGGAACATTGAAAATAGTGACCCAAGAAGAAAGCATCGGATTCAAATGAAATTTAATACACATAATGGCACAGATGAGAGATTCACTTGATCTCAAAAACAAGACAATTAAACGAATACAGGGTGTGCAACGACGCAAATACTGGGCAACATCAATAGCGCGTTGGACCCCTCCAGCTGCAATACATGCCACCACACGGTCCGGCATTGAGTTGATTAAACACCTTATGTTGTCCTGAGGCAGATGGGCCCACATATCTTGAACAGCCAACTACAAATCATGTACAGAGTGACACGATGGCATCTGCCGTTTTAGCTGATCTCACACGTGCTCTACAGGGGACACATCTGGGGAGCGGGCCGGCCTTGGAAGAGTCTGAAAATGACGTAGGAAGTCTTGAGCAACTCTTGCTGTATGCGGACGAGCATTATCTTGCTGGAAAATTGCCCCCCAGGTAGACCATTTAGGAAAGGTCTTACATGGGGTCGAAGAATATCATTAACGTACGTTGGGCCGTTAAGGTTCCACGCATCGCAATTAAAGTGGACCGGCTATCATAGGCTATGTCCCCCCTAGATCATTACACCAGCTGTGAGAGCAGTGTGACGTAGAACAGTGTGAACGGAATTGTACCGCTTCCCAGGGCGCCTCCACACCCGTACACGGTTTTCATCTGTCCCCAAAGCAAACCAGGATTCATTACTAAACACAACCTTTTGCCAATCTGTGACATTCCACATTGATCTGGCTTGGCACCACTGTAGACGCAGTTGCCGATGTTCCGGTAACAATGGGAGTGCACGGAAAGGGCGCTTGGATTTAAGATTTGCTTCTGCAAGGTGTCTGGAAATTGTTAATGGGACAATTACTACGCCTACGTCTGCTCGTATCGTTGAACGAGTCACTGTGGGGTCCACAAGTGCTTGCCGCACGATCCTTCTATCCTCTCTCCTCGTGGTCTTCCTGGTCACTCCAGACTCGGTTTTCCGCGCGTGGGTACCTTCTCGTGTCCACTGCTGCCAACAATTTCTAACGGCACACTCCGAACGATTCACATGGCCAGCAACACGGCGCGTCGACCAGCCTGCAGTTTTCATCCCGATGATTAGGCCTCTCTCAAACTCGCTTAACTGTGAGAAATGTCTTCTAGCACGTTTACCTGGCATGTTCCGCTTACCAAAGTCTTCCTACAATCGGCGGGTAATCGTCACGTTTATGAATCTTCGAATTTGCGCTGGCTTATATGGCACCCTCTTCGTTATTGTAGCACCATCTCGGCGTGTATGAGCATGCGTATGGCACAAAACTTGGATCATTTGCATATCACATTACGCTGTACTTATTTGCAAAGTTTCACGATTGTACTTAGCTTCCTTCTTGGGTCACTATTTTCAATGTTCTTGAGTGTATATGCACACACGTGTCAGATTAATGCAATAGTTGTGTAAAGTTAATTTCAGATTTACTTTTTTTAAGGCTGGAATTCTTGAAAATCCCTTTTACACTTTTATCCACTTACCTGTTATGAATTTAAATAAGCATTCAACGTAGTAATGTCATTTTTTAAGAATAATAATTGTGCATAAATACAAACAAAAACAAATTTATTTGTCATTTAAATGCAAATAAACAGGAAAATGAAATGTTCTCTGTAGCTCACAGCTTCATTTCTATTGCTCTTTGTATATTCACTAACAGAGTTTTCTAGAATTCACTATTGTAATTTTAGAGCAAAATAAAAGGGATTTAAAGGAAGAATAGAGAAAAGAATTTATTCCCAAAGCTTCACCATGCTGTCACATACAGGAAGACACAAAAGCCACCCTAACAATACACAAAACGCTTACCCTAAAGCCTAAAGCAGAAGAGTGATTTCTTTTCTGTTGTATCCAGTGTCTGAAATAAATCTTTCTTTGTATTGAATATATTTTCTTCTAACGCTCGAAAACTATTTTCATGCTTAACAAATGACAAAAGTGGGGTTTTTTTATGTTCAGCTTTTATATGATTTTAAATGACTTCAATGGATTTCAATTAAACAGTTTATAATAAAATTGGTAATTTGTTGATGTACAAACAAAAATATGTAAAAAACTGCCTTTTACACTTAGGAAGTGTTTCGATTTGATTCATTGTGAATAAAAGTATAGTTAAGAGCTCTTAAAATTTGCTCCAGACTTCATTTCAATCTGTTAAATGCACAGAAATAACCAAGTGAAAATATAAAATAAATTAATATTGTCTTCTTATATATTCTTCTGTGTACATAAATTGTTCAGTGAAAAGAAGCTGTCAGTTAAAAATGTATGATTCAAATATAATACTATTGTTTTTTTAAACAACAAATTTCAAAAATTGTTGATTTTTAAACTGCTTGTCTTTTAAAGTACTTTACTTACGTCTAGAATGTCTATTCAAGACATTCTAGACGTACATCTGGAAATAGATTACAAACCGGTTCTCTTGAAACTGCGAGACTAGAAAAATATTTACACGCAATAAAATTTCAAAAATGATTGCCAATACACAATATTAAAAATTCAATTAATTCCAGTACCTGGAATAATACGAACAAAATTGTATTACTTTTACAAAAATCTTTGGTAAATTAATTACTTAAGCAAATGAAGATAAGATGTGATACTACGAAAACCCTATAAAAAACATTGAAATATCCTATTATCATAGTATCTCTAACAGGATTCTTAGCTACAACAGATGCATTTATTAACAGAACCAAAGTTACCATAATTCTATTTGAAAATATGGTAAAAGGGCATATTTTTATCTTCATGAGATTTTAGTCAATGCTATATATATACTTTATATAAGTCTAAAAAACCTTTTCGACTCATTTATAAGCTTCTGTTTATAATTGAGAATATACCTTAACTGAAATAGGGAATTCATGGAATCTTAAGAGAAAGACAGGGGATAAAAAATATAAATTTTATATATTGTGTGCTGTAAATCTTTCTACTTTTCTGTAAAGTTGAAACTTGATAAAAAGCCATTTAAAGTACGCAAAAAAAACTATTTTTTGAAAATAAAATAATGTTTAAAAATTTTGTTCAATAATATAAGAATAATATAACTTATATTCCTAACAAGGCAGCGAACATTTGTAAATGTAATAAATATTTTTGGGCAGTTTTTTTTTAATTTTATTTTTGTATAAATTATTATTTAAAACGTTGTGACACATTAAAAGTGAAATATTTTTAAAACTGAAAAATCTCAATCATATCAAAGAGGAACTATATTGTAAAGAAAACAAATCATATATAATTTACTCTTTGTGCCTGCATTTTTTCAATAATTCCTGAACTAAAGCAACTGCATCGAAACGAAACTTAAAATGGGCCGATACTTTTGGAATAGTTGCCAGAATTATGCACACTTTTATACATTTTCAGAAATTTGAATTTTATCAGGAAATTATATCGAACTAAATGAAATCTGAAAAGATTAAAATTTTTTTTAGTTCATCTAGAGTTGTTAATAGCGATGTATGACAGCAATATTGAAGATGTGTTATGCAAAGAATCACTCACAAATAAGTTTGAGAAACAAGAGAATTCCATATTGTTCCTATAAAATGTGCTCCTATCATTAGATTTTGAAAAGTATCCAGAAATAATGAAATATATAACATGTGATTAATTAATTACTTCTTCAATTCTGTTTGAACCAAGAATCCTTCATCTATCATGGTTGACATCAATGATGCTATGTTTATTAAGTATCACTTTGTTCTTTTCTGAATTGTTTATACCCCTGAAGAAAGACAGAGTGTTAAAACACTCTACCTTGCCATAGAAACTCACTGAGTGATTGATTTCTCTACATGTGTGAAAAGATCTTGTAATAAATAATTATATAATTCTTTTAAAACATTATTTTGTTATTTTTGAGAAAAAGGATTTTAGAGCTGAATTAATTCTTTCGGATGAGAGAGAGAGAGAGAGAGTTTATTTTCACCGAACAATCAAAACATTTTAGCTGCATTCCTTAACTCTTCGATTATTTAAGCCTCATCGAGATATTAATAGAAATCATATTCAAAGAGTTCTCTAGACAAAATTAAATTCCTAGTTCAATTTCGCCTCGTCAGAGATCAGGTGCTTTACTCTGAGAGGAAGCTGGGCGTCAAAATTACTTGCGTTCATTGTTATACCACCTATATGGTATACTACTATAAAGAGAAACTAGCTTCCGAGAAGAATGTGCCAGGTCTGCAATGATAAAATACCAATCCGCAGCTCCATTAGAAGTAAAAAGAAACATTTAAAGTTTTCACTAATATTTGATATAGTTTTAAAATTTCCTCAGAAGCTCCAATCCAGAAATATCCAGTTTGGACTATTCCTTCACCATTTCCTTTACAAAAATAAATATTTGCTAGCTATAAAGTAGTATTTTAAGCTTGAATCTCAACCTTGTCCTTAGTGTTCTTGAGCTAGGCTAAAATTATGCACTTATTTGTATTTGTCTGCGAATGTGTACTTATCCAATTTCCTTTTTAAGCAATTTATCCCTCTACGCTTTCAAATACAAAATGACAGTGCAAATTAAACTTTATTACAATTCGTGACTGCACGATAAATACTTTCACCGCCTTGAACAAATTTTAAGATTCCATTACGTGTAATGAAAATTTGAATTTTGTCGGCGTGAAAAAGTAGTTATTTCATATTAAATTTAAAAAATAATAAACATCTTATAATTTTCTTAACTTTAAAGAAGGCGATTTCAATTTACTTATCATTAAACCAGAAATCAAATTGAACAAAATGGACAACTTGAGTAACTTAAAATATAAAATTCTATAACCCTTTTTCATTTAGTGCACACACACACACACACATATATATATATATTAATTCCCCTATTTCACACATATTGTGTATCTCGATATCTTTTAATTTTACTTGCGATGATATTAATGTATACATTATAAAGTTACAAACTTTGAAACAGTATAATGCTCAGTGTAAATTCCACTTAATCTTTCATAAAGCTTATATATATATATATATATATATATATATATATATATATATATATATATATATATATATATATATATATATATATATACATTGAATATACTTATCCACGGAATAAAAGGTATAAATAAACCACTGTAAAAAAAAATAATAGCGCAACAGAGAATCTACACTTTTTAAAGACAGATGGCAGCACAGTTGTTTCACCCTTGTGTTGCGACATCGCTTCATGAGGAAACGGTGGTATACCAATCTCAGTATTGTGTCTTAGTGTACCTGTAAGCAGTGTTGCCAGGTCATGCAATTTTTCGCGAATTTTGCTACTTTTGAAAAGTTTCGGTTACTTTTTCTTTATCCTATTGCTACTTCGCAAATTTTACGCTACTTAACTTGATGGTCTCGTTGCTTTCTCCTTCTTTCAACCACATGTAAAAGTATTGGAACCAGTTTCAAAAAATGACTTATATGGGAAAAATCACCAAAAAAAAAATTTGGTGACTTTAGTCAAAAATGAAAACATGGGGAACTCCAAAAACTGCAGGGAATGCTTTAGGAAGTTGATTTTGGATATGTCTTTTTAAATAAACTGACAAGCAAAAGTAAAATAATTTCTCCAGAATCTACAAAAGAAATCTCAATCAAAGATATAATTTCTTTAAGACTTCATGTGAAATAAATTTTAAGATACTTGATTAAATTCTGATTTTCATATCTACATTGATCATGAATCAATTCAATTCATTGCAATCCTTCAAATTTACACTAAATGGCTTTATTTCGATTTTATTACGCTCTATGAGATTGCGCATTGAATGAGATTTTTCATAGATTATACGACGAGTGCAAGACAAAGAGTTCCTTGAAATCAACCTCACAATTTAGTACCAAGTTTAGATGATGATGACGACTCTTGAGAAATACATAGCTCCCCAAATTTCAGCATATAGCTGTTTAAAGATGTTAAGATAAAGTTCTCTTTAAGATTGTTTTGATTTATCCTACAGAACAAGACACAAATTCATTAATCCTGCATCATCCTTAATATGAATTTAAAATATTGAACATATACAAACAAATTGCATGTCTACACGTTTAGCTCAATTCCTTATACCATTGAAGCAAAAAAAAGACAAAAAAACTACATAAATTATACGCTGGAAAATATTGATTATAATCAATTAAAGTTGTGTATTTTAGTGTAAAATATGTTCTGAATAAGAGATGGTGAAGTTAGACATAATATTAATTTTGAAGTTTTATATCTAAAAAAAGTTATTGATTTAAATCCTATTTTCAATTCCTGGTGTCACGAAAACCTATTGAGTAGATGATTTGCTGAGGACCTGATGAACGTTAAAACTGTTGGGGACCAAAGTCCTCACGTTGACGTAGTGTGAAAGTTTGGTCAGCACCAAAGTCCTCACGTTGACGTGATGTGGAAGTTTGGTCAGCTCAGGCGTCGTCTTCATTTCTTGACCGCGATTCAAAATTAACGAAGTTCTTTTCTTCCAGTAGCCTTAGAGTAGCTTCAAAATCTGACGTTAATAAATAATCAATCAATCAATTACCAATATTAACTTCCTTCATATCTTTGTTAATTTTTATTCATTTTTTGAGAAAAGGATTCGAGACTGTGATTCGATTCAACTTTGGCATGTCATGAAATCTGAAACCTCAATCATGTGGCTAATATGGCTAAGATTGAGAAAGCATACTAGAGAGAGGTTATTTCGTTTATTACAAATATAAATATAGAGGCTTTCATTTTACATGTATATAAATAACTTTTGAATTACTCGTATCATTTTTTTATGGGAGAATGTTCTCAGTTTATATAATAATAGGAAACGAAATATTGGATTCCTAATGGCAATGATAACTGTTGTTAAAGTTAAAAACGAATGAAAGTGCGTGTAGATCGATTTTTAAAAAAATTCCTTCCAACACGATGACTGAAATTTATTGTGACCATACTTCTCTCTATATAAATATACTTGAAATATCTAAGTTCTGTCAGAATTTTTTTAAAGTGTCAAGGAAAATATTGAAGTTCTATATCAACAAAAGTATTTTGCTTTTTCGACCAATAAAAAATATCGCAGATTTCTCAAAAGAATAATAAAAAGCACTGAAGTGAACAAAACACCTTATTTCTAAAAAATAAAAAGTTCTTTTGTACGATAACAACTTTTGAAAATCTAATAAACTACATCTTGAATCAGCACTTATTCTTGATGGGTTCAGTAAGTACTAGAATGCGATTCAAAGTTTTAAGACTCATAAATCACAAGACTCTTACAAACATCAAAATACTGTTCAGCTTTTAAGAAAACTTTCTCCTGAGCTATCTTCAATAAAAAAGTAGTCGATAAAAGTTTCTTGAAATCACAAGTTTAAATGTAAGAACTAACTTAGTTGTCATTTTCAGGAATTTTTTTCAATGACAAATTCAAAAAATAATTTTGATGATGAAATGAAATTTTAAAATTTATTCTAACTGCCAAAACTTTAGGCAGCACTTTTTTAAATAAATATTCATGTGTATGAAACTTACCTTAGTTTCTGAACACTTTAAATAAAATAAAACATTTCCTAAATTCAACAAAATATTAGTAGATATTTCTATTGTTATTATAAAATATAATAATAATAGAAATACACTCCTATATATACATATATATATATATATATATATATGTATATGTATATGTATATATATATGTATATATATATGTATATTTATGTATATATATATGTATATATATATGTATATATATATGTAAATATATGTATATATATATATATATATATATATATATATATATATATATATATATATATATATATATATATATATATATATATATATATATATATATACCTCTTTTACTCACCCTCACTCATTCACTCAAACATCATGAGAACTCCGAAACTATTAGACCAACATACTTGAATTTTGGTAAATATGTTTATTTTGTTGAGTAGAGATCCACTAAAAATGCTTTTAACGGATATCGGTTCTGGGGGTATGAGAGCGTAAATGATAAGTAAGCTTTTTTTTTAAATTCAAGTACTATCAAAAGGTGAGGGCTATTAGAATTTTTTTAAAGAAAATTGAATTATCAATAACTTAAAAATAGTATATATTATAACCACATACAACATCATGAAATACCCAGGGAAAATGGATGGTAACGGCTAGTTGCTAATAAATCAAAACCATTCCAAAGCCATGAAGGTTTAACCGAAATTATTTAGTGTCCATATTCTTAATTACAATAATTTTTTAAGTTTTTAAAATTGAAAAAAAACTCTCTAACTCTACATCAGCATTTAAAGTTTCAACATAAATAACTTTTACTAGCGATCGTTAAAATGCTGTAGCTGCTAAAGGTTCCCTGAAAAAGTAGAATAATTTACATTTAAATTATCTTCCTAATTTTATTTACTACGTATTACTTTCATTTTTAATTAACTGTTAGATACTTTTTGTGTCACTTTGTCAATAACATTCCTCTAGAAAAGAAATAGTAATACATGCTCAAATCATTATATAGTTAATGCACTCTAGATGAGATTATTCTAAATACTTGAATGCCGAATTTTAAATTATTAGTTTAAATTTTAAAAATACAAAAGAGGATGCTGCAGAATTCATAAACATAACAAACAAAGAACTATTCTTTATATTAAAAAGGATTAAATCAATTTTATGGCTGGTCAACCTTTTCCCCCAACTGTATACATTCCTAAGCAAAATCTTATGGAATACAATGAATAGAAATTTTAAATCCACATTATTAATAAAAAAAAAATAAATCAAGCCTAAAGAAACATTTGAAAATGTTTGTATCACACTGCTTGAATCAAAGAACAATAAACCAGCTAGAGCCAGATTAAGGGATCTCAAATTCAAAGCATGAAACAAAAAGGCCTAACAATAGCATAAATGATAAATTTTACGTATTTGTTCTTATCTAATATTAAATAAAAAACTAAAATGATATAAATAACAATTTCTTATAACTTTATATACAATGATAAAAATATACAGAGTGTTTTTTTTCCAGGTATAGAAGTTTAAGACTGCGTTACTTTCCAAGATGGCGACCGATTTAACAGCTGTCAAGTGATTTATTCTCAGTTTGGTTTGGCAATTCATCATGAATAGACTCACGCCTGAACAACGCTTTCAAATTGTGCAATTTTATTTCGAAAATAATGGTCGATTTTCATAAGCGAATTTTGTTTAGCGATGAAGCGCATTTCTGGTTGAATGGCTACGTCAACAAACAAAACTGCCGCATTTGGAGTGAAGCTAATCCACAAGTGTATGTCGAAACAACCATTACATCCAGAAAAACTGACTGTTTGGTGTGCTTTATGGGCTGGTGGAATCCTTCTTCAAAAACGATGAAGGCCACAACGTTACAGTCAATGGTGATTGGTATAGAGCCATGATTACTAACTTTTTCATTCTTCAATTGAACAATCATGATGTCCAGGAGCTGTGGTTCCAACAAGACGGCGCAACATGTCACACAGCTCGTGCCACAATCAATTTATTGAAAGACACGTTTGGTGACCGCCTAATTTCACGTTTTGGACCTGTGAATTGGCCTCCAAGATCTTGTGATTTAACACCACTAGACTATTTTCTGTGGGCCTATGTAAAGTCATTGGTCTATGCGGATAAGCCACAAACGCTTGACCATTTGGAAGACAACATTCGCCGTGTTATTGCCGATATACGGCCACAAATGTTGGAAAAAGTCATCGAAAATTGGACGTCCAGATTGGACTACATCCGAGCCAGCCGTGGCAGTCCTATGCCAGAAATCATATTTAAAATGTAATGCTACAAGATTATCTTTCGAATAAAAAAATTCATGTCAATCGAATAATACATCGTTGTTTTATTTTAATTTAAAATTCTATACCTCTCACAAAAAACACCCTTTACTAATGATGAATATTTTATAAGTATTATTTCCATGAGTTTTCTAGAATCCCATTTGTGATTTGATATAAGGGAGATTTTAAAATGAAGAGAATTTGCATGTAACTTTGGATATTTATGTTATAATTATAAATAATGCTACTTTATTTATCAAGAAAGAGTAGTTATGAAATTATAAACGATAACTATGAATAGTTATTCAATAGCTATAAAAGAAAACTATCCATAATATTAATTCGGCATTTTTGTTCAAACAGTATTTGATGTGTTTGTTCTAACTCATGATTTTTTTCTGATTCATATTAAGCTAAGAATCTGTTATGTTGAATGTAATTTCATTACGTACATAAATTTCTGTTTATAGGTATATATATGACTATTCTAATGTGTGGTACTTAAATAAAACTTAAACTAAGATCATTTGCATTTTCAAGAATACTATATCACACATAATCTTTTAACTAATACCTAAGAAATTGACTTGATCAGTGTTATTGTTTGAAACTAATTAAGATAGTCTGATAAAAATTAATATTTCCAATTTAAAACCATTAACTTTCCAAATATCATCAATATATCCATACAAATAATAAGAATTGTCTGTATAAGCATTTTTAAAAAATGTAAATATATGTTAACAGGATAATTATTTGTAGATCCACACTAGAGTAAACTTTTAATTTGTAGATAATAATTTTCATTATAAAAAAGTACAAAAATCCCTCATTGGATTATTCAATTACGTGAATAAAAGTGTCTTAACTAATTCCATCTTTAAGTATATTTCATTTCATCGGCGTATTTTGTAAATGCGACTTTTTTTAAGCGGACCCTTTCCACCGCATAAAAAAATTCTGCTGTATTTCGATAAATTTGTTTATTATACGTAAGAATTTATGGAATATTTTTGAATATTTTGTGTGCAGTTATTTTTATGTGTGGTATCTATCTATCGCACAAAAGCAGATTCTACTGTATAAGATTTCTGAGTGAAAAACTCGTTACACGTAGCTTTCCTTTTACGCTGAGTTTGAGATACCGTTTCTCCCTCGTGTGTCGTTCGATTGCACTTAAATGCTAAGCAATTGCATATCACAGTATCTTCCTTTCATGCAAATTTGGCGTTTGTTTCAACCCTCCTCTATGGTGTTCCATTTTTTAAGGCTAACAGTATGCATAAACATATGCATATTGAAAATCAAAACAGAATTTCAAGATTAATGCTTCAATAGCTATAAACATATCACGCTGAGGAGGGCTTTCAGGGATTAAAAAACCAGTTTTAGAGCCGAGTTAACTAAATTTGCTAATTACGAGGATATTCAAATAATTAATGATGGAAAAAAGAAACAAATACAAGATTTAGAAATAAAATAATAAGAAAATCATATTATAATGTGGATTAATGTAAGAAGAAAAAGAAAAATATTAGCTAAAATTTGCATATTTTATGGCATCAAAAATTAACTGGAAGCATAATGATGATAATATTAAAATCTAAAAAAAAACTAATATATATATATATATATATATATATATATATATATATATATATATATATATATATATATATATATATATTGTTATTCTAACACAAATAGGAGTAAATGCAACAAGATCATATGCAAGAATAAAAAATTTTTAAAAACCCGATATGAGAGAAATACCAAAATTTCAAAATTGGAGCTTCAGCAGTTAAGAACATAGTAGACTTAAGAAGGTTCTACGGAGTTAAAACTAGCATTAATGGCTAGAAAATCATTTCTCTTAATTCTGTAGCACACTGAGGGACATTCAAAAATCATAATGGATAAATCTTTTGAATCCATTCTTAATTATCAAACAAAGATACTTTTAAAATGCATAGATCACAGAAACAACAAACGAGTTATCAAGTAAATATTCCTGAATATATTTGGACAAATCTTGCATCTTCAGGCACAAAATAGAACAGATCTAAGTGACTTACAGCTGTTATATTCGATAGTAGTATTAGGTACCATAGAGAGCCCAGACTCCAAGAAAAGAAAATCCAAACAATACATTTCTTACAAAAGCGTTACTATTTAAATGTCTTGTTCTTTTTATCATGGCTCTTGAGTTCAACCATCTGTAAAAGATCTTTTCATCCCCAAGAGAAATGACTTTCTATGTACAATAGAAGAAGAAAATATTTAATCTTTTGGACTGGAAGAATACGAAAAGAAAGGGTTTCGCTGGTTCTCATAGCAATTGAGGATATGTACCTCGTGATTGAAATGACTCAATCACAATTTTTTTTTGGGCTCTTCTAGACGCTTCGATGGTGTTTACTGTTCTGATAAATTTAAGCGATTATGTTTTGTTAAATTACGCAGAGTAAAATGGTATAGTAAAATACGCCTTGGAATTTATTGAAGCAATAAATTTAAACATATATAAAATGAAAACTAATTTTTAAATTCGAATTCTCCTCATTTCAATCCTGAATAAAGACTTTTTCTTCAAGAACAATTTAGTTCATAAAAATCTCACAATATTTTGAATGCGTTCAATTTTAATATTATTTAAAAATTAATAAATTGTGTTTATGAAGAAGAAAAACGTATCAAACACACAACTCAAAACACTATAATATTTACACTTTAAACTTGTTATGAAATATATGATTTAAATGAAAAGTATCTTAACTAACCTCAAAAAATTATATACATGCATGGCAAATAATGGAAATGAAGGGTAGATTAAATATCTTATTAATCTGAAGTTACAAGTTAAATCGCACAAACGTATATGGAAATAACATACCAGTGAGTGAGTGACTTATGCTTTTTAGGATAGACTTGTGGAAACATATATTTGATTTTTTCTTTGGTTCTAAGTCTAAAGATGTATTTTTTAGTACATACTTTGTATTTAAAAAAGATTTTCATGCAAAACATTTAATTTATTGTATGAGTACATGTTTCTAAAACGTATTTAAATATGAATTTTTAAGCAGAATTATGGTGAAAATAATTGCTTACTGTTCCGTGACAAAGAGATTCTTAAATTTAATAAAGACAACTTTCCTGATAATATCCTTTTGCAACTAATATGGACTTTTACTTACCAACCGACTGTTTTTATTGGCTTTCACTCTTTTAGACCCGTTTAATCCAATATTTTTTATTCCATGAGTTAATCATTTTATTTCAGAAGTCTTATTGTCTCAAAGACGCTTTATATCTGTTTTTGTATAACTGAATTCAATCCAATATTTATTCTACATAATTTTGTTTAGGTCCTTCTCTCTTATCTATCTTATCATTGTAAATCGTTTTTCTGTAATTTGTAAATTTATCTTCTTTGTAGCATCATTTGATAAAAGTTTTAGATCCTATGTATTTTCTTAATTCTTTATTTTTCCTTCGTTGGATTTAGGAGTCTATCTAATCCAGCTCTACTTTTACATTTTCAATCCATTTTTTTTATTTTGATTCTTCGATTGTTTTACTTTTTCTGAAAATTAAAGATCTTGGTTGTCTTTTTTCTAACGTTAACGTGTGTTTATCTGCTAGCTCCAATATGAATTATATGTAACAGAATGTAGCAAAAAATTACTAAGACTACAAAATAAATAGTTTATAAACGAACGAAAAAAAATGCAGGAATCAACACAATTTAAATACAAGCTCTAAAAACACATTCCATTCAAATGTGATGGGGTCTTTTTCAATTATAAAATACTTAATGTATGTAAACATAAAAATATAAAATATAAATATAAAAATAAATTTATAAATATAAAATATAAAATGTATGTAAACATAAAAATATGAAATATAAATATAAAATAAATTTATAAATATAAAATATAAAATGTATAAAATATAAATATATAAAATATAAATATATAAAATATAAATATATAAAATATAAATATATAAAATATAAATATATAAAATATAAATATATAAAATATAAATATATAAAATATAAATATAAAAAATATAAATATATAAAATATAAATATAAAATATAAATATAAAAAATATAAATATAAAATATAAATATAAAATATAAATATAAAATAAATTTAGAAATATATAATATAAATATAAAATATAAATACAAAAATAAGTTTATAAATATATAATATAAATATATAATATAAATGTAAAATATAAATATAAAAATAAATTTATAAATTTATAATATAAATATAAAAATAAATTTATAAATATATAATATAAATATAAAAATAAATGTATAGATATATAATATACATATAAAAATAAATTTATAAATATATAATATAAATTTAAAAATAAGTTTATAATTATAAAATATAAATATTGGTTAAACTGGCCAATTAATTATTCATTGATTGGAGTCAATTATTTTATTTCAAGAAAGTAAAAAAAATTAATTAATTAATTGTTTCAATAATTCAATGATAGTAACAAAAATGAATGAAAAATATTTATATTTCCTTCTTAATTCAAAGCTTAAATATCTATATATATTAGCAGCTTTAAATTTGTGTTTTTTTGTTTTAAGCAACTAATACCTTCTTTTTCAAATGAAAGGCAGATTCATTTTATTACCATAAAGAATTTTTAATATCTTTCTTAACTATTGATTTTTTTTTTTTACGATTGGAAACGGAAATTGTATGTTATCAATAAATATTTTAAACTTGAGCTTCTATTCTGTAGTCCTAAAGTTATGATTGCGAATTTCGTGTCATATGATGTACAAGTTCAAAAACGGGTTTGAATCCTAGTTTAATCATGAAGTCAATTGTAAAACTGAATCTCAAAATTCTCACAAGACGTAGAGTGGCAGTTTGGAGATTGTTGTACTAATTTAGCTGTCAACTTTTGACAGTTGACCGTGGCTTTAATCCATCATGGTATGAGTGGAATACTAAACTGATGTAAACTCCAATTAACTAATCCATTAACGTTTGACTTTGAAGCATTTAATGCTGGAGAAAAAGGAGTATTAACCCCTTACACAGAAAAGAAAATAGATTAGTTTTCAGATCATTATGAAAAAAAAAATGCGTGTAATTCTTATTACTTGATAAAACTAGATCCTAGTACTGCAAAAAAATTAAGTTGATTCATAATCAGGGCAACAAAGAAAAGATTTATTTTAGTTACTTTTTTTATTAAATAGTTAGAATTAATATAAATCTGTATATACACAGGACAGAACCACAATATTAAGTGGCAAAATAGAAAGCGATTTTCTATTTTCCTTTCTATATATGGTGTAGGACTAATATTTTCGTTTGTACTCTTAATAATTAATTAAATTTAGTTATTCTAATAAAATAGTATAGTAAAAAAATCAAATTTTCAGAAATTAGACCATACCAGGTGGGATTCTAATATCCGAGACCTTTAGTTTAGAAGTCCAACACGATATACATTGCACTACAGGGAAACGACGGACAATTTTCCTTTCTATATATACTATTGGACTATTATTTTTGTTTGTTACTATTTATTCATTGTTTCATTTATAAGGAATTAATACTTGAAAAAACTGTATTAGAATCAAGTGTCATCTACTACATGTTTAAAAAAATGTATTTGAACATAAATGGATGATTAGAAAGTATTTTATTAACGATTAGAAATTTCAACAATATATATATATATATATATATATATATATATATATATATATATATATATATACAAGATATTTATAGAGAGAGGGAACTAATAATAGGAATTGAAAAATTAAGAAAAACTTAATTTGAAGTGAATATTAAGTAAAATAAAAATAATTGATATAATCTGATTATTATTTTTCTTACTATTGTATATAATCTCAACGTCATATTAACCTTTATAGTTTCATTCTTTTGTGCCTAAAACAGTGATTCTAAACTTTTTGTTGTTGTTTGTTGCGGTACACTTTTAATAATTTAAAAATTTCGGCACACTAAAAAATTTTAAAATGAATATACTTGTATGTGATACGCCTCCCGATAACCACGAAAGAATAAGTAAAACATACCACGAACACTTTTAGTTTATTTCTATAAAATGGCTGAATGATTAGGTTCCTGATTTTATTATTTTTTTCTCAGAGTATAATTAATAATTTTGAAAACACTTGAAGGAGCACTTCAAGAACCTGACAGCACACAAAAATGCTGCGGCACAGTGGTTGAGAAACACTGGTCTAAAACTAACCCCAGGTATGAGTATTTTTTAATCTAGGGAATATAGGTTGACCAAAAATGAAGACAGAACTTAAGAATACTACTTATGCATTTCTATATGAGTAAGAAAAATGTTTTTCACTAATTTGTTGAAAAAATACCCGTATGCTATTTTTTTAAAAAAAAAGTATGCATATTAATTTAAAGCACTACACCAATAGTAATATAATACTATTGTAACACAGTGAACACAAATATGAAATAATTTATTATTAGCTTAAAAACTTTACATATAAATTAAACTTGTAAACAATAGTTAAAACTGAATTGTTGGCTATGATTAACTAAATTTCAAACATCGGGAAAAAAATTTGCAGTTTCAATTAATGAATTCATAGAAATTTATTAATTCCCATTATGTATCCACAAATTGCAACAAAAACACAAAGATTTATTTACTATATACATGCAAAGAAATTGCCTGATAAATTCATAATGTTTTTTTAAAGTAACCTTAATATTGAAATTCAAGGATTTTTTTCCTCTGTTAAAAAGCATAAAATAAAGAGCAATTTAAAAGATGTATTGATCAAACTTTAGGTAATAGACATTACTTGTGTGTGTGGAGGAAGAACGTAATTATGTATGTGCACATATATTTGTATAAGTAGGCCTGCTGAATTATTCATGACAATTTTTTTCATTAATAAAAAACTGCTGTGTTAACTGTTAAGTCATCATTATTGGTTGAAGGAGAGCACAAAAAAAAACACACACACCTCACAATCCAAAATTGGTTCGGTTAAAAATATTTACAGCTCATTTCTGATTTTTCGAACAACTGAGTTCTAACTTCAAATTAGTTTGAATAATACACACATCTTAATGTATTTATAAAGAGGTCTGATGCATCAAATGATGGAAGCATATATTTATATAAAAAACCAAAATACTTTTCTCCCCTTACACCTATTACCCTTCTTCCCCAGTATTCATTAAAATATTGTCCTTGTTCTTGGTAAATGAAAAAATGTGACTTCTAAGATATTCAACTGTTTCTTTAGCAGTTGTATTTGACTTATAATTTAATTAAAATAGCCCCTCTCTCTATAACACTAGAAATAAAAAAATGACAATTTGTCTAAAGTAAAGGTAGATTTTTTTAAAGTTCTCAGAGTATATATATGCATATTTTATATTCTTATATTTTAAAATAAATATGCAAGAAAAATAACTATACTAAAGATTGTACTCTTTTTTTTATATGTGTGTTGTGGTTCAATTGATTTTGAAATTATATAAAAAACTACATAAGATACAAAGAAAAATTGTATATCAAAATTGTCATTTTAAATGTGAATAAAATAACTTACAATTAAAAAAGCTTTGTTGTATATAACGAAGTCTTTCTATAGAAATGGGGAGAAATTCTTAATTATTATTTCAGATAATTTATTTCAGTGATAGATATATTTCTAAAAACACAATAGAGGTCTTCTTGCAACTGAAAGATGAAGATTAAAAAAAATATATATTATTTTATCTCTCGGCTTCTCTTTACTCCCCCTTTTATTTTAAGGACATCAAGCGAACTTTGTTTTAGAGGACTTTTGGATGTGGAATCCTGCATTTTTCCTATGATCAACTCTTAATGGCTAAGTGAAGCTTTTCGTTTCAGTATAATTTGTTAAGCCAATCTTCTATATTGGCCTAAGTAATCATCTTGTATATTGCGATGAAGAAATCCTGGTTTATTTCAATATTGAAGATGTGGCTAAGCTTTCGGAAACATTTACCTTTCTTACTTTTCAATCAACTAGGCCACGACATGCTCCTTATCAATATCGGATATCAAAGAACAAAAGAAAGGAAGCCGAAAATGTCCTTTAACTTACTTTTTTTGTCTTATCTATGATAGAATTGGCTGTTTAATTACTTCTGTTAATGAGGGTTTTTTTTAAAAAAAAAATTGCAGCTTCTGTATACATAATTTTTATTATTCTCGAAAATTGGTAACAGTAGCCCTGTAGAGATATATGATTAAATACAAATTATTCTAATTATTTTAATTAATTTTATTATTCTCGTAAAAATTAATGTAAACTGTTCTTTTAGAATATTTTTTTTATAATTATCAAACTACGAATAAAAATCACAATGTTAAAAATTATGACTTGAAAACTATTTTAAGAAATAGGAATTCTGAATCAACATAAAGTTACACAGACAATTTTTCAATTTTCTCTCATGCAATTAAAAATCTGCTGTAAGATAATTTCATACCTGTTAAAAAAATTTAAATAGTTTGAACATAAATAAAAAAGTAAAACAAAGTTTAACTAGATGCATATACATAGTGAAGAAAATTTGGGTTAATCCATATGCAATGCTATAAATTCAATTCTTGAATCAGTTTGAAAGGTAAGCCAAATTAAATGATCTTTAAATTTTTCTTAAAATCTGTTGAAATTATTAAACCAAATATATTGTTAAAAAGCTCTATTCCCGTAGTTCCAAAATACATTCTTCAAATATTAGATGCTTTTATATGTAATTAAATTAATTTTCTTAGCCCAGTTTAAAGCTAAGGCTGTGAAATATAAAGAGGTAGGGGTACTACACACACATTTTGTTCAAATTACTTTTTTTTATTTCCCTTTCTGTATTGCCATACATTAAGCATACTATTCATGGGAATATTTCTTAGTCAAAGCTTATTTCTTCCTTTATGGACTGTTCCCACGTTTCCGCGTGTCTTTTAATATAATTGCTGAAACCAGTCTTTCTTTTGTATCCCATCTTTGAATCAAGCCAGATGTTTCCTATTCAAGTTTCAATACGGCAGTGTGGTATTGATGGTATCATCCTATACAAAGCACCCTTCACTCTTTCTTTTATGACAAAAAAGTTACTGAAATACCCTTTTACTGATTATTATCCATGCGTACCATTTTCTGCCCAATGATTTTTAACATACCCTGCCAAAATCATATTCCTGCCCATATTCTGCCTATAGAATATTCTCGAATCAAAGATTACCTCGCCCGTCATTGACCGCTCATACACCCAGTTTTCATGTTTCACTTAACCTTTAGAGGACAGCTGGTTGATAGTGCGACCAAGCTCTTCTTTCCCCCTTTTAACAGCTTTCGGATCACTGCGGTTCCTATTAGAATCCAGGGACGTCAATCACTTGACCGGTCTCTTGTATTGAGAGGAGGAAGGGGTGTTCCCTCTTTTCCACTTATCTAGAATTCCCTCTTTTTCCCTCTTATGCCCTTTCCTCACTAGGTGATTTAATCTTTACACAGTTGTTATTGTAAATGGTTTTTTCTTGCCTTCTTACATATTCATGTCTATATTTTTTCTCATATTAAATTAACTTGATTTTTTTAAAAAAACAGAAGAGAAAATGCCAAAACGGAAAAGAGGTCTGACCATCTAAGGCATCCAGAAACTTTTGATTGAATTAGAAGACGAAATTCTTGACGATTCAGATTCTGATTGTGAATTAGAAAATGAAGAAGATTTAGATCAATCTATAAATTAGGTCCATACTATAAAATCTATACTATATAGAGGTAGTAAAAATTTCTTGGAATTTATTTCATTTTGGAAAGGTATAAATGCAGAGAGTGGTGGTGGGGGGGTAGAGCATAGTTATTCAAACTCATCTAAAAAAACAATAGGATTGTGATCGCCACAGATCTGAAGTTTGGAGGAGTCTTCAATTATATTCAATCCTTTAGAGCAGTGCTTCTCAAACTTTCAATACTGGCGCCCCCCTTTTCAATCACAATTTTATCGCGCCCTCCTTATACATTAATAATGCACTAAATGCAATAATAATGCACTTTGACGCTAAAGCTACACAATACGAGATTTTATTATAAACCATACAAATTAATAGCATAAGTATTAAATTTTCAATACTCTACCTTTAAGCAAAAAAATTAATTAAATAAGTAATAGGATAATTATTATGTTATTTTTCCTTTCTCTTTTAAATTGAACATATTGCAAAATGCGGTGACTGCTTAGAAGACAACATATGGATATCTGCTAAATATAGAAAAATAACTCAGAGGGTCAATTTCTAATCATAAGTATTCCTTATAAAAACTTTGCTTTGCAAGACAAGCCCATGGAAGTCGTTAATACTTATTAAACTTGTTCTTAATTTGGTATTAATTAATTAGTTACAAAATACTCTGTGCAGCACTGACACATCAAAAGTATACCGGCCGAAGTACCCGCTTTTTGCAGTTCATTTATAAGAAAATAAAACATTCTTGATATAAAAGCTGTATTGCCATAAGAGTAAGTGCGCGACAATGTTTACAAAAATGTAAAATGTTTTTTTTTAAAATGATTGCTCAAATTATAATTAGCTTTAAGCGAATTTTAAGCCTCACAGAATTAGCATTTATAATTGATGTTAAATAATGAACAATAATATAAAATTCCGATGAAGAATAATTGTATTATTTTTAATATTTAAAGCAAAAAGACCATATTTTAGCCTGGGAGCAGGCACGCACTCGATACGGACGAGCGAGGTTATTGAGTCACCCCAATCCTTTTTTTTTTAAATAATTATTTTATTGTACACGATACAAATCGTTATTCCAGTGAATAATTTAATTAAGAGAAAGCTTACTTACCTACTTTCAAGGACTTTTCAATTTTTCTTTGGTAACAAATAAACAGTTTTGCCAGAATTAACAATTTCGTGATCTGTGTGTTCCGCGCGACCACTTCCGGGTAAAAAGTGTATTCATTATGATATTATGTATGTTACTGCTAAAAACAATTGTTATGCTTTATATGTTTGAAAATACTCATCTTGGTCTAAGTCTTGGCCAAGTAATCCATCAAAGTGTGTGCTCTCCGTGGTTTTCCAAATATCATAAAACTGTTTTGCATGGAAAAAAGCGCAACAGAGAAGTACATTACTTATAAATTCCTTAAATAAGAAATAAACACATAAGAGATGGGTCATAACTAACTGTACCAATAACTTAGAAGGTCAAACAAATTACAGCTATAAAATGTGCAGTATTTCAAAAATAATGACAGTGATGAATTTTTTATGTTCCCCTAAATTTTTTCGATTCTGGATCTGGGATGTGTTTCTTATCTAAAAGAGTAGAATGTTAGTTTTAAAAAAGAAAATGTAATAAAAACTCTCTCATCATGAGATTACAGCAAGTTAAATAAAATATTTTTTATTTGGTTATAGGATCAAAGATAGCTAATTAAGTATTGAAGAATTTTTTTCTTTGACGATTTAATATCGCCTATAACTTATATCAGAATAAAAGTGCATTTTTTATTATGTCTAAAAGTATTTTGTTTTAATTCATTCCAGTAAATTAATTATTTTTTTAAATCTTTTATTTTCGATATGCTCGCGCCTCCCTCGTAAGGTTATCGCGCCCCACAGTTTGAGAAACACTGCTTTAGAGAGTACTCTATCAATTGCAGTGTTTCTGCAGGTGAGAATGAGTAGATAGGATTCTGCAGGAGATAGTGATCAAATCTTTAAATGCCAAATAATAACAGAGATGAAGCACCTAAAAAATTCAGCTGTAGTAAAGCGCAATAAATTGAACAGTAGTGAATAAGTTCAAGCTAATCAATCACTTAAAAAAATGGCAGATACCTGTGGAGGCCTTTTACACGTTTTGAGTGTAAATTATTGGGAGAGGGGATTGTTTTTACAATGATTTTCAAATGTAATTGTTTTTATTGCTATGTTGATAAAGAATATTCGATTATTGTGAATTTTTCGATTTATTCTTGGACTGGGGCCAATTTTTTTTCTGAGCCGCAAATTTGGAATCTATTGCATTACCATACGTCCTAAAAAGGAAGATTGTGTTTAGAATTAGAATGACGCGTGCATTATATTTCTTAAAATATTTTTGAAGTTTATTTTTATCACACAGAGATCAGAGCATTTATCTTAGAAATTCAGCAATGTTATACTAACTGATACATCAAAAGAATTATAATTTATTGTAACTTAAAAATAAGAAACTAACAAGCTTAACTTCTATCCATAAAACTAATAAAATAACCTTTTTATTTTAAAGATGAAAAAGTAAGAAATAAATGTGTTGTAATTAGTCATAAAAGGACAATTAAATTCGAATAAGAATAGTTTTTTCCTTATATAAATAAGTTTACCAAGATACATGAATGATTTGCTCCTTGCTGACTTAAGGATAATGTGTACTCATAATTTTGTCTTATGTCAACTAATTGTTTGCGTTTTACTAATCAAGAATTTTTCTAAAAATTCAAAGAATTTGATATTTTATGCTAACGAAAGCAGTTTATTACAGTTGGAAAAAATATAAATTTTACATTTATTCATTTGTGTTTTTAAAGGATTTATTTTTAAGAACATGCAAATAAATAGATAGTTTATTAATGTCTCATTCAGAGGAAACATGAGGTATAACGCAATGAGATGGACCTCATTATTTTGAATAACAATCAAGCAACGAGGATGATATCCGACCTGGAACCCAGTCGATTATGTTATGACGGCAATGAAAGTACTTTAAGGCTTTAGAAAGTTAACGTGTATTAGAGCCCTGATAGATGATGGAATTCTCAATTGTGATCCATCGGCTACCACAGCTGTAAAAACATGTGGAACGTACAAAGTGGTACTGTTTCACAATTCACATTTATTTATGATTTTGAGATATAGTATTAAGTTAACGCCACATTCTTGCCATTTATCACATTTAACTGTCATTGTTAATCGACTACCATAATTTTCAGCATACATAGGGACAATTAGATCAACGATGAACATTATCATATAATTTTAATCCTTGAAAAATGCTAGGTGTAAAAATCTGAACTTAATCTTAAGATTCAATAATTATTATGAAATCTAATGCATCAAAACAGAATGAACTATCGAGGCAATAAAAAAATGACATTTATCTATGTTTTTATTCTTTTAAGAAAGAAAGTATACAAAAATTCTTAACAGAGTGTTATATAAATAACTAATTAATTCTCACAGAAACAGTTATAAATTGATTAACCACAATATAGCTTAGTTGAATATTTACATGTCTATTGGTACACAGATGTTCAATAGTTATAAGATTTTTTTAACTCACTTATGGTTAATGTAATTTTGTTATTTGTTAAAGAATTATGTATGTTTCTTAAAGCAAATATTTTCCATTATAAATAGATAGAGAGCTTCAGAGTACTATATGATTATAAAATAGCCCATTATCGATTTGAGATTTTACATTATTACATAGAAAAACAGACAAAAATTTTGCTTTTTCTTTCCATTTTTTAAATTCATTGTGTGTATCTAAATGTTCAAAATAATTATATTATTACTTGTTTTTCAAAATTAATTAATTTAAGAGTTAACACGATAATTTGAGTTTGTGTGTACGAAATTACTGCGTTTAACAGAATAAAAGTAAATCTATAACATTTTCAACATTTTAAAACATTTACTGAAAATCAAAATAAATAAACTTTACCTTGATAAATTAATTTAAATTTGCTTTAGGTTATTATACCTTTGACTGAAATGAAAAAAGCGTTTCCTTTTTTGTGTAATATTTTACATTTTGATTAGTGTTTTATATAATAATCAATGTTTTATACTATTTCATTCAATGACTTTAATAATACTGAAAAAGAAATCTTGGTGGAATGTGGTTAAAATTCGTAGGAAGTGTCTTCTTTAAAAGGAAAAGAAATTTTTGAACTGAAATCAGTAGTAATTATAACACGCGATTTCCAAACACAAGTTTCTCTAAGAAAAGGAAAATTGGGACTTTCAAACTTAGAAAGTTCTACAGTATTGGATAATTTTTTTTATAAAAAACTATCCAATCCAAAATATCTGAAAAAATAAATATAATCAGAACGTAATCTAACAGATAGTTACATTTAAATTAAAATAATATGTTCGTTCTCTTTTTTTTTCTCGCCTATTTATTCGTGAGTCACGCATTTTATGTACAATAGTACAAAGAAAATAGTGTTCGGGGGCGCTCCAAGGCTATTGAACGTTTGAAACTCTGAATACAGAATAAAATGGTTCTTGTAAATGAACATGGAAAGCAAGTCGTAAAATCTTATATATCGACAAAAATTGCCTCGTTGATTATTCTTGATTCTTCAGTTTTTGGTCATTGTTGATTATCATATGTCTTTTTGGTGTAAGAAAACCTAGAAATGTACATCTGCCTTCTTGTAAATCTTCTAAGGTTGCTTTCAAGTAGCCGGAAAACTATTCTTCCTGTTATTGCCGTAATAAATCTTTGGAAAGGGCATTTCCTTTTCTGTTAACTTGTCGGACATAGGATAAATAGAAACTATGCCGACAAAACCCTCTTCTACTTACCCGGTCACTTTAGGGGACTGTTCAAACGAAGAGGAGGCGGGGGTGATATTTGAAGCTAAAGTCTTTCTTCGTTTTGAAAAAAGTAAAGAAAAATTGTTGTCACAGTTACCTGCAACTCGATTGAGGAGTTAGTGCTTTGAGAAGAAAATGTTTTTGTAATTGTTTTGAATGTTGATCGAAGGAATTGTCTTGGTAGGAATGTATTGGCTCTACCTTACGCACAAAATCAGTTCATCATCGCACAAAAATCAGAGCAATAATCTTAGAATTGAGGCATTATGCAATTCTTTTGAAATTTTAAGTAAAAAGTAAGGATTATTCAAAGGCTAAGAATATAACTTTTTTGTGCAAAAGTCGAAAAAAATTAAGAAGCCCAGTATGTTGTCATTACTCGCAAAAGAAACAATTCAGTACAAAGAAGAATAGTATAATCCTTTTATGTAGACAAGTTTACCGAGATACATGAAGCTCCTCGGCAAATTAAAAATGTTTGTATTCATAATATTTTGTCTTTGATACCAGCTTATTGTTTGTACTTTACTATCCAGTTTTCTAAAATTCAAAAGCATTTCCTTTTTTTTACAAATGAAAACAATTTATTACTGTTGAAAAAAAAAATGATCTTAAATTTCTTATGTGTATTTAAAGAATTTATTTTTAGAAACACGTAGGTAAATTGATAAATTATTAATATTTCATTTACGAGTTCCATTAGGAACAAAGTAATAAGACGGACCTCGTAAATTAAATGACGATCAAGTAACGAGAACGATAGCCAAGCTAGAACCCCCACTTCTAATTTCCACACCACGACAACGTAAGGATTTGGACTTAATGCGTATCAGCTCTGTTACATGATGGAACCCCTAATCGTGATTATTTTTCAATAAAAAAAAACATGAAGGGACTACAATGTGGCACTGTTTAACATGTGCCAACATTCATAGCCTTAGGATATTAACATTTTATAGCATAATGCGAAACACCTACCTGCTGTTCATCTCATTTATTTGCCACAGTAAATGTTTTATCTTACTTTTCAGTATATATAGGAAGAATTAGATCAAAGGAAAATATCATTTTAATTTTTGAAAAATACTTGTAAATAAAATTTAGACTTATTCTAAGGATTCTTTAAGTATTATGAATTCTAATATACCAAAACAGAATGAATTAAGAGTACCATGTTTTCTGCAAATATATTCTAAAAGAGAAAAACAATTATAAAATCATTAACAGTGCAGTTTCTTAAGAATCATAGTTGATTTTTGACGATGTACATTGGAATACATATGTTGCAAATACGTACAACAACTTTTAAACAAAACACATGTTTCACGTAATTTTCTTCTTTATTGAAGCCGTACGCAAGTGTCTCAAAGTAGATATTTTTATTTAAAAAAAGATAGAGCTTCAAAGTGTTAAACTATTTTAGAATAATTCTTTAACGATCTAAGAAAATCTAAATTTTACATTATGACATAAAGCAAGCACACATTCTCCATTTTATTTTATTTTATATTATTGATTATACATTATTATAATTAATTAAAAATTACATTATTTTTAACACCTGCGTAAAAATTAAGTTTGTGTAACAAATCCCTACATTTAATAGAATGAAAAATGAAATTATAACAATTTACTTATTTTAATGCATTTACTGAAAATCAAAATATAAGTAAGTTTTACTAAACAAAATTTAATTAATTTTACCTAAGTTTATTGTACCTTTAATTAAAATGAAATAAGCACTTCTATTTTTTACGCAATGCTTTATATTATCAGCACAGTTTTATATAATAATAAATATATTTTGTCTGCTATTTCACTCAATGCTTTTAAAAATATTGAAGATGAAATCTAGGTGGAATGCAGCTTAAATTATAGGGAAATGTCTCCTTTTTTAAAAAATAAAAAATAAAAAAAAATTTCTAGATTTCTTGAACTGAAATCATTAGTAGCTGTTACACCGTATTCTAAGAAAACATGTTTCCCTAAGAAAGGGAAATCTTTCATTTAGGGACTTTCTAAAACGCGGACATCCCCACTTTACAGCAGGAGACTTAAGTTATCTTGCTTCTTTTGTCTGCCAGTGTACGGTAGCATCAATCAGTGAGAAAAATGGGGGCGTGTCTAAAAGTGCCGTCCTGTGGAAAATTTTCGACTGAAAACCGCCGTCTCCAAAAGGTTAATATAATTGGTTAAAACCAGTCTTTCTTTTGTATCCCACTCCGGAACCGCTGCAGATGTTTGTCAAGTTTCAATATTGGAATGCAGTATTGGATTGTAATGTGTACGCTTCACTAACTTTTTAAGGACATAAAAGCTTTGAAGTACTTTTACAATGCCTATTCATATTTACCATTTTCTCCCCAATGGTTTTCAATGTAGCATGCCAAATTCTTTTTACAATCTTTATTCTCAAGTACATAAAATCCGAACCTTCCCAGACTATTTTAGTCAAAAATCCTTTTTAGTTCCGACAATGTGTCATCTTGTGTAATGGATTGATGGTAATAGCTTCCCTGACTATAAGCTGTATCATATTTACTGTATTGCCTTAAATATTGTGGTTGCAAAATCTTTCCCACAAAAAAAAATATTGCAGCAACATGAAGGAAAGAAAGTTACCATTGAAGTTGAGCTCAAGCTTATTAAACGAAGGTATAGATGCAAAATAATTTGCTGACGACTTTAAGTTCTAACCTTGTTTGATAGCTAAATAAATGATGCATCAAAACAATGATATTTAATTTGAATTGCATTGATCTATAAAGAGCTTATTAATTATATGGATATTATATGATTTTACAAATTGTGAAAGAATATCTATAAGCTTGTGAAGGTCTCCTAGGACCTCACTTTGAGAACGAGAATAAATAGGAGTCATGCAAGAACCAGTAGCCATTTTTATAAACAACTTTCTTTATTTGGTTATCTTATCCAAATAGAATCAAAGACTTATTAACAAATTTATTTAAATAGTATTATGAGGTTTTAAAGATAATATCCTTTAAATTAACTTAATTAATGATCTCATTAATTAAACATTAAATAACGATCACGCAGAGATTACCACGATAAGAGATCCCAGAATTATATTTAATAATGTTCTTATTGAACATTTAACTTTAATCTCACTCCTAAAACTTTAATGAGACTTTAAATACAAATCAATCTGCATAACAAGGAATCCTGTCCGCTTTTTTTGTAGTTGATTGGAAATAGGTAGGGAATTAAATTTCCCTAAAAAGGTCGACTCAGAAGGTTAGTGATAAAGTTCCGTATAGATTCGTCGCAAGCTGGATGAGATATTTGTAAAAAATGCTACTAGTTTCCAACTAGCTTGTTGTAATTAATGTACATTAACAGAAAAAAATTCCGTGCAAAAATTTTGTGCTATATCCTGAAAAACTCACTTAGCTCATAACTTACTTAAATTCTTGTACTCTCCATTTTATTTAATTTTCAATCTCTTAAGCAAATTAATTTTTGTCATATTTTACAATGGTATTTTACCTTATTTTCTCACAAAAAAAGTGAAAAGATTCAATAAGTTCTTAATTTTCTAGTCTGCAATTTTAACAGGACTGTAAATGCTTCAGAACGAGCCTTTCCTTTTTATTTATTTATTTTGTTCCCTTTTATCTTAAAGGAAGACAAAATGATATTTCCAATTTATAACAAAAAAAATTCTTAAGTAATTTTGACTTTATTATCCGTTTCCTTTTGAATATTTAGTTCTAACGATATTTTGTGCGTGGGACACACTGTATTTAAATAATATTTTTTAGATGTTTTAAATGCGGGGTTTGTATCAAAATGATGTGACCATTTTTTCTCTGAAAATTTATTGTGATTAGTTTATGCATGCATGTAATATTCCTAATTTGTAAAATAGTCATCAATGGTATGAAACAACTCTAACAATATCAAAGCGTTCTATTCATAATTAGTAAAAACGTACATTCTAATACAGAACTATGAAAGAAAGTATTTCAAAACAATTACACTGAAATAGTAAATGTTTTGAAATAGTCAATAGCTTTGAAAAAGGTGGAGTAATAAATATTTATAATTTATAGTTATTTAAGAAATTCAATACTTACATCAAAAGAAGATTATTTTACAGAATTTCAACACTAATCGTATTCTTTAGCTAATCGTCAATTGATATTGATACACAAATTTCTGAAGTAATCTCAATAAAAGTTTAAATTTATGTATGATACTAAAAAATGTATTTCTTTAATTAATTTTTTCCTCAAAATTGTAGAGAATGTAATATTATCATATTTTTATTAATTATCCAGAATCAATTCTTAGTAATTTAAGTTATAGATGATAAAGTAAAATCATACGTCAATTACAAATAAAAAAAATTCCATGTTAGCAAACTCGTTGTCTCAATTGTCGAATAACGGTTTCTCTAAATGCGCGCGGTATAGAGAGGTTGAAACATTTAGATGACATAAGAAATAAATTAATTATGAATTTCCTAATTTAAAACAATATTTTTTTAAGTAAGAAGCTTTTAATTATTCATAAAATTTCTATGCATACAGAAGTTTTAACGAAACATCAAATTTTGTAGTATCCAATATCATACGTATAATCAATGATTTGAATAATACTTCATTACACAAAATTGACAAATTTTATCCAATTTCTTTTTATTTATTCATTTATTATTATTGTTGCTATTATTTTTTTGAAAACTTTAACTTACAAAAGTTTATAAAGTATTATAAAATTGACATTTAGAAATTCAAAACAGTAATGATTAATTTTATAGCGGTAATTCTTATTTTTTTAACCATATATAATTAAAGTTTTTCTAGTTAAAGTAGTTTTAAAATTACACAAACTAATAATCAAGCATTGCTGTAAACTTGTGACATCAACTTAATTAGATGAATTTACAAAAAAATAAACTAAATCTTCATTTGTCACCATGAACATCTTTCAAGAATTTGGCATGTTCTTCAATAAAATACCAATAACAAAAAAAAATCGTGAAATTTATTCTCTTTTTCGGATTTCTTAAATTTCGTTCAAGAAACACGAATTCAAATGGCTAAAATCAATACTTTTTCTGATCCTCTTAAAGTACAAAAAGAATTAAATTTAATTCGCGTTTTTTTATTATATACTTTATTTTGAAAAAAACTATTCAAAATTTTTAAGTCAGAAAGATTTTCACAATGTTTCATATATACTTAAATTTTTCTTTGTGATTTAAAATTTGTTTGTATAAAACTCATATTCAAACATAAAATAAGGAAAACACTAAAACTACACTCTGCAGTGATTTTTTTTTTCTGAAAAAAACATTCAAAATTTTTTGAAAATTTTGATTAATTTTTCGAAGCAATATATATATATAAAGTCAAACCTCTATATTGCAAATGTTTCTATATATCGAACATTTTCCTGGAACCAAGAACATTTCAAGATTTTCTTTGTAAAGTAACCTCCCAATAACGAGGTGCATTTCCTATATAACGAACTTTTTTCCTTATGATTCAATATTTGTCTCCTTATTTTTAAAGTAATTCTAGACATTTTAAGGTTATTCTCTATTTTAACACATTTTATGGTGGTTATAAATCTTGAACTGGTTTTATTAGCTACTTAATTGAATCTGCACCCACCGAGAGCAGTAGAATTCTGAGCGTTTCATCGAAGAAGTGCAAATTTAACCCCCATTTCCCAGTTAACTATAAACATCTTCGATATTCCCCTTCACTCTCAGTAAAGTTGTCTCATGTTCTTGAACTAGTATCCGTTCATTTGTAGTGTTGATCAGTCGCACTGGTATAATTTGTTTCTTGTAGCTCAAAAATGTCAAAACGTAAGTGCTTGAGCATCAAACAAAAAAAAATTAATTCTTCAGAAAGTGGATAAAGATGTCAAGAAAATGGATATTGCTTTAAAATTTGGTATTCCACAAAACTGCTTATCAGCTATTATAAAAAATCGAGATAAGTTACAAAATTATAATTCAGCGAATTATTGTTCAAAACGTTTAAGAGCATGTATCTTTGAAGATGTCGGCGAGTCAGTTTTGAAGTGAATGCACATAATGCGAGATAAAAATGTTCCGATCTCTAGACCTTTCCTAACAGAGAAAGCTCTTCAATTTGCTAACGCATTGGAATACTACCAATTTCTAGCCAGCAGCAGATGGCCAGAAAAATTTAAGAAAATAAACGGAAAAATACATACGCCTGAAGGAATTTCTGGTGCATTGCAGAGATATGAGGCTTATTATGAGAAAAACAAAGCATTTTTTCAAACAAAATTAACGGATTTTATGAGTAGTTTAATTAAAGGACGCATGTTGTATGTACGTTTAGAATTTCTAATTATAAAATAATGTATGCTTTAAATTTAAAAAATGTCCTTAAAATTCATTAATTTTAATATAGAATTACCTTCTTAATGTTGAAAATATAGTGTAGTCCTCGATATTCTTTTTTCTTGTTTTCCTTGGAGTTTTACTATCTTTTTTAGTGGGTAAGATACACAAAATAAATAAATATTAATTTACAAAAAGGTGTAAATAATTACTTTTTTAATATATAATATTTATGAATTTAAATTTTTTTTATGTGGTTTATAAAGTATATTAAAAGATGAATCTCTATAAAACGAATTTTTCATATAACGAATTTTTTTCCGGGATTTAGTGTCTTCATTAGAAAGAGGTCTGACTGAATGTATTTGACTTATTATATTTATTATAAAGAGTTTAGTTTCAAGAATTTTGTAAAAAAAATTTAATTCCAAGTAGCACTTAAGCACTGGTGCTCAGTATTTCGAAGATAAATCAATAGAAGCATGAAAAAAGGTGTTCTTAACTGTTAAAACTTTTAATACAAAAAAATACACGAGACGACCAGAAAATTATTAGTTTTAAATACTTTTGTTGCTAATGATAGATAGCATCCTATTGCATTTTTATCATTCACAAAAATATTTAATGATTTTTTTTTTGGTATTCCCTGTCTCTCTCGTTAAACTCTTTACTTCAGATTACTATATGCATATTATAGAATATTTATTGTACTATACAAATATTCTTACACTGTATGATAAATTTTGTATTTGGAGCCAAAATAATGATTCCCCTGTACCTATATACGTCTCCATAATAATATACGATATTTCTGTATTTAATTTAATTTTGCCCATAAGTACGAAAAATATCATTACAAAAACTAAAAACAAGCAAATAATTTGTTAGAATTCAAAACTCTGTTGAGTATACTTTTTACCATCAAATAATAAAAAGAAAAAAGGAACAAATATTATTCAAATTCTAAGCATGAATCTAATTTTAAAAACCAATCAATCTTCCAATCACTTATAACCCAGGAAAGAAATCATCCAGGGAAAAGACTTTTTCCCCCATTTATATGAGCTAAAATCGGTTTACCGATGTCGATAGAAATAAAATTTTCCAAGCGGAGAGCAAAGCATAATATTTGGAAAATAAAGTCAACATATTTCAAGAAAAATGGGTCTATCTGGAAATTTATCGATGATGACTGGACTTTTTTGAAACTAACTTACTACTAAATGTTCTCCAACGAAATATAATGAATTCTCTGGTCCGATCTTCCAAAAGGTAATCATCAGTACTTCTAAAGTGAATCCTGATCCCACCCCCCAATTTATATATGTATATTTTGTTTCCTAGTTTTTTGGATGTACCCCTGAATGAATCATTAAATCACACAATGGCGTAGGGTTTTTTCTGAACCTCGTTTAGTTCGACAATGGAGTTAGGAACCGGAAGGAACCCCATATAATCTCGTTTAACAATAGACTTAGAGAATACTTTTAGTCCTTTTGTAGTCTCAATTATGTTTTCTCCCCTTTTTCTGATCGATTTCTTACTGGAATTGGTTTCTAGGACAGACCAATTGGATTGTAGTTTCCTATTTCCCCGATTTTGTTTCAATACTGTGATTGGTTATTTTTTCATATGGTTTGAAGTAGCTTTTATGTTGATAGGGGTAAACCGATATTCCTCTGCAATTCTCATTGTATTTCTTCCCTCATGACAAATGATACCACTATTAAACATTGGAAAACAGCTCATTTGATATCAAATTTCCAGGAATAAAAAAGGCTCCTCTGTGTATATCCTGTTATGGAGCAATTTTCTATTCGATTGCTAAGAAATTTATGATTTTGAGCAAATCAAGCCCTAAATTCTGAAATCTTCTTTCAGACTACTTTTTAATGTTGGTTTATGTTTCTAAATATCAAGTTTAAATTGATTTACTTGTAATAGAGAATAAACGCAAAAATTGTTTATGAGATCTGGCTTTCTTTATCCCGTTAAAAAATAATTCCCTGTATTAAGGTGAATACGTTCGGAACCATGATTTTGAAAAAGCGTTTAAATGAATAACTTTTTTTTGATTTTTGATATTTAGAGCCAGAGTTGAAATATAAAATGCATAAATAAAATTGTTTAAAAATATTTGTACAGTATTCAATTATTTAAATGCAATTTTTGGCAAAAAATGAAATAAAGATGTTTTCAAATTAATCTCCTTTTATGAAAAATGCTCCTATAATAACAAAATTTTGGCTGTATATAGCTAAGACTTTTATACAGAGCCCGAGCAAAGTGTTTTAAAAAATTATCTTTAATTTCACAGTTGCGATCAATTAGAATAATAACCGGTAATACTCTAATATATTAAAATATGAGTAAGCCTGCTTTTTTAAATTATATATTTCGCAACTTCTAGTTCAGGCTCTGCACAGAAGTCTTAACTATATATGGGCAAAATATTATTATTATCGAAGCGTTCTTTATAAGAGGATATTGTTTTGAGAATAGGCAATTTTTTTTCTTCAGAATTTTTGTCAAAAATTGCATTTAAATCATTTTTATAGTAATATTCTTAAAACAGTTTCTTGTGTGTATATTCTAATTCACAAATGACACTAAATATAATTTTTTTTTAAATTTCTAATGGAGCGGCGGATTCGAGTTTTACCATTGCAGACCTAGTACATTCCCGGGAGCTGGTATCTCTTTTCAAACCTGCATCATATACGCGAATACCAATCGCAGCAGGTAATTTTGACGCCCGAACTCTGGCGATGGCCGTATTTTGGATTTTAATATTGCCGAGAACACCCAACCCAAACAAGAACTCGAGGGATTTTCTACATACCACATAATCATACGACATGGTCCCTATCGATTTCCTGTATCATGAAAATCCATTGACTTGGGCCGGGATCGAACTCGCAACCTTAGGCGTAAAAGGCCAGCGAAAAACCAACTACGCCACCCAGCCGGCTTATATAAAAAATCTTCATTTTGTTTAATCAAAGATCCAAATGTTGTCAATCACCTTCAAAAGAGTTATTTCAAAACAGTGTTTTCCTTTACAAAACTATGCTGTGTAATTTAAAAGCCGGTTTGAAAGTTCTTTTTTATATTTTGTTCCCAGCACCTCGAATAATGTGTGTGTGTAGGATTTTTCTTTTTAAAACCAAATATTTTAATTGAAAAAATTAAAATCAATTGCATTTCAATTATATAAAAATAAAAAAAAAAAACATTATTAAATTTTTAAATGTAAAATGCTTAAAAATATAGCTTCAAAGGGTTAGTTATCTTATATACGCAAAATAGCAGATATCAGCAAAAAAAAAAAAAAAAAACCCAGTTCTTTTCGAATTTTTTAAGGGCTTTATAAGACCTTCGAATAAGAGATTTAAAATAAAATTTGCTGAGAATAAAATTAAGATAATATTATTTCTTGCAAAATTAAAAGAAGCAGAAAGTCTTCTGACTCTAATTTTCTTTTTCATTCGTTAAGCTTATTAATCCATACGCTTGTTTAAGCACTGAGATTCACTCCAATGCAAATAGAAATCTTAACTGTTGGGTGATCTTATTAAGGAACAAGGGCTTCACTCCGAAGGTAAATATTATCTTAAGAAGAAATTAGTGGAGAGTAGAAATGGGTTTATATAATTTTTTAACATTTCGTTCAAAAAGCAGCATTGGTTCTGAATAATAATTAAATATTTATTTTATTCTTGTTTTTTAAAAAGATTAACTTTAAAAAACTGTGTTTAATCCATGTTAATAAATATATTTCAGCAAATAGTTAAACAAAAGGATTTTATCCGAAGGTTTAATATATATAGCAATTTAAATTGGCTTAATATTTTATTTGAAAAGATAACTTTGGTGTAGATAATTATCAAGACGTTGTAAATTTTTATTCCATTTATTATGAAGCTATAACCAATTTTTTAGAGGTCTATTTATTTTTTCATTCATTAAAAATGTTTATTGAATGCAGTTATAGGGGGATTAATGGATCACTTTACTTTATATATAAACTCGGAATGATCGTGGTTATGTAGAGAAAAAAATTATTAATAATCGGAATCTACCAATGAGGAAAAGATGTTCTATGGTATGGAGATTAGGAAAAAAATATTTTTAAAAAAATGTTTAAAAATTTAATATTGTTATAAAAAGAGGTGGCATTTTCAAAAAAAAAAGAAGTCTGGATTCTGATTAGATGATGTTAGATTCACAAATTAAAATTACTTTTCTACAACATAAATAACCCCAATTATTGATAAGTGAGTACTCACAGCAGTTAATAGTACAATGCACATTGCAACATTTCATAACCTTTGCTATCTCTCTCCCACCATCGAGTCAATCAGATTCAAGCTTTTTATTCCTTTGCTTTATCCGCAATTTAGTCTCGGCAGTAGGTATTTTTAAAACTCAATGCTAAAAGAAGTTGTTTAATGTGCCTGGTATGTGTTTTCACTTTAAACTACTTATAGGCTGTCCTCTGTTGAAATTTTTAAAAAGTACTAAAATGTCAATTTTTCATTTAACAAATATTTCTTTGACAGTTTACCATAAAAAGTTCAAATACTTAAATTTAATTCCCTTTTTCACACTAATTAACATAAAAAAATAATTATTTTATTTTATTTTTTCCTTCATTTATGCACCACGGAACATCCTTTCTGCATAGGTAGATTTTAAAATTATGAAAAATGTTTTCGATCCCCACCCTAATATACTCTCAGGAACATTGAAAATAGCGACCCGCAGGAAGAAAGCATCGGATTGAAATGAAATTAAATACACATAATTACACAGATGAGAGATTCACTTAATCTTAAAAACAAGACAATTAAACGAATACAGGGTGTGCAACGACACAAATACTGAGCAACTTCAATAGCGTTGGACCACCTCCAGCTACAATACATGCCGCCACACGGTCCGGCATTGAGTTGATTAAACACCTTATGTTGTCCTGAGGAAGATGGACCCACAAATCTTGAACAGCCAACTCTAAATCATGTACAGAGTGACAGGAGGGCATCTGCCGTTTTAGCTGATCCCACACGTGCTCTACAGGGGACAAATCGGGGGAGCTAGAAGGCCATGGAAGAGTCTGAAAATGACGTAGGAAGTCTTGAGCAACTCTTGATGCATACGGAAGAGCATTATCTTGCTGGAAAATTGCCCCTGGGAGAAAATTTATGAAAGGTCCTACATGGGGTCAAAGAATATCATCAACGTAACCTTGGCCCGTTAAGGTTCCACACATCACAATTAAAGTGGACCGGCTATCATAGGCTATGCCCCCCCCTCAGATCATTACACCAGCTGTGCGGGCAGTGTGACGTAGAACAGTGGGGGGATTGTACCGCTCACCAGGGTGCCTCCTCTCCCGTACACGGTTATCATCTGTCCCCAAAACAAACCGGGATTCATCACTAAACACAACATTTTGCCAATCTGAGACATTCCACATTGATCTTGCTTGGCATCACTGTAAACGCAGTTGCCGATGTTCCGGTGTTAAAGGGAGTACGCGGAAAGGGCGCTTGGATTTAAGATTTGCTTCTGCAAGGTGTCTGTAAATTGCTTGTGTAACAATTGCTACGCCTACGTCTGCTCGTATCGTTGAACGAGTCACTGTGGGGACCACAAGTACTTGCCAAACGATCATTCGATCCTCTCTCCTCGTGTTCCGCACGTAGATACCTTCTCGTGTCCACTGCTCTCAACAATTTCTAACGGCACACTCCGAACGATCCACCTGGCCAGCCACACGGCGCGTCGACCAGCCTGCAGTGCTCTTTCCGCTGATCAGGCCTCTCTCAAACTCGCTTAACTTTGAGAAATATCTTCTAGCACGCGCTTACCTGGCTTGTTTCGCTTACCAAAGTCTTCCTACAATCGGCGGGTAATCGTCACGTTTATGAATCTTCGAATTTGCACTGGCTTATATAGCACCCTCTTCCTGATTGTAGCGCCACCTCGGCGTGTATGAGCATGCGTATTGGCACAAAAGTTGGATCATTTGCATATTACTTGACGCTGTACTTATTTGCAAAGTTTCGCGATTGTACTTAGGATCCTTCTTAGGTCGCTATTTTCAATGTTCCTGAGTGTATATATATTGATATATGCATATACTCTTAAGTCTGTTATTCGAATCCTCTGTTTCACTTTTGAAAATAACTTATAGAAAATATAAATAATGTTTTTTGATACATATATACATAGGTAGATTCATAAAAATATCAGAAATTGTATCAGTTCAATAATATTTCATTATTTTTTTATATTTTAGTTATGTTGACTAACGTGAAGAGAATTACATTTCTGTACATTTTCATATAGTTGTAAGAAAGTCAAATTTACCAAACAAATTTTACTTAAAAGTTTACAAATAATCCAAGAATACATGCATACATGTATATATTTTTTGAGCTCCAGAAAATACAGAAATTTCAAACTTTTTTTTCAATACAATATAGACAGGTTTTTTAACAGTTCATCAAACATTATGTATAGCAGAATATTTTTCTTTGTATAAGATAGCGCTATAGACAATGAAATTAGAAACTTATACATGACTACATGATTGCCAGACACACAAGATTGCTAGTGTTGGTGAATATGTGGGTGGGTCTTGATGGAAAGGATTATGGATGTTTATACGTATGAGGGTGTGTTAGTGATGGAGTGAGATATATATCTCTTATAATAATATTAACTTAAGAAAACAATTTTAAATGCATCATTAACACTAGATTGCCCAAAGGAAGTAATTTTGACTGCTTTTTAATTTCGATGAGAAAAAAAAATACATATATAATGAACAATTTCTTGGAATTTTTTAGAATATATATTTTTTTCCAAGTGAAGAACATTTTTTTTACCGTTAATATTTAATAATAACTTGTTATGTAACTAAAAATAATAAAAAAAATATTAAAGATTAATTTTAAACAAACTTTTTACACATTAGTCATTCTTTCACAATGCAGTCATTTTGATTGCTTTTGGGCAGTATAGGTATATATTACGTTTCAGTCTTTCCAGTGTTAAGTAAGTATTTTATATAAACTGAAATTTTCATTTGATATTCACACATTTTGTTTTACGACATCATAATCGGCTCTTAATTTAAAGACGTCGTTACTGGTTAAGGACGGGATTTTTTTTTTTAATGACGTGATCATTTAATTGATGCATCACAGGCATTTCTGATCTGTGCATATTAAGTAAATGCACATTACCCAGATTAAGTAAATGTATATGTATTAGGTCATTTTCTGCTTTTTTTTCTCTTTTTCATTCTTTTTTCTGATTAAATGGATTTTGTCCTTTTTTTTTCTTAGTTTTAACGAATTGCGGACATCTTTAAGTAAAGTTCAGCACCTGAAAAATAAGTTTTTTTTAAGTTATGAACGTCACAATAAATTTTAGTTAAGATTTATTTTTGACAGTTTAAATAT